>CM055905.1:45242072-45632456 GCA_029582155.1 Panopea generosa
TCTGTGTCTCATATAGGTATGCTGCTCATATGAAAATTCTGTCTCTCATATAGGTATGATGGTCATACTAAAACCCTTTCTCTCATATATGCATGATCCAGTCTCTCATATAATTATGTATTATGGTCATATACAAATCCAATTTCTCACATATGTATGACACACATATAAAAACTCTGTCTCTAAATATGCATGATGGTCACATGAAAATATTGTGTCTCATATAATGGTTGTTTGAAAATATTTCCTCTCATATAATGTTCAAATGTTCATATGAACATTTTGTCCCTCATATAATGTTCATATGAAAAATTGAGAAAAAAGTCTATCATATATGAATGATGATTGTATTAAAATGTTATCTCTCATATAAAACATATTGTATCTCATATAATACTTAAAATTATGAATATCATATCTCACACATATATGAATATCATATGAAATTTTATCTTATATATTTTTTATGAATGATTCACATTCAAATCCACTGTGACATATTCATAGTGATTATATGAAAATGTTGTCTATCATATAATGAGCATATTCTCATATACATAAGTGTATAATTTTCACACACAACACATGTCTCAAATATGGTCTCTGCAATTCTCATATAACAATATCATCTCTAATATACATACATGTATGATTCTCATATGAAACCTTTTTTTTTAAATCTCTTAAAATGCCCCTATGTGTACATGTAGGAACAGGCAATGACATAGTTCCTGTCCTAATAAGGATTCTCATATGCAAGTTCTCATACAATATTCATTGTCTCATTCATAGATATGAAATACTTACGCTTTTCACAATATGTTCCTGTATAGCCTGTCCTTGTGCAGTCACACGTAAAACTTTTAAATCCCGTTGTCATGCACACGCCACGGTTCTGACACGGAAATGAACAACACGGATTGTCTGAAATATGTTAAAACGTGTAATTATACATTATTATGTTATTATGTTTCCATTATTTTTATGACTTTTATCTTGTTTTTCATGCTTATATAATTATGTAGCACAGAAACCCAGAGACAATGTTATAGCTCACTGTGTAACACATAACACAGGGTTTATTCTTAACGTTATTTTTTGTGAGTGAGTGAGTGAGTGAGTGAGTGAGTGAGTGAGTGAGTGAGTGAGTGAGTGAGTGAGTGAGTGAGTGAGTGAGTGAGTGAGTGAGTGAGTGAGTGAGTGAGTGAGTGAGTGAGTGAGTGAGTGAGTGAGTGAGTGAGTGAGTGAGTGGGTGGGTGGGTGGGTCTTGGTGGGTTGAGAGTGAGGTGAGTGAGTGAGTGAGTGAGTGAGTGAGTGAGTGAGTGAGTGAGTGAGTGAGTGAGTGAGTGAGTGAGTGAGTGAGTGAGTGAGTGAGTGAGTGAGTGAGTGAGTGAGTGAGTGAGTGAGTGAGTGAGTGAGTGAGTGAGTGAGTGAGTGAGTGAGTGGTGAGTGAGTGAGTGAGTGAGTGAGTGAGTGAGTGAGTGAGTGAGTGAGTGAGTGAGTGAGTGAGTGAGTGAGTGAGTGGGTGAGTGAGTGGGTGCTGTGAGTGAGTGAGTTGAGTGAGTGAGTGAGTGAGTGAGTGAGTGAGTGAGTGAGTGAGTGAGTGAGTGAGTGAGTGAGTGAGTGAGTGAGTGAGTGAGTGAGTGATGAGTGAGTGAGTGAGTGAGTGAGTGAGTGAGTGAGTGAGTGAGTGAGTGAGTGAGTGAGTGAGTGAGTGAGTGAGTGAGTGAGTGAGTGAGTGAGTGAGTGAGTGAGTGAGTGAGTGGAGTGAGTGAGTGAGTGAGTGAGTGAGTGAGTGAGTGAGTGAGTGAGTGAGTGAGTGAGTGAGTGAGTGAGTGAGTGAGTGAGTGAGTGAGTGAGTGAGTGAGTGAGTGAGTGAGTGAGTGAGTGAGTGAGTGAGTGAGTGAGTGAGTGAGTGAGTGAGTGAGTGAGTGAGTGAGTGAGTGAGTGAGTGAGTGAGTGAGTGAGTGAGTGAGTGAGTGAGTGAGTGAGTGAGTGAGTGAGTGAGTGAGTTTTAAGTTGGCCAAGTATGTAACCCCAGTTGTGGAATTTAGATGGAATACTCATGTGGATATATGTGATGTATGGCATTTGTCATATATCTGATATAGAGTTTATATTTACTGTCGGTTTACCTGATGACATTAAGTAACATTACTGACACAATGTCAGACATAGAAGCGTCATCTCATGCATCAAAAACACATTGTTATGTATTATTTATGTATTTAACTGCACTATTTGTAACAGCTCTACATTGGACAAAGGTGCATAATATTTGTATTTGAGTAACACAAGATTTTTTAACATTATTTCAGTTATATAATGGTGGTCAGCACAAAAAATCATCAGTTTTGTGATCACCACTGCCAGACACATTGCATCACTGTAAGTCTCTGACTACTTCCCTACATATTTAGAGTTGAGAGATTCACGGCCTAGAACAAAGTTCTTCATGGGCATTTAAAGGTTTTCCGTGGCCGAGTGGTCTAAGGCACCGTCTCAAGATCACTTATCTCTCACCGCTAAGGTTGTAGGTTCAAATCCCGCTCACTCAGAAAACTTTATGTGAGAAAGTTTCCTGTTAGTTGCGGAAGGACGGTGATTCTACTTAGTCTGACACAGTCTGAGGTCTTCCTCCACCAGTTAAAATGGATATGCCATATAGCACTAGTGACATAATCTGAGGGAACACATATATCAATTGGCACTAGTAACATAATCTGAGGGAGCACTAAGCACACATATCAATTAGCACTAGTGACACAATCTGAGGAAGCAATTAGCACACATATCAATTGGCACCAGTGACATAATCTGATGGAGCACATATATCAATTGTCCCTGGAGACATTATCTGATGGAGCACTACGCACATATATCATTCAGCACAAGTGACATAATCTGAGGGAACACACATATCAATTGGTACTAGTGACATAATCTGAGGAAGCACTAAGCACACATATCAATTGGCACCAGTGACATAATCTGACGGAGCACATATATCAATTGTCACTGGAGACATTATCTGAGGGAGCACTTAGCACATATATATCAATTGGCACTAGTGACATAATCTGATGGAGCACTAAGCACATATATCAATTTGCACTAGTGACACAATCTGAGGGAGCACTAAGCACACATATCAATTCGCACTAGTGACATAATCTGATGGAGCACTAAGTACATAATATATCAATTGTCACTGGAGACATAATCTGAGGGAGCACTAAGCTCATATATAAATTGGCACTAGTGACATAATCTGATGGAGCACTAAGCACACATATCAATTCACACTAGTGACATAATCTGATGGAGCACTAAACACATACATGTATATCAATTGGCACTAGTGACACAATCTGATGGAGCACTAAGTACATACATGTATATCAATTGGCACTAGTGACACAATCTGATGGAGCACTAAGCACATACATGTATATCAATTGGCACTAGTGACACAATCTGATGGAGCACTAAGTACATATATCAATTGTCACTGGAGACATAATCTGAGGGAGCACTAAGCTCATATATAAATTGGCACTAGTGACATAATCTGAGGAAGCACATCATTGGTCCAGACAGCCTTATCAGCAGAATGTAATCACTGCATATCATCGGGGAAAACTGTTATATCAGCTGATTGTGTAATGCTGACAGGACTTTCACCACCATCAAGCTTGACAAAACCTGAATTCATCATTTACGTCAGCATAAAATATAATTATACATATTACAATGGCATCTTAATCAAGGGCGTTTGCACTTTTGCATGTCTTACGCAATGTTGTAAATAATTTAATTTTGTTTAGTAAGTATGCAAAACATTGGTAAAAAAACATGAAGAGTAATATTAAACATTCTATATCCCAGAATAGAATTGATATAAAATGATTTGAATATGTGGTTTTATGCCCATTTAAAAATACAAATTACAACGTTATTTATGGATATTTTAATGTTTGAGGAATACTTCAAATGCATACAAAAAGTTATCTAATGGTAAATTTGAGAAAATAATTCGTGCTCAATCAGGCTTGCATGGGACATCAAATGTTTTTAAGTTGTAAATATACTTTTGAAAATGGGTCAAGGAAATTTTTTTTTACATACAGAACATAATGATTTTTAATAGGAAAAATTCATTTTCTAGATTTGTGATACTTCAAAAAGAACTCAACCGATTTTGAAAAATGACAATTCGAATTTACCACTCAAAAATACTTCAACAGATAGATAATTTATGTTTTACTTACAAAAATTCTGTTCCCAAAATCAAGAAAAGGTTTGACTTAAAAATTGGTATCAAACAAAGGAATGGCCTGTCTCATTTTGTGCTAAGTGTATGAGATATGATACTCCAGTATGACAGTGTTTATATACCATAAGATATATTGTTTTTGAAATTGACACAATAAGTGCATAGTCATGTACTTATTCATAAAAAAAATAAGTTGTGGTTTGTCATATGCAGCATTACCCCAAACAACTGCTCCGGGGTTGCTGCATTTTTCAAGTGAAGGGGGTATATTAAGGCCCAAGGGTTAAACATATGCAGCATTACCCCAAACAACCACTTCAGGGGTTGGTGCATTTTTCAAGTGAAGGGCGTATATTTGGGCCCAAGGGTTAAACATATGCACCATAACCCCAAACAATCGTCCCAGGGGTTGGTGCATTTTTCAAGTGAAGGACGTATAATTGGGCCCAAAGGTTAAACATATGTTACATAACCCCAAACAACCGCCCCAGGGGTTGGTTCATTTTTCAAGTGTAGGATGTATATTTGGGCCCAAGGGTTAAACATTTAAATTATTGAGAAATGTGACTGAAATAAAATAAAACATGCTGCCAGAATCAGCAATAAGGCAGTTAAAATGGTTTATGCAGATTTGTTTTGCATTTTCTATAAATACTGGTGAGATGTAGTGTTTATTTTGGGATGGGGTGGGTTGGGGTGGTGTAGGGTATACCATTTGAAATATGAAATTAAAACAAATTGTTGAAATACAAGTACAGTACAATGTAGAGTTACTTAAAATAATAGTGCCCTAGAGGTTCAGATATGATAGGTGTTTATATTTAAAAGAGAATTTCTAAGTTTAAATATTTACTGTAACTTTAAGTAAAGTTATATAATATTCAAACATGATGCATATTTAAGTTTTAACTCTTGGATTACTGTGCATTGCAAAGATACATTGATTGATTGATTGATTGATTGATTGATTGATTAATTGATTGAGTGATTGTTTATTGTCATTTTTAATGCATTGAGGGCTAACAGACGATTAGTTAACCAAACCACTGTTTCCTGAAAGGTTAACCAATACTCTAGCACACCCCATCTCGGCAAGTAACTGATAACTTTTCCATCTGAATCAGCGGTCAGAGATGAATAATAATAAGACACAATGTCGTATATCAATCATCACGGAAACTTTCAGAGTGGGAATTCAAACTCACAATCCCTGGATTGATTGATAGTCAAGGCGCCTTTCCGGGCCCAGCTGCAATTATAAAATGTTTAAGCAATGTACACCCTGGTTATATCTGCATAATGCTCTGGGTCTACAGTTTTGCCAGTCAGTAAATAATTACTATCACTACATCCAACATTTAATGATAATGGGGAAAAAAAAGAGAATTTTATAAAAATTCAATGTGTTAAAGGGAGACATGACGATGCTGAAGTTCATTCATTCTCATGCATCAAACCTATGAATATGGAAAAATTGTTCTCTAATGATTGCTTTCTGACACTGCATTTTTAAGAAAATATTAATCTTTTTTTTTTCTCAACAGAACTAGTGGTGTCACGCTAGGTTTGAAAATATAGAATAAAAATTATTTCAAAGTTTAAGTTGCTATTTCATACCAATAAAAACTGATGGAACGTAAACGTATATTTGACATACCAGTATTTTAGTCATGGATGACCAGGAAATTGAATAGTGAAATAGTGTCTTTTAGGTGGGGTGTTGGTGCAGTGAATTATAAGAGTGTTTGATGTTTATGCCAGAGGTTGCAGTTTCTACCCCTCACTCAACCTGATATCTCAAAAACAACATTCAGCACTGGTTCTACCCCAAAAAATTGACTTCAGAGTGATTCATATAAGTACTGAACTTTCTTTGCAATCAGGCTAATATAAATTATATAAGTATAAATTTATGTCTTTCAACCACTTACAAGACTTTTTTTTTCCAAAGTCTGCAAACATACTGCAATATTCTAACCTTTAGAAGTAGAAGTTACTTGCGGAAATGGGGTGTGCTCAAGTACACTGGTTAACCTTTTAGGATCCCAGAAAACAGTGGTTAGGTAAACTGATCATCATTCTATAAGCCCTCGATGGCATAAAAATTATGCTTAATATTGAATCAATCAATCATTAAATCAGAAGTAGAGTTGCATGTAAAGATGTAAAAATTTATGTGTGTCCCTTTAAGATGTAAAGAAATTCTTGTCACAGTTTCTATCACTTACCCTGACACCGGTGTTTGTCCAGTGTACCGTTATCACAGGTAATGACCCACACAACAGAATACTGATAATGCAAACACTGGGCTCCAGGCATTATTTATTTGAAAACATTTTGAATGTTGAATTTTTAAGACAACTTATGCATCAAAGTAACACAGCCAATTTTGCTTTAAATTTGACAATCAGACAAATATGTAATTGAAAAATTGGGAGCCGGACTAAACACCCCCAGCTCATTTTTGTATAGGTGGACAAAACACCCCTCATCATTTTCACAAGGTGGACAAAACACCCCCTAAGGCTTTTAAAGGGTGGACAAAACACCCCTTAACTTAAACACCTCCCAATAATGAGGTTACAATAATGACAAAATATTTTTCAATATTTTAATTTTATTTTATTACACATGTTTAATTTACACAGAAAATAAAACATTCAAATGGATTTACATAACAGAATAAGATATCAGTTTTCAACTGATTGTCAAATTAAAGGGAACACTTTGAAGTATTTAATCACTATTAATTGCTTACAAAGTGTTACCTTTAAATTGACAATCAGTTGAGTTTCAACACCTAAAGACCAATTGGTGGACAAAACACCCCTATGGTTTCTTTTTATCTGCTAATGTTAATTAAGAAGTTTTTTATTGTTGGAATTCCTTAATTAGCTATTATCATGTATAACTGATATCATAGAATAATATGAATGGTTATTGCCAATTATATTATTTTTACACATAAAGCTTTTAATTGACAATTAAAAACTAATTAAGGTTGCCAATTGATATTGCAAACTGCAAACTGCAAACTGCAAACTGCGAAATGCAAACTGCAAAAAGATGCAAACTGCAAAAAGATGCAAACTGCACAACTCAACTGATTGTCAATTTAAAGGTAACACTTTGTAAGCAATTAATAGTGATGTAAGAAAATAAAAATTAAGATATTGAAAAATATAGGGGGTGTTTTGTCCACCTTGTGAAAACCGTAGGGGGTGCTTTGCCCACCTTGTAAAAATGATGAGGGGCATTTTGTCCACATATACAAAAATGAGCGGGGGGTGTTTTGTCCTACACTCGAAAAATCTCAAAACTTTGGATCCTCAATTTCTGTTCATATTTGAAAAGGGTAAAAACTCAGACAAATGGTTGAACAACAAAATTTAAATTTAATCTGTGTTTATTGGTATAGCATGAAAAAAAATCTAGAAAAATATCTTTTACTCATTTTCAAAAATTATGCCACCAGTTTTAGAACATTTTGTTGTTAATTGTTTAGATATGAAGCTCCATACTGGAATACATTTTATATTCAAATTAATAACTCCATATAATGGTTAAATATCTATATTATATAAAGACTGATTGGATATTTGAGGAGGAGTTTGGGTTGGTTTAGTGGTTAGCATGCATGCTCCAAGACCCAGAGGCCCCCAGTTCAATTCCTGGTGGTTTTTTTTCTTACTGTGCCTTATTCATGCAGTAACTGTGAAAGTATGCAATCCTCAGAGGGGAAAGAAAGCAGTTGGTCCAGTGTACAGAGAGTATCCGACCTAGTGCATGTAAAAGATCTCACTGAACTTTTATGTTAATCAATCATTCAAATGCCCGAAAAAAACACACTCAGAAACAAGACTTCCTATAATAATCAGAAATTGATCACTAAAGTAACAGAAGAAGAAAAGGAGAAAAATCCATTAACATTGCCATGTGTCCTTTTAATCTATCCAATATCCCTGCAAAACATCTGTACTCTGTATGAGTAACCGAGACCAGTGACAGAATCAGTTATTCTTCTATGAGGTGGGGGTAGGGGCACAGCTTTTGGTATATTTTATTTCAAATTTTCAGTATGTGTCTGTGGTGGGGGGGTAAATTGTCTTAGCATTGACATAAAGGGTAGTGTTTCATGTATGTATATGTATTTGGTTGTTTAAGCGCTGGATTTTCATTAAATTTTATTGCCAACTTGTACTAATGGTGTGCAGCCCCTGCTGCCCAGTGGATCCACAAGGGTAAATAGTTGAACAATTACTATTCAACTTGAGCTATTTCAGTCATACACCTGCATATATTAATTGTATGTATTTTTGTTATAAAACATTAAGGGCAAAAAAGTCTCAATTTAATTTGGAATAATTACAACTCAATTAGGAACTTCCCCCAATTAGCACAAAACAATTTATGGCCATGTGCATGTTGTTTTTGATGCCTTTATATATTTTGTTTCATTTACTCACGATTTGTTAAACATGTCTACTTTATGGCCATATGTCCCATTGAGATGAGTTATATATAATTAACGCCTTTAAAAAAAAGTTCTTGAATATTATTAACTATATGTTTTATCCCAGTTTTGTTAACATTTTTATCGGATTATATCATATGTCAATCATAATTGATTTGTTAAATTTGTGTTTTAAAGTGTTGGAATAAAATAAAAAAAACAGAGTTAGAAAGTTTTGTCATTGTTTATCATTCAAGCCATATTAAGTTTTGATACAAATACCCATACATGTGTTTTTAAAGGCATTCAATATTGCTGCCATTTCTAAACTAATTACCAATAAAAACTGACAAAAAAAAACAACTACAGTCAAACCTGTCTTAAGCAACCAGTAAAGGGAAGGGTCAAAAGTGACCTTTTAAGACAGGTGGTTGCTTAATACAGGTTAATTTGTTCTGAAAACATAGAAATGGGAAATAACAAATGTGGCTGTTTAAGACAAGTGGCTGCTTAATAAAGGTGGCCACATACGCAGGTTTAACTGTATACTTCTTTTTATGTCTATTATTCAGTCTGATAATCACAAATTAATGTGTGAATATGATGTCTTTCACCAAAAACTAGAGTTATGCCCCTTTCAAGAATAGAATAACGTGTGTGCAAACATTATTACTGAGGTATTCTGATTTTATATTTGCATCATGTAGGCAGTGGCAGTAGCTGTCTTTATGCCACACTGTCTAGGCTTGCACATATTCTTTAAAATACATCGTTATATCTTCAGAATGCAGGAATTAAATGCAACCTAAAAATCCAACTTTTTCTTGGCGGGGAGTGAAGGGGCATATCCCAGACCCAACTAGAACCTGATGGGTTAATATATCCTTTTAGTGTCAGCATACACCATTGGTTGATATTAACTTTTTCAGAAATAGCAAATTAATGAAAATCTATCAAAATTACTGACTGAAAACTAAGGACAGGTAGTCAGTGATGTGGTAAACTTGAGTAACAATGTCATCCAATGTTCACTTTGTGGTTGGTTCAGGTGTCACCCACGGTGTACTTATCATACAATTTGTGGTAACGGGGGCAAGTGTACGTACAATATAACAGTAAACCTCAGTAATCAAGGTGGGCTCATTGTTTACTTAACAGTTGAAATATTATAGACAGGTATGAATGGTAAGATATAGAAGAGAGTAGAGTAGTATAATGGTTATATTAAAAACATGTCAAACCTTCGTTTACTCTCAAAGTATAAAAGTATTTGATAAATTATATGAGATTTGTTATTATTTAACCTAGGTCATAATGACATCTGGATTTATTGGTGGTGTTCAATTACAGATCCATGTACATGAAACCAAGGACTTATATAGAAGGAAAGGAAACTAAATCTCTCCACTAAATGTTGATAAAACTGCATGCAAGGATTAGTAATTTGATATATAAATCATTCATATTTCACAGGCACCTGGTTTCTTTTACATAAAATGTAAGGTGTTTGTAACCTTAGATGTTTAATAATGTTTTACACATGCAAAATGATCTTGAATTTGAAATATTGCAGTTTAAAGTAAAATAACAGGTACTCTCCTTGATTTTTTAGTTGCAGTACACAAATTTTGTAATAATAAATACTTCAACAGCTTTAAACACAATTTGCTGGGAATGGTCTCATTTTGTAGAGAATTCCATTGAGCAAAGAATGAATTTTGATTTGTATTTCTTAGATAAATGGAAGTTAGGATATTTGAAAACGTGATTTTGCGAGAATATGTGTGAATACATGAGTGTTCATAACATTTCAGTAGAACCACCATATTTTTTGGTGGAGATTGATTACAGATCCATGTACATGAAACTTAGTAGAACCACAAGATTTATTGGTGGAGATTGATTACAGATCCATGTACATGAAACTAAGAAGAACCACCAGATTTATTGATGGAGATTGATTACAGATCCATGTACATGAAACTAAGAAGAACCACCAGATTTATTGGTGGAGATTGATTACAGATCCATGTACATGAAACTAAGAAGAACCACCAGATTTATTGGTGGAGATTGATTACAGATCTATGTACATGAAACTAAGTAGAACCACCAGATTTATTGGTGGAGACTGATTACAGATCCATGTACATGAAACTAAGTAGAACCACCAGATTTATTGGTGGAGATTGATTACAGATCCATATACATGAAACTAAGTAGAACCACCAGATTTATTGGTGGAGATTGATTACAGATCAATGTGCATGAAACTAAGTAGAACCACCAGATTTATTGGTGGAGATTGATTACAGATCTATGTGCATGAAACTAAGTAGAACCACCAGATTTATTGGTGGAGACTGATTACAGATCCATGTACATGAAACTATGTAGAACCACCAGATTTATTGGTGGAGACTGATTACAGATCAATGTGCATGAAACTAAGTAGAACCACCAGATTTATTGGTGGAGATTGATTACAGATCTATGTGCATGAAACTAAGTAGAACCACCAGATTTATTGGTGGAGACTGATTACAGATCAATGTGCATGAAACTAAGTAGAACCACCAGATTTATTGGTGGAGATTGATTACAGATCCATGTACATGAAACTAAGCAGAACCACCTGATTTATTGGTGGAGATTGATAACACATCAATGTGCATGAAACTTAGTAGAACCACCAGATTTATTGGTGGCGATTGATTACAGATCCATGTACATGAAACTAAGTAGAACCACCAGATTTATTGGTGGCGATTGATTACAGATCAATGTGCATGAAACTAAGTAGAACCACCAGATTTATTGGTGGAGATTGATTACAGATCTATGTGCATGAAACTAAGTAGAACCACCAGATTTATTGGTGGAGACTGATTACAGATCAATGTGCATGAAACTAAGTAGAACCACCAGATTTATTGGTGGAGATTGATTACAGATCAATGTGCATGAAACTAAGTAGAACCACCAGATTTATTGGTGGAGATTGATTACAGATCTATGTGCATGAAACTAAGTAGAACCACCAGATTTATTGGTGGAGACTGATTACAGATCAATGTGCATGAAACTAAGTAGAACCATCAGATTTATTGGTGGAGATTGATTACAGATCTATGTGCATGAAACTAAGTAGAACCACCAGATTTATTGGTGGAGACTGATTACAGATCCATATACATGAAACTAAGTAGAACCACCAGATTTATTGGTGGAGATTGATTACAGATCAATGTGCATGAAACTAAGAAGAACCACCAGATTTATTGGTGGAGATTGATTACAGATCTATGTGCATGAAACTAAGTAGAACCACCAGATTTATTGGTGGAGACTGATTACAGATCCATATACATGAAACTAAGTAGAACCACCAGATTTATTGGTGGAGATTGATTACAGATCTATGTGCATGAAACTAAGTAGAACCACCAGATTTATTGGTGGAGATTGATTACAGATCTATGTGCATGAAACTAAGTAGAACCACCAGATTTATTGGTGGAGATTGATTACAGATCTATGTGCATGAAACTAAGTAGAACCACCAGATTTATTGGTGGAGACTGATTACAGATCCATGTACATGAAACTAAGTAGAACCACCAGATTTATTGGTGGAGATTGATTACAGATCAATGTGCATGAAACTAAGTAGAACCACCAGATTTATTGGTGGAGATTGATTACAGATCAATGTGCATGAAACTAAGTAGAACCACCAGATTTATTGGTGGAGATTGATTACAGATCCATGTACATGAAACTAAGTAGAACCACCAGATTTATTGGTGGAGATTGATTACAGATCCATGTACATGAAACTAAGTAGAACCACCAGATTTATTGGTGGAGATTGATTACAGATCCATGTACATGAAACTAAGTAGAACCACCAGATTTATTGATGGAGACTGATTACAGATCTATGTGCATGAAACTAAGTAGAACCACCAGATTTATTGGTGGAGATTGATTACAGATCCATGTACATGAAACTAAGTAGAACCACCAGATTTATTGGTGGAGACTGATTACAGATCTATGTGCATGAAACTAAGTAGAACCACCAGATTTATTGGTGGAGACTGATTACAGATCAATGTGCATGAAACTAAGTAGAACCACCAGATTTATTGGTGGAGATTGATTACAGATCTATGTGCATGAAACTAAGTAGAACCACCAGATTTATTGGTGGAGACTGATTACAGATCTATGTACATGAAACTAAGTAGAACCACCAGATTTATTGGTGGCGATTGATTACAGATCCATGTACATGAAACTAAGCAGAACCACCAGATTTATTGGTGGAGATTGATTACAGATCCATGTACATGAAACTAAGTAGAACCACCAGATTTATTGGTGGTGATTGATTATAGATCAATGTATATGAAACTAAGTAGAACCACCAGATTTATTGGTGGAGATTGATAACAGATCCATGTGCATGAAACTAAGCAGAACCACCAGATTTATTGGTGGAGATTGATTACAGATCCATGTACATGAAACTAAGCAGAACCACCAGATTTATTGGTGGAGATTGATTACAGATCCATGTACATGAAACTAAGTAGAACCACCAGATTTATTGGTGGTGATTGATTATAGATCAATGTATATGAAACTAAGTAGAAGCACCAGATTTATTGGTGGAGATTGATTACAGATCCATGTACATGAAACTAAGCAGAACCACCAGATTTATTGATGGAGATTGATTACAGATCCATGTGCATGAAACTAAGCAGAACCACCAGATTTATTGGTGGAGATTGATTACAGATCCATGTACATGAAACTATGTAGAACCACCAGATTTATTGGTGGCGATTGATTACAGATCAATGTACATGAAACTATGTAGAACCACCAGATTTATTGGTGGCGATTGATTACAGATCAATGTACATGAAACTATGTAGAACCACCAGATTTATTGGTGGAGATTGATTACAGATCCATGTACATGAAATTAAGTAAAACCAGCAGATTTATTGGTGGAGATTGATAACAGATCCATGTACATGAAACTAAGTAGAACCACCAGATTTATTGATGGTGATTGATTACAGATCCATGTACATGAAACTAAGTAGAACCACCAGATTTATATGTAACCTAGCAATTATGATTAGAATCAAATATAACCTAACAATAATTATAAGAATCATAAAATTATGTAACCTAGCAATTATGATGAGAATCATATGAAACCTAGCAATTATTATAATAATAATAATTTTTTATGTAACCTAGCAATTATCATAAGAATCATATGTAACCTACCAATTACGATGAGAATCATATGTAACCTAGCAATTATGATGAGAATTGTATGAAACCTAGCAATTATGATGAGAATCGTATGATACCTAGCAATTATGATAAGAATCATATGTAACCTAGCAATTATGATGAGAATTGTATGAAACCTAGCAATTATGATGAGAATCGTATGATACCTAGCAATTATTATAAGAATCATATGTAACCTAGCAATTATGATGACAATCGTATGAAACCTAGCAATTATGATGAGAATCATATGTAACCTAATAATTATGATAAGAATCATATGAAACCTAGCAATTATGATGAAAATCATATGTAACCTAGCAATTATTATAAGAATCATATGTAACCTAGCAATTATGATGAGAATCATATGTAACCTAGCAATTATGATAAGAATCATATGATACCTAGCAATTATGATGAGAATCATATGTAACCTAGCAATTATGATGAGAATCATATGTAACCTAGCAATTATGATGAGAATCGTATGATACCTAGCAATTATTATAAGAATCATATGTAACCTAGCAATTATGATGAGAATCATATGAAACCTAGCAATTATGATGAGAATCGTATGAAACCTAATATATTTTATAAGCATCTTTCACTCAAATCACATATGTGGCTCAATGGTCCATGCATCTGATACAAGGACTGCTGTAGAGGGTATGGATGAGCAAAACTTACCCAGAATTTCTCCGTCACTGTCGGCTGTGTCTGTTACATAAGAGCTGCCCAACAACGAATGTATGAAACTGAAACCTGTTAAAAATACACAAAATAGATAATAGAAATATTGATGCGGAAGATCATGAGTTCAATTCATGGCTGACTCATAACAAATTGAAAAATGGTGCAAGAAGCTTCCTTGCTTAATGCTCATCAGTTAAAGGGATTATATTGGCATATTACCATCAATTCCCTGTCCTAAATACACATGCCCAGCATGAAGATACACTTATAAATTAGAGATATACGCATCTAAAGTCTAATCTAATTGCATAACCTCTTTATTACAAACAACAGGTTTCTGAAGCCACGTTTTTGTTTTTGCTTACATTCGCTATTTTCAACGAACTGCTTTCTGGTTTCCGATCAATCATCGGATACCATCATGAAGACTCGTTCCTAATTACTGCGGGACGTATTAAAGTTTTGGCCAATATTCAATTACTGTTAATTTGATAACTTTCAAGTAAATAAAGGTTATACGTCAATACATAAGCATTATTTTGTGCACACTGCATACAGGAAAATACTTGCCAATATAATCCCTTTAAAGAATAGCTCTAGGTCAGGTCAATATCATAGGATCAGTGCTTAAAATGCTGTCTGAAACAGACACCATCATGATATGACTGAAAAGTTGTTGCAAGGGATATACGCTCCCTATTTAGTAGACGGTTACCTCTTTGTGCAAGAAAAACAAACTATTCAATCAATGCTTCAGGAGAGTACAGGTTTACTAAGCAGTATATAATATAAATATTATGAAACCATACCAAAATATGTCATTTGATAGGATAAAAAATCCTGCACATCATTAAGTCACGCATTAATGAGAACAAATCAACTTCGCAAGCTGCTAATGTAACAGAAAAAAATTGATGACATTTAAGATAAGAAACATAGTGATGTATATCCTACTCATTTATTTAAAAGTTATAGCTAAGATCACACTTATACACCTGCATCCTAATTTAAATATTATTTATGAGGACAATGTAATGCTCCCACGTTGCTGTAACTGTATTGTTGTGATTTGTGATGTCTTTATCAGAACACAGGCAATATCTATGATTGATTGATTGATTGAATATTTAGCCTCATTTTTATGCCATCGAGGGCTAACAGACGATCAGTTAACCTAACCACTGTTTCCTGGGATTAACCAGTACTCGAGCATACCCCATCTCCGCAAGTAACTGATAACTTTCCCACTTGAAACAGCGGTGAGAGACGAACGATAATGAGACACAATGTCGTATATCAATCATCACGGAGACTGTTGCCAGACGGGGATTCGAACTCACGACCCCTGGATTGATAATCAGACGCGTAACCGACTGAGCTAATGGGGCCCGGCACAATATCTATGAATATAAAACCAGTACATGCCACAGGCACATGGTTAACACATGGAAGTCAAGGGAGGGTGGACTGCACAGGCATATGGATTTCATTGGCAGATAGAGAACATATGTATGATGAAAACAAAAGGCACACGGAAAGCACAGGCATATAATAATGTGGAAAACAAAGGCAAATGGAGAACACAGGCACATGAAAAACAAAAATAAATGGTGAACAGAAATACATGTATATGGAGACCAGAGGCAGGTGGGTAGCACAGACATATGAAAACCTAAGGTAGATGGAGAGCACATACATATGAAAACCAGAGGCAGATGGAGAGCACAGACATATGAAAACCAGAGGTTGATGGAGAGCACAGGCATATGAAAACCAGAGGTTGATGGAGAGCACAGACATATGAAAACCAGAGGTTGATGGAGAGCACAGACATATGAAAACCAGAGGTAGATGGAGAGCACAGACATATGAAAACCAGAGGCAGATGGAGAGCACAGGCATATGAAAACCAGAGGTTGATGGAGAGCACAGGCATTTGGAAACAAGAGGCATATAGAGAGCACAGGCATTTGGAAACAAGAGGCGTATAGAGAGCACAGGCATATGGAAACAACCAGAGGCAGATAGAGAGCACAGACATATGGAAACAACCAGAGGCAGATGGAGAGCACAGGCATATGAAAACCAGAGGTTGATGGAGAGCACAGGCATTTGGAAACAAGAGGCATATAGAGAGCACAGGCATTTGGAAACAAGAGGCAGATAGAGAGCACAGACATATGGAAACAACCAGAGGCAGATGGTGAGCACAGGCATATGAAACCAGAGGTAGATGGAGAGCAGAGACATATGGAAACCAGAGGTATATGGAGAGCAGAGGCATATGGAAACAACCAGAGGTAAATGGAGAGCATAGGCATATGGAAACCAGAGGTAGATGGAGAGCACAGGCATATAGAAACCAGAGGTTGATGGAGAGCACAGGCATATGGAAACCAGAGGTAGATGGAGAGCACAGGCATATGGAAACAACCAGAGGTAGATGGAGAGCACAGGAATATGGAAACCAGAGGTAGATGGAGAGCACAGGCATATGGAAACCAGACGTAGATGGAGAGCACAGGCATATGGAAACAACCAGAGGTAGATGGAGAGCACAGGCATATGGAAACCAGAGGTAGATGGAGAGCACAGACATATGGAAACCAGAGATAGATGGAGAGCACAGGCATATGGAAACCAGAGGTAGATGGAGAGCACAGACATATGGAAACCAGAGATAGATGGAGAGCACAGGCATATGGAAACCAGAGGTAGATGGAGAGCACAGGCATATAAAAACCAATGGCAGATGGAGAGCACAGGCATATGGGAAACTTAAAGTAGACGGAGAGCACAGGAAGGCATCGAGCATGATTTGTTTTAACTGTTTTACAATCAAAAAATCAAAAAATCAAACAATAACTGCAAGTACCACAAAGTTTAGTCAATCAATGAACAAGTTTGAAGTGCAGGAAACTTTATGTTCATAATGAAATCCACCTCAGATAAATGTGTGCTATCTCGTGGCCCTGTTATTTCTATCTATCATAATATATTAAACCACACACAAAAAAAAACACTTTTATTTTTATTCAACTTTTTTAAATCACGGTTGAACACATTGTTCATATAAAGAATAATTCCCATCATCACCTGTTTACTTTTAATATATTTGATGGACAACAAATCATTTTAGATATGCCCTCATCTGTAAAAATTAAAATTGAAAATACTGTAGGCATAGGTCTGAAATCCTTGCTTATAATTGATATTCAATCAGATTTTACATAAGATCAATTACAATTAATTCCCACTGAGTTGGGTATCATAGGCACCTGGAAGTATCAACTACATGGTTAGCTCATGCCTGAGTATGTAGATAGATTGTGACATTCTGCAAGAGTAGATGACAGGTGAAATCTAGAGCTGCTACCAAATAATTATAGACAGTGGAATCTGTGTTTTACTAATATTTCTATGGTTCTTTCATACCGATGGTAAAGCTGTTTTATTCTTCTGTAAAATAGCTCTCTACAAAGGAACAGCAAACTTAAGCATGATCTTACAGATTTCTTAAAATATTAAAAAACTTTTTATCAATAGTAAATGCATACGTCTATATTATAAGAATTATTTAAAAAAAATCGGCAGTTCAGTTTTTTTTTTAAAGAAAAGATAAATTTCTTTAAATGTTTACATTTGTCAATAGTAAATGCACATGCCTTAGTTGCACAGCAAGAATGATGTCTCAGTTTACAATTAACAAAGGTATGATGCAATAATGGGCGATTATTATAACTGTACACGTGCATGCTTTGTAAATTTGAGTGAAGTTAAACCCCTATAATTACCCATCTACCCGGGCCCTACATCGCTATTTAATTCCACAAGAGTTCAGTTTCCGACTTTTCGTGTGCAAATACAGGGTTGGTTGGTTTGACATTGAGCACTTATTTTTAAAATAAATATTTTTTTAGTCTGCCAAAAAAAGATGTCTGTCTTTCATACATGGACATATACAAACAGACTGACAATTAATTACTGAGATGGTGTGACCCAAAATACTCAAGTAGGCAAATATTTAAACAAACCAGCAGGGTATATGTACAGAACACTCGAAATGTTCAGTGGTAGATTTTTGTATACCTTGAAACTGTATCAGCCCATACAAATATTGGACAAAATAATCAGATCGAAAAGTTAAAAAAAAATTATACTGTGGTTTTAAAGACCCAATCCACCCCCTTATAGCCGAACAAGTAAATAATCTTATCATAATGATATGACACGATCCAAAATCATTCCTGAAAACAAATATGATATGAAGCTTGACATATATGACAGATAATAGAACCTTTGTGAGATTTTTAACACTTCAGTAAAATTTAATTTTACATCAATTGCAAAGCGACTTATACAAATCTTGTTTGATGTCTACCTCTGTAGAACCAGTACCAAATATTAGTTTCATTTCGTTATTTTTATTTTAATTTATTTCATCTCAATTGCGATCAAAGGTCAGAGCTATATGAATCCCTCTCGAGTCGTCTGCCTGGTTAGAACCAGTACTGAGTGTTGTTTTTTCAAAGGTCAGAGCTATATGAATCCCTCTCGAGTCGTCTGCCTGGTTAGAACCAGTACTGAGTGTTGTTTTTTGAAAGGCATCTGGTTGAGGTGGGGATCAAACCTGGAACCTCTGACATGAGCTGTGAACACTCTATCCACTACACTACTGCACCACCCCACTCCCCATTTTATTACCATTTACAAGGTTGGTGAAACTAATGAAGGAGAGCCAAACAATGTCAACCACACCAGATTGCAAGTTACTCATATGAGGACCTGAGTGCAGCCTGGTTTCACTAAACATCTCAAGCAGGTTTTCCAAAAGTTTCATTTTCTCTAAATCGCAACACAAACTTATTAGACATCAAGTAACCATGGTTACCACGCTTATTTTGAAGCTGCAACGAAAGTTGATCCATTTATCAAGGATTACATGCAAAATGATCAACATAAATGAACTTAAAGCATTTAAAGAATTTGAGTTGAGTAAAAATTTTCAAGGTTAGGTGTCAGTGAAACTGGGGCCTGGATCTACCTGCAAACTGTATCATGAAGGTAAACGCATCTAATAAGTTAGTTATGGATAAACATTAAGAATGGTAGGTTTAAAAGACTTTAGTGAAGATTGGGGTATTATACAAAAACACTGATTTCATCATAATTCAAATTATGTTCAAATGTATCGACAAACATAGTTTGAAATGTATATAATCTATGGTAAAACAAATGTGTAACCTCACATGGCAAAATCTCCTCCCCCCCCCACCCCTCCCCTACTTTTTTTTTCTACACCTCGTCATTTAAAATATTGATATATTGCCTAAAATAGACTGATAAAAATATTTTGATGTTTTTTTCAATACTGTTGTTGTATGGTGTTTAGCAATGCTTTCAACAATTTTTCAGTCATATCGTGACGGTGTCTACTTGAGACAGTATTCTAAGCGCTGTCACACTGGAATATCATGCCACAGACACATGGTATGATACCCCACCCAGTCACATTATACTGACACCGGGCCCACAAGACCTAGAACTCTCCTCTTAATGCTGAGGGTCAAGCGAGGAAGCTTCTAGTACCATTTTTAAAGTCTTTGGTATGACCCGGCCGGGGATTGAACCCACGACCTTCCGCATGTGAGGCGGACACTCTACCACGGTCTTTTTCAATACTGTCACATTATAGAAGAAAAACTATATACATACTAAGAATGAATGGTTGAATGAGAGAGCAGCTATGATAATAATTATATATACTTCATAATTGTTTGCTTTTTGTATGGTGCGAAGGAGGGTGGTCCACCCCGACCTCTTCACACCTATGATGGGGATAATAAACGGACCATCCAATGATGGTTAAAAAAAAAGTTTAACTTACCAGCGTTGCAAAAAGGAAAGTTCTGTAGAACAATCACAAGCAGGAATATAGAGAGCGGAATTTTCATCACTCGACTACTGAAAATAGAAGAAAAAATTATGAATACAGTTTTTATCAATCGGTCATCAATGTAATTACATTTTTTTTCCTCTGTTTATAATGAACATGTAATGAGAGAATAAACTATATTATTGCTGTTGTTCATCACTCAACAACTGAAAATAGAAGAACAAATAAGGTGAAGAACACAACTACTGAAAATAGAAGAACACATAAGGTGAAGAATGTTCATCACTCAACTACTGAAATTGGAGAACAAATCAGGTGAAGAATTTTCAAGTGACTACTGAAAATATAAGATCAAATAAAGTGAAGAACACAACCACCGAAAATAGAAGAACAAATAAGGTGAAGAACACAACCACTGAAAATAGAAGAACAAATAAGGTGAAGAACACAACCACTGAAAATAGAAGAACACAACTACTGAAAATAGAAGAACAAATAAAGTGAAGAACACAACCACTGAAAATAGAAGAACAAATAAAGTGAAGAACACAACCACTGAAAATAGAAGAACAAATAAAGTGAAGAACACAACTACTGAAAATAGAAGAGCAAATAAGGTGAAGAACACAACTACTGAAAATAAAAGAGCAAATAAGGTGAAGAACACAACCACTGAAAATAGAAGAATGAATAAAGTGAAGAATACAACCACTGAAAATAGAAGAACAAATAAAGTGAAGAACACAACTACTGAAAATAAAAGAGCAAATAAGGTGAAGAACACAACCACTGAAAATAGAACGAATAAAGTGAAGAACACAACCACTGAAAATAGAAGAACAAATAAAGTGAAGAACACAACTACTGAAAATAAAAGAGCAAATAAGGTGAAGAACACAACCACTGAAAATAGAAGAACGAATAAAGCGAAGAACACGACCACTGAAAATAGAAGAACAAATAAAGTGAAGAACACAACCACTGAAAATCGAAGAACAAATAAGGTGAAGAACACAACTACTGAAAATAGAAGAACAAATAAAGTGAAGAACACAACCACTGAAAATAGAAGAACAAATAAAGTGAAGAACACAACTACTGAAAACAGAAGAACAAATAAGGTGAAGAACACAACTACTGAAAACAGAAGAACAAATAAGGTGAAGAACACAACTACTGAAAATAGAAGAACAAATAAGGTGAAGAATGCTCATCAAAACAGCAGATATGATTTATTAATATTGTGTCATTATGCTTCATGCAAACATTTGCATTATTACTGTATATTGTAGTATTGCAGTTACAGCTGGGTGCACATTATGACAAGCAAAAACAAGAAACACACACAAACTATGTAGAAATGTTGGTTTTGAACAAAACATAATGTACCCTTAGAATATCAGAGTGTGTATACAATATTTTACCTTTGTTAAATTTTTTTCCCCACAGTTTTAAAAGTATAAAATGGTTTCTTTATAAAAAAAGGTAAATAAGTTTTATATCTAATACCAAGTTCACTGGACTGATCATTCTGTATAATTATGTTTTTAAAATATTCCTTTTGATTTAAAAATCATTGTGTACCCAATACTCTATATATTGAATTGTCACTCAAGGTCAATCAGTCTTTATAACCGCTTAATTGACTTACAAGTAAATGCTTGTAAAAAAAAAAAAATTAGTGCAATTAAAACATATATACCGTTTATTTATAGTATTCACTGACTCTTATGGCAAATCCGTCTTGTGATTCCTTATGTAAAACACTGCTTGCAAACAACTAGAATTTAATATTCACTCGATATATCTTTACTTAACTTTTGTCAAATCATGACGTGTAAATTTGAACATTGATGTATTTATACAGACTGAGACCATATGGATCAGGCTAGCTGTTGCACGTCACTTATATACCCATCTTCATACACCGTGTAATTATTCCGTTGCTAAAAATATGTAATTAAGATTACTAGAAAATATATAAATAGCGGATGTAGGATTGAACACCTCTCAAACCTCGGATGACGATAGTATGCGGAGTATTGTTCGTCAACTTTTGCTAAAGCTATCAAAATTGTTTACTTACTCTAGCGTATAGAAATTTTATGGAGACCTTATCCGGTATGTTCCATTTTTTTAAAAGTGTCCCGAGATTAAACTTGTTTTTCGATCAGATTTGGGTAATTTAAATAAATGCGCACCTACTAATTGAAAGAGTACAAATGTGGAGTGATGAGAACTTTATGACTCATTAATAATAAAAAGAAATGACAAAATTGCTTATTTGTAAATTGATTAATTTTCTGTTCACATCTGTGAAGCAATGTAATTGAATGGCTGATGTCTTATATTGACTTGTAAATAACTTCAAGCCAATAATTTCAAATTATGACAGGTAAGGTGTATCACATTTGATTGGCTGAAACTTGAATGTCCTACAATTTTACCCAATCAATCTTCTGTGATACAATAACTAGTACCCATCAACTTGTACCTATCAACTTTGTAGCTGTTTTTCATTCTTATGGGGACTTTCAGTTTAACTATGACAGTTATTATAGTATTCCACATGCCAGGCTCGGTTAGCTCAGTCGATAGTTCACCTGACTACCAATCCAGGGGTTGTGTGTACAATCCTGCCTACCCACAGTCTCTGTGATTGATATATGACAGTATGTCTCATTTTTTTTATTTGTCTCTCACTGATTCAAGTTGGAAAGTTATCAGATACTTGCTGGGATGGTTGTACCTCAGGATCCCAGGAAAGAATAAACAGGATCATCTGATAGCCCTCGATGGCATAAAATGATTCTAAATATTCTGTCAATCATTAACAGTTATTAAAGTCATACATATTAATTTCCCTTCATCCAGTAACAATGTTTATATTTCTGTATTTTGATGGAGTTTAACCTCATTTTCAACATAAGACATGTTATATAAATTATAGCATAGATAGTTTTACTGGTGGAGGAAGACCTCAGCATGAATCTTAGTAGAACCACTGTCCTTCCGTAAGTTATTGGCAAACTTTCCTACATAACGTTTTTGGACTGATATGGATGCGAACCCACGACCTCAGCAGTGAAAGGTAACTGATTTTGAGATGGCATCTTAGATCAATCAATCATGAAGGACCCAATCCATAAATAACATCAGACTATTTAGTATAATGCTTGGTTTGTATGGGAGTTTGCACTGAAGACAACTTGGCCAACGAAGACCCTTACCTTAGATGTATAGCATACAACCCATTGTAATTTACTCTTACTCTATTTGCTATAAAATGACACTGCCGCGTGGTCTGGTGGTAGAACTTCCGCCTCGCATGTGGAAGGTCGTGGGTTCAATCCCCGGTCGGGTCACACCAAAGACTTTAAAAATGGTACTAGAAGCTTCCTCACTTGACGCTCAGCATTGAGAGGAGAGTTCTTGGTCTGGTCGGCCCGGTGTCAGTATAATGTGACTGCGAGGGGTATAATACCATGTGTCTGCGGCATGATACTCCAGTGTGACAGTGCTTAGAATACTGTCTGAAGAAGACACCATCGCAATATGACTGAAAAATTGTTGAAAGTGACGCTAAACACCATACAACAACATTGCTATAAAATATAACCAAACGTTGGGTAGATATTTCAACTATTTCCTTGTCTCACATGTGCGTTAATTTTGAGCATCCATTCATTCAACAATTGTTTGCCTTCTATGCTGCCATGTTTAGTTTATACTAATTTGTTTGTTTTTTTAGCTCGATCGCGATGAAAGCTCAAAGCTTATATAAACCGCTCCCAAGTACGCTTCCTGGGTAGAACCAGTACTGAGTGTTGTTTCATGAGAGGCATCGGGCCAACCAGGGATCGAACCCACAACCTCTGGCGTGAGCCGCCAACACTCTATCCATTAGACTACCGCTCCGCTTACTGCCATGTTTAAATTGACAATAAATTAGTCAACCTATATAAAAAAAATGGCAACATGAGGTCTTGATAAGCTATTTTTTATATCCCTTTACGGTTCCAAAAAGGTGCTGTCTCAAGACTACTTACCTCTCATCACTGCGGTCTGGGTTTTGAGCCCAGCTAAAAAACACAAAAACTGCCAGTAAATTGAGGAAGGATTACTTCACAAATTGAATGTCATATATAAAAAAAGTCATTATAATAAAACTCCATTTCACTTTTATTTCTAAAAATGTCACCTTAGTTACAAAAAAATGATATTAAAAGGATCAGAATATGTGTATATTTTATTTATGTTTAAAAAGCACTAAGTGACCTTGAGTTTATTAACATGTCATTATGACATGACACTCCGTATTGTAACAGACGTGTAATAAAACATGTAGCGATACGTGACATTGCCAGATCTTAATCCGGGAAATTTATGGTTTACGTGAATTATTTAAAACAATTTTGTAAAAATGATATTACCTTTTTTGTCCATTTTGTTGAGGAACGTTTTAATATTACATGGATGTGCAACACATTTCTACATGTATGTATATCTATGTATATTTGTCTTTGTATATTCTATGTATTTTTGTATATTATATTATATAAATATATTTTTATATTCTATGTATGTTTGTATATTTTATGTACGTTTGTATATTCAATGTTTGTTTGTAAATTAATATATGTGTGTATATTCTGTGCAAGTGTATATATTATATGTATATTTATGTAGGTTTGTATATCTCTATATGTTTATATACTCTGTGTATGTTTGTTCTTTTATATACATGTATATATTCTGTGTATATATTCTATGTTTATTTGTATATTTATGTATGTTTATATATTCTGTAATATTTAATTGTTAACAACTTCAGCTCTGATTCCCAACATATGGTATCTATTGTTGAGTTAATTATTACTTTCAGAATTTTCAGTCACATGACAACCGCGTCTGCTGGAAACAGAATTTGATCTAAGTGCTGCTGCACTTGAGCACATGCCAGGGATTAAACCAAAAACCTTCAAAATGCTATGAAGCTTTTAGTATCAATTTTCAAATCTAAGGTCTGGCCAGGGATTGAATCCAAAACCTTCAAGATGCTATGAACCTTTTATTGTCAATTTTCAAATCTAAGGTCTGACCAGGGATTGAAACCAAAACCTTCAAGATGCAAGGAAGCTTTTAGATTCAATTTTCAAATCTAAGGTCTGGCCATGGATTGAACCCAAAACCTTCAAGATGCAAGGAAGTTTTTAGTATCAATTTTCAAATTGAAGGTCTGGCCAGGGATTGAACTCAAAACCTTCAAGATGCTAGGAAGCTTTTAGTATCAATTTTTAAACCTAAGGTCTGGCCATGGATTGAATCCAAAAAACTTAAAAGATGCTAGGAAGCGTTTCATTTCAATTTTCAAATCTAAGGTTTGGCCAGGGATTGGACCCAAAACTTTCAAAATGCTATGAAGCTTTTCATATCAATTTTCAAATTTAAGGTCTGGCCAGGGATAGAACCAAAACCTTCAAGATGCAAGGAAGCTTTTAGTATAAATTTCAAATCTAAGGTCTGGTCAGGGATTGAACCCAAAACCTTCAAGATGAAAACAAGATTTTAGTATCAATTTTCAAATCTAAGGTCTGGCCAGGGATTGAACCCAAATACTTCAAGATGAAAACAAGATTTTAGTATCAATTTTCAAATCTAAGGTCTGGCCAGGGATTAAACCCAAAACTTTCAAGATGGAAGGAAGTTTTTAGTATCAATTTTCAAATCTAAGGTCTGGCCAGGGATTGAACCCAAAACCTTCAAGATGAAATCAAGCTTTTAGTATCAATTTTCAAATCTAAGGTCTGACCAGGGATTGAACCCAAAACCTTCAAGATGCAAGGAAGCTTTTAGTATCAATTTTCAAATCTAAGGTCTGGCCAGGGATTGAACCCAAAACCTTCAAGATGAAATCAAGCTTTTAGTATCAATTTTCAAATCTAAGGTCTGGCTAGGGATTGAACCCAAAACCTTCAAGATGCAAGGAAGCTTTTAGTTTCAATTTTCAAATCTAAGGTCTGGCCAGGGATTGAACCCAAAACCTTCAAGATGGAAGGAATTTTTTAGTATCAATTTTCAAATCGAAGGTCTGGCCAGGGATTAAACCCAAAACCTTCAAGATGCAAGGAAGCTTTTAGTTTCAATTTTCAAATCTAAGGTCTGGCCAGGGATTGAACCCAAAACCTTCAAAATGACAGGAAGCTTTTAGTACCAATTTTCAAATCGAAGGTCTGGCCAGGAATTGAACCCAAAACCTTCAAGATGCAAGGAAGCTTTTAGTATCAATTTTCAAATCTAAGGTCTGGCCAGGGATTGAACCCAAAACCTTCAAAATGCAAGGAAGCTTTTAGTATCAATTTTCAAATCTAAGGTCTGGCCAAGGATTGAACCCAAAACCTTCAAGATGCAAGGAAGCTTTTAGTATCAATTTTCAAATCTAAGGTCTGGCCAGGGATTGAACCCAAAACCTTCAAGATGGAAGGAATTTTTTAGTATCAATTTTCAAATCTAAGGTCTGGCCAAGGATTGAACCCAAAACCTTCAAGATGCAAGGAAGCTTTTAGTATCAATTTTCAAATCTAAGGTCTGGCCAGGGATTGAACCCAAAACCTTCAAGATGGAAGGATTTTTTTAGTATCAATTTTCAAATCTAAGGTCTGGCCAGGGATTAAACCCAAAACCTTCAAGATGAAATCAAGCTTTTAGTATCAATTTTCAAATCTAAGGTCTAGCCAGGGATTGAACCCAAAACCTTCAAAATGACAGGAAGCTTTTAGTATCAATTTTCAAATCTAAGGTCTGGCCAGGGATTGAACCCAAAATCTTCCAGATGAAATCAAGCTTTTAGTATCAATTTTCAAATCTAAGGTCTGGACAGGGATTAAACCCAAAACCTTCAAAATGGAAGGAATTTTTAAGTATCAATTTTCAAATCGAAGGTCTGGCCAGAGATTGAACCCAAAACCTTCAAGATGAAATCAAGCTTTTAGTATCAATTTTCAAACCTAAGGTCTGGCCAGGGTTTGAACCCAAAACCTTCAAGATGCAAGTTTGATGCTCTACTACTCAGCCATCACTGTGTTTCACAGATCAACTATTGCATGACGTCATCCATTACACCCACAACAAAATTATTTTTGCAATAAACGTGGATACATCGCTAATACAAAAATCTATCATGCTGATATAAAAATTGGTAAATTGAAGAAAATTTATATCAAACCCAGGCACTTTTTTTACATTAAGGGGGTCAACACATTTGGGTCATTGATACTCAAATATAGTGGGCAGGAAAGTAAATAAATAAATTATGTAGTTTTTACAAAAGAAAAGATGGACGATAGTACTATATATTTATAGTATATCTATTTATACCTCAAAGTTAAGTTGAATCGTTGCTAAGACTTAATCATCATTTACAGCCAGGGCCCGGGTTGCATTTCACAAAAAGACCGCGGCGTGGCCTAGTGGTAGAGCGTCCGCCTCGCATGCAGAAGGTCGTGGGTTCAATCCCCTGCTGGGTCATACCAAAGACTTTAAAAATGGTACTAGAAGCTTCCTTGCTTGACGTTCAGCATTTAGAGGAGAGTTCTAGGTCTGGTCGGCCCGGTGTCAGTATAATGTGACTGGGTGGGGTATCATACCATGTGTCTGCGGCATGATACTCCAGTGTGACAGCGCTTAGAATACTGTCTCAAGTAGACACCGTCGCGATATGACTGAAAAATTGTTGAAAGTGATGCTAAACACCATACAACAACAACATTTCACAAAATAGCTTGTAAACTTAAAGTATATATCGATCAGGAAATTTTAAATATTATTCCAAATAAAACCAACTTCTGGTTGAGTGATTCAGAAAAAAATATGTTTTCTGAAAAAAACACTATTAAATTCATAAGGATGACTATGCAAAATATTATGAATAGTTTTCTTACTTTACATTTACGACTGATAATTATCGTAAGTTTTTTTCGTGAAATGCAACCCTGGTGATTATCAACAGCATCATTGCATTTTAATTAAATGAGAAATGTCAATTTCATTTCTCTTTTAAATATCAAATTATTTGAGTAACTACAGTTTGTAATCAGTTGTCAATCTTAGTACATCCATTATTATATAATAATAACCTTAATTGTAGCCATTTATTGATGAGGATATATATACATACACCTTGCACCTCTGAATATGTGGGAAAGTAGTCACAGATTTGTAGAGTTAAGGGCTGGTGTGTCTGGGACTGGTATAATATATATACATGTATATATATTTTTTTTTTTTTATTTTAAATGATGAATCTGGGTAGAACCACTGTCCTTCCACAAGTAACTGGCAAACTTTCTTACATAAATTTTTTGGAGCAAGCGGGACTTGAACCTACAACTTTAGCGGTAAGAGGTAAGTGATCTTGAGGTGGTGCCTTAAACCACTCAGTCACTAAGTGTTGTGATGTTTTGTCAGGGGTGACTACAATGTCATCTGTTAATTTAATAAGAGAGTGTTCTTAATCATGGAGGTCAGTGCACCTAATCATCTTTGCATCATGTAATCATCCTATGTCATGTGACACTACGCATCACTGACCCAGCACAAAACTGATGAAGATTGTGTGATACAGTCAAAATATATACAAAAACTAAATTTTGTTCTGGAAAAAGTTCATCTAAGGTACGTAATTACCATTCCTGGGATATGCCAGGCAGTTTAACAGTACCGGACACACTCTGCAAATCTGTGACTTCTTTCCCACATATTCAGAGGTGCAAGACTCATGACTGTAAAACAAAGTTCATGACCAATTATCACAGACACTGTTGCCGGGCATTAATACAAACTCACGACCCCTGGATTGACAGTCAGACGTTTTACTAACTAAGCTATTTGGACCTGACAATTCACAATGGAACTGAAATGTGCATTAAAAAGATGTTCAATACCAATATGGGTCCCCCATGATACAGTCGTCTCAGATTCTCTAACCTCCGTTACAGAGACCATAGAATAGAGACTCACTCAGCCCAAAAACGTTATGTGAGAATGGTTGCCAGTTAATGTATAAGGATGGTTGTTCTACTCACACTCATTCTGTAATAAAACTGGATGCCATAATCTTACAACATAGATTATGTTAACCCTTAACTTTATATAGACGCCTTTGGACACCTCTAATATAGAAAGCATTAATTCAGCACATACCAGGAATGGGTGAATTATGTTTATATTAACTGACAGAGTGGAAAACAGTGCAGGAAGTGTCCAGATTGCTAGTTACGAGCAATCTGAACTCTTCCTGCACTGTTTTCAAAGGCCTTCCGTAATTGGTGCGGGAAAACGCGTATCTGTGGAGTAAAGGGTTAAAAGTGGTATGAAGCCCTATTTAATACCATATACTGTATATGTTAGAAAGCAATACCTTGTCTACCCAACGTAATCCAAAACCTAAACTGGTTCTATAACACAAAGAATATTTAGGATAATCCAAACCTATCCAAACCTATCAATAGCACTGTAATGTGTTTATAACCAATCATTTACAGTTTTACTTTATATACAAGTTTTATGAATCTTTACTGGAATGATAAGAACCCAACATTCCAGCATTTCCAGATTAATGTCGTACTCGGGTACCCTAGATGTCAAGTAGGTATAGATCTAAAGGGTTCAATAAATAAATGTTTACTTTCTATAATAAACCCCCACCACACCTCAAGATTTCCCTTTTTTCTCTGATATAATCAATTTTCTTTAGGTAATTGATATCATGATATAGTTTTGTTTTTTTTTAAAAATCATAAAAAAAAAAAAAGATTGATATTTTATTTTTTTCACCACTTGTAGGAAAGAGTGTGGGGGTATTTATTTTATACCATCCAACAACTTTTTGGAACAAATCTGCATACCAACAAATAAAAAACATTTGGATTTATTCAATTTTGTAAAGAAATAATTGTGTTCGTCATTAATATGTACAACCCCTACTGGTTCAAAATGACAAAACTGTTCTGTGAACGAACATACAAATAAAGAAATATATACTCATATTCCCGAACCAAATCAATATTTTACACTTTTAACCTATATCTTAATTTCAATGATGATATTACCCTCCAAATATTTCTTATATCTAAGAAACTACGAACAGATTTTATTTATTTTCTATTATTTTAATGGTGTCTAACGCCATTTTCAACACATTTCAGGTTATATATGACATATCCAATTTTATTGGTGGAGGACACCTCAGAATGAATCTGAGTAGAACCACCGTCCTTCGCAAATAACTGGCAAACTTTCTCATTTAAAGTTTTTGGAGCGGGCTCAAACCTACAACCATAGCGGTGAGAGGTAAGTGATCTTGAGATGGTGCCTTAGACAACTCAGTCACGGAGAACACTTAGTATTATGAACAGATTTTATAATACTAGTGAAGTCATAAATATGAGTACAAGTACAAACGAGCATTTTTTATTTTTATGTTAGACTCTGTCATACCAATAAAAAGTAAAATTAAAATATATATAGCTCTTTTTAATCACAAATGACCCGAATTCTGCAAAAAGGGGGATACATTTCAAGCATTTATGACAGTTATGCCCCTTTGCAATATAAAAACAAAATCAAAGGTCTGAATAAACACAGGGTTATATAATTGCACATTTGCATCATGTATAATTGATTGAAAGTTTATCAGAATTACTGCGTGTCCGTTTAAACAAGTTACTTGAATATCGAGAATAAGTTATGAGGAAACCGGTATAAACTGAGCATGTAACAGCCATTATCATTCATCGATCATCAGACTAATTACTTTGTTAAACTTTTTCAACATATTTTCACATTTATCTAGATAATACAAATTTTACAAAAACAAAGATCTTTACCCATAATGTCTTGACATGTAACAAAGCAAGGTCATTTTTAGATAAGTCAGACCCGGAACATTACCGTGTTGTAGCTGGTATACTGTGCAGTTTTTAGCAGCATTTTTTTTTTTAAACAAAATTTTCTTGTCATATCTTGTTGGCATCTGTGCTTGGAAGGAAATTACTTCTACTCAAATTCTTTCTGAAGTTTTCTTCCACCAATATAACCTGTTAAGTTTTTTGTGTGTTTTAAATGGCATTAAACACAAACATAACACTTTGTTATGATTTTAAAAGCATTAATCACCATTTTTCCTTTGCTCTTCTGCAGTCTTGCCGATTTAAAAAAAAAAAATTCAAATATTTTAATTTGACATTATTTTATTGCAATAAATATGGTACGTTCTTAAAGACAATTGACATTAAACGTTATATTGCATATCAATCCTATAGTTATAATCTCTCTGACCAAACATAAACACGAAGTTATGACGAGTCAAAGATCGGAAGTGTACATAAGGTACGTCATAACAAACAATGTCTTACACCCATTTGTTTCCACAAGTCTACTTCAATTGCCGTAATTAGCAACATTTCCGATTGTCAAAGATTCTCTCATAAAATTGTCCCAAAGAATTTCTCACTCCAATATTGGCACGACTATATTTTTTTCTGTATTGATTTATAGTATCCTGAATTATCTGAGAGTACCGTGGCCCCACAGGAAAACAACAATTATGTTATGTCATGTTACATGCAAGGATTATCGGGGCGTATATTTACGATCCTGCAAAATCTCATCGATGGCAGAATAACGGATATAAATGACAGTGAGTTTCTCCGTGACAAATACCGGCTATTTCAGGGATGGATTTGTTAGGTCATACTTTTTAAAGATTACAGAAAGTTATAAGTGCTTCAAATAGTGGGCCCAGCCCATCTGAACTGACAAAATATCCTGGATAAGTTCAAATATCAGCTTAAGTAACTTCACAGTTATGTCCCTTAACTTGTTCAATACCTGTGTAGAGTGCATCTTTAAACAATAACCATTCAGTCCCCTATTTAAATATATATCTAAATATTTAAGAACTTAAATTTGAAACAAGACACATACATGTGGATATAGATTAAAATATAGTGTTATGTACAAACAGTGACTTATTTACAGAGACTGGCAGGTTAGTACTTGTAGCAATATAATGTAGACGGCTGAAAGTTCAGGTGGCACCATTAGTATTTCTTTAATAACTCTTTGAATCTTTGTCTGTATGAAATAAGTTTGGTACCAAAGTAAAGCTGATTAAATTAATGACATTTCCAATTACAAGTATTTGATATGTTTCTTCTGAATTTAAATTATTACGGATTCAAAATGAAAATTGATGAACGAAAATTGTTGAAATTTTCATGAAATATTTATTTTTTTAAAAAAAAAAACGGTACTAGTGAACTTGATTTAACAAATACGTTTTAACAACACACAATAGAAATAACAAAAATATGTAGAAAGATGAAGTAAGTTTTTCAATGATGGCGAAAATTTTATATTGATATTTAAAGACGTTTTTAATCTTTATGGGCTAAGATGAGAAAATGATCATAAAAAAATAACTGTAAGCGTAAAAATTCTTCATTTCTTTAAATTAGAAAAGTTTACATTAAAGCTCTTTCTTTTGATACCAAAATCATAAAAATATGCTGTTTGGTTCAGAAGGAGTTGTGTTTCCAAGATTAACCCTTTACTCCAAAGATACACATTTTCCCGCACCAATCACAGAAGGCCTTTGAAAACAGTGCAGGAAGAGTTCAGACTGCTCATCAAGAACACTTCCTACACTGTTTTCCACTCTGTCAGTTAATATAATCATAATTCACCCAATAATACAAAAGGCGTCTATATTAGGTGTCCAAGGAATCTATATTAGAGGTGTCCGAAGCCTTCTATATGAAGTAAAGGGTTAAGAAATCGCCAAATGAGCCACCTGAAATTTAGACAACTACCTTCAGTTGCCTACCAGTATCTCTGTTTATATGTCTCTGGTACAAATATATTAAATTTGTCAAGTCCCTTTAATTCTTTTTTTCTCAAATAAACATAATGTTTAGCTAAAATACTTACTTGTGTAACGAGGAGCAAAAAAAAACAAACACTTATCCAATAACGGTTAAAAACGCTCTACAATTACCAAGTAATTAAATCATGTAAAAAAAAAAAATCATTTGCTGATTTCAATAAATAATGTCCAAAACAGTCGAATGTCTCGGGCAGTGCTGTTTACAATTTTTAAACTAAATGCACAATTTGTCAACCCAACTGTGAATTACTAACAATGCAATTTTTAGAGACAAAACAATTAGCTGACATTGACAGTATTTGCCAAATATTTGCACAGACCACAGTACACCAAGTTGATACGTAAGTATAAATGTAGTAAAAAGGAAATAATTTCATTCTAATTATATATAGAAATAAACACGCCCATTCAAACTGGCTATAAAAGTTCCTATGTGTGTATAAACTGGTTTTAAAGTATGATTATGTAAACTGATCTTCCACGTTTTTAATTTTGATTCCGTTAAACCCGAGGGGGCTCATTTTACAGTTTTATAGTAATTGAACCTACAAAAGGTCAAGCTCTCCAGACCTGAGGCAACCCTTTTAAGGATAATTTGTAAAGTGCTAGGCACGGTTACCTTAAAAGCATGAAATCGTAAACTTTGAATCAGTTTATTTTTCTAATGACCACGCCACTAATTTACAGTAAACTACAATAATAGAAGACATAAGATTAACATCCATCACATTTGTTTGATCCTGACAGACCGCAGCTTGGTCTAGTGGTAGAGTGTCCGCCTCGCATGCCAAAGGTCGTGGGTTCAATTCCTGGCGGGGTCATACCAAAGACTTTAAAAATGGTACTAGAAGCTTCCTCGCTTAATGCTCAGCATTTAGAGGAAAGTTCTAGGTCTGGTTGGCCTGGTGTCAGGATAATGTGACTGGGTGGGGATGATGCTCCACTAAACACCATATAACATAACATTGAACATGCCATAAGACAATCACAAAATTACACAATAATATTAACAGACTTATAACGCTACTTAAAATTTAAAATGTTTGTTTGAATGTTAAGCATCATCATTATGTCATCAATTTTTTTTTAATGGTGTTTAACGCCATTTTCAACACATTTTCAACACATTTCAGGTTATACTTTCCTGCTTGAATGATTGATTGAATATTTAGTATTGTTTTTATGTCATTGAGGGCTAACAGACAATCAGTTAACCTAACCACTCTTTCATGAGATCCTGGAAAGTTAACCAGTACTAGAGCAAAACAATATCTCAGCAAGTAACTGATAACTTTTCCACTTGATTGATTTAATATTTAGTGTCATTTTTATAGCATCAAAGGCTAATAGATGATCAATTAACCTAACCCCTCTTTCTTGGGATCCTGAAAGGATAACCAGTACTTCAGCACAGCCCATCTCCCCGAGTAACTAATAACTTTCTCACCTGATTGATTGATTGAATATTTTTATGTCATCGAGGGCTAACAGACAATCAGTTAACCTAACCACTCTTTCATGGGATCCTGGAAGGTTAACCAGTACTCAAGCAAACCCATTTTCACAAGTAACTGATAACTTTCCCACTTGTACTGTACTGTGCTGTAAGCAAGGAAGCTTCTAGTACCAGTTGTCATGTCTTTGGTATGACCAGGCTTGGTTTTAAATCCACAACCATGAAAATGATGTGCTACCACTAGACCACCATTTTCCCCTAATATATCATGTCTGTATAATGTCACCTAACCCTTGTTGCCATAAAGATATCTATTAAACAGACCAATATGATAGTTTGAATTGATTGAATATTTAGCGTCATTTTTATGCCATCGAGGGCTAATAGACGATCAGTTTACCTAACCACTGTTTCCTTGGATTAACCAGTACTCAAGCACACCCCGTCTCCGCAAGTAACTGATAACTTTCCCACTTGAATCAGTGGTGAGAGACGAATGATAATGAGACACAATGTCGTATATCAATCATCATGGAGACTGTTGCAGGGCGAGGGATTCAAACTCATGACCCCTGGATTGATAGTCAGATGCGTAACCGACTGAGCTAATCGGGCCCGGCTGATAGTTTGAAAAGGGCTTTGAAAAGGGCTTCCTAACTTGACGTACATGCAAATTCATTTCATATCATAAAGTGTCTGAATGACAATGTGATGGTCATAATTAAAGCATGCTATCTATTTATAGAACTGGAATTAAGGTGTAATTACAATATCGTCTTTTTGTCACTTTTTGCTTGATTTGAAGTTTCAGGTTTTTTCATCTTTAAGTAATAAAGGTAATTGGATGCTTTCATCCATTTAAAACTTAGTTATATCTTTTTAGAAAATCATGACATTTTTTTCTGACACACTGCCTTTAAGAGATATTTTTATGAAAATAAAAACAACAAATATTTCAAACCTTGATGTAAAGCTTGTAAGTCCTATATCCAAATATCTCCCAAATAAGATCTGTTAAGCCCTAATAAAATAGCTGAGGATTCTACACCTGTCCCACAATTCATATTACTTTAGCGGATACCAAACTGTGACGTCATTCAACTTTATCTGAAGCAACTGACCAAACAACATGTTCAAATGTCACTGCTGCGTGACCAACCCAAGCGAGGAAAACTTGGTCCATTTTTACAGTCTAACATAAAGCATAGAATTATGTGTGAGAAATTCACTGAAATAAAACATATGTTGTTTGCGACAGTAAAGGGCTGTGAGAACGTGGTAATTATTCAATATTTTTATTTTCTCATCAATTTTGTTTAAGGAAAATGACATAGTTTGCAGCACACGTTTTAGTAAAATATCTTATGGCTTTTATAATACAATCTCACTGGTACGTAAAAAATGTTTGTTTATTATAGTGTAACCCGTATTGAAAAAGCAAGACGCATTGGACTTACGAGACATTTTTATGTTGTACAGTTACTTCCCAAAAGCTATCATTGTCAGGCGTCAGATTGTTAGACATCTGGTTCCCCTCAATTTAAATAGCTGCTGTGAGAGCAACCGGCGTCATCAGAAAAAAATCCAAGTGCTTCCACCGGGATTTGAACCTTCAACCTCCCGTTTTTTTAGGCGGATGCCTTAAACACTAGGCCACGGAAGATGGCATGAATTAGATATCTGGAGAGCTATTTTGCTCAGTGATAAATAAACATGGTTTACTTTTCAAAATAAAATCTGTCAAATAAAACAAGTTTTATTGCCAAAAAATGTTTATAATTTTAAATGGGCATTATCTATACAAACTTTTTGTTACCAAATCAGCAAACATTTAGCTATTTTGTAACAATTGCTGATTGGCATAAAAGTTTCAGAATGTCTTAATTCATGTATAAGTACATGATTATATTAAAGGGAGTGTAATTATCAGAAAAAAAAAAACACGCTATATATTTAATTTTAGAATATGGATTCCATTTCGACTTCACCATTTAAATTTAAAGGGAGTATATCAGGAAAAAACGCTATTAAATGTCTATAAAAATTAAATAAAAGAATTAATAAAACAGATAAAAAGCATCTCATTATCAGTACTAAAAAAAATTCAAATGGTTTGGTACATGTATGTCAAATCCACCAAAACATAACAAAATTGACATATAAATTGTACAAATCCCTATTCTTAAAATAGACATTACTTAAATACTGTTTGAGGGTTTTTGCATCATCATTCAGACTCTTTCTAAGATAAAATAATTTTTACTACATGTAAACCTGCATAACAGATCAAATTGAAACCAAAATGTAATCATGATTCATTTAAAAGGTCACAAAATTTGTTGCTATTCTAATTGGGAAATCTATTTTAATCTAACCTAGGTGCATAGCCCGAATTAGGAAATCCCCTTTTTTCAATATATTATTTTGGCATGTTTAAATAGATATCCTTTTGACAAAACAGGGTCAGTGAGTATACAATAATTATTAAGGCGTGATATATTGGGAAAAAACTATTTTTAGCCAATTTCAAAACTTTAACATTATTATATTAATTAAATCAAGTTTTAAAGGCAGTATCAGGGAAAATCGCTATAAAAATGTAAAGAATAATTTTATTATTAAGATTAAGTTTAAACTGATTTATTTTACATCGATTGTGAACCAAGATATTACAACTTAGATAAATCACGCTCTAAGTCTTCCTGGGTAGAACTAGTACTAAGCATATGCGGAAAAAGTGTCTTGCTCAAGGACCCCACACATAGCTGTGGCAGAGGATCGAACACATGACCCTCCGATCATGGGTTCGGTGCTCTACCGCTAACCCAGGCGCTCCACATTATTAAGATGGATACAAAGCTTCCCAATCACATTGATGAATTAATAATATATGAATGGTTTAGTATACCAAATCCACCAAAACATGGCCGAACAATATATTTTAATCAGAGTGGTTAAATTGAAATGAAATCATCATTCTAAAAATAGACAGCACTTAACTACTGCTTGACGGCCATGACCTTGTCATTCAAACTCTTTATCAGATGAAACAAAGTCGTTTATATTTTGAACAGTATGACGGACCAAACAGAAATCAAACGAAATCCTGTGACTTGTTTGATACATCACAAAATACCAGTCATTATGTTGTAATTCTAAGTGGGAAATTTATTTAAAAAATCACTTTTCAATATATTCTTTTGGCATTTTTAACCCTTTACTCCATAGATACCAATCACAGAAGGCCTTTGAAAACAGTGCAGGAAGAGTTCAGATTGCTTGTAACGAGCAATCTGAACACTTCCTGCACTGTTTTCCACTCTGTCAGTTAATATAAACATAATTCACCAAATAATTCAAAAGCCTTCTATATTAGAGGTGTCAAAAGGCATCTTTATTAGAGGTGTCCAAAGGCATCTTTATTAGAGGTGTCCAAAGGCATCTATATGAAGTAAAAGGTTAAATAGCTATCCTTATGTCTATATGTGATCTGTGAGTATATACAAACATTATATATTGGAAAAAAATATAGTTATGCCAATCTTGTTATTTTTTAGATTCCTGATATACTTGTTTTAACCCTTTACTTCATAAAGACGCCCTTCGACACCTCTAATATAGACGCCTTTGGACACCTAATATGGACGCCTTTGGACACCTCTAATATAGACGCCTTTGGACACCTAATATTGACGCCTTTGGACACCTCTAATATAGACGCCTTTGGACACCTAATATGGACGCCTTTGGACACCTCTAATATAGACGCCTTTGGACACCTAATATGGACGCCTTTGGACACCTCTAATATAGACGCCTTTGGACACCTAATATGGACGCCTTTGGACACCTCTAATATAGACCCTTTGGACACCTCTAATATAGACGCCTTTGGACACCTCTAATATAGACGCCTTTGGACACCTAATATGGATGCCTTTGGACACCTCTAATATAGACCCTTTGGACACCTAGCTCTAATATAGAAGGCTTTTGAATTATTGGGTGAATTATGTTTATATTACCTGACAGAGTGGAAAACAGTGCAGGAAGTGTTCAGATTGCTCGTTATGAGCAATCTGAACTCTTCCTGCACTGTTTTCAAAGGCCTTGTGTGATTGTTGTGGGAAAACGCGTATCTATGGAGTGAAGGGTTAATATAATTATATTTCAGATTTTGTATTTTCAAATTTTCATCCATTCAAATTTTCATTGAAATTTGCCCACAAAAATAACTTTAATGAGATATTTCAAAAAGTGTTCAACCTTGTTTACTTTACCTTGATGGTGAGGAAAGGTCAGAGTTTATACAAATATCTATACCCCCCAAGTCGGTTCCAGGCGAGTACTGAGTGTTGTTTTTGAGAGGCCTTGAGACTGGGATCTAGCAAACAAGCAAGCTAATACAAAACTGTATCAACAAATCATGATAGTAATGCTTTTCCTTCTGCAATAAACTGGCAAATTTTCTTACATAATGTGTTTAGAACTGGGTGGGCTCAAATGCATGACCTCAATGCTCAAACGCCTGACCTTATATCAGTGATTATGTGATAATGTGCTGCAGGCCAAACGACTTATATCACAACCTTCAACTGTACAAGCACATAAATGACCTAATCATTATCTCTGTGGTTTTGAACCCCTTTTGGGCATGTTTTTACAAATATGTTTGTATGTCTGTTCAGCTTATCATATCATAATCTGATGTCTTTCAAGCTGCGTTTATAACCCATAAATAGAACAGGTGATAATCTCTGGAATGGATCTGATCAGATTTCTGCATGCAGGAATAACAAAATGGACCATGTTGCTTACTGAAAATTACTCATGCAGAAAAAGATTGTATAGTAAAAGTCGACAAGTTAAAACAGTTGTTGTTGTATGGTGTTTAGCGTCATTTTCAACAATTTTTCAGTCATATCGCGACCATGTCTACTTGAGACAGTATTCTGAGCGCTGTCACACTGGAGTATCATGCCACAGACACATGGTATGATACCCCGACCAGTCACATTATACTGACACCGGGACGACCAGACCTAGAACTCTCCTCTAAATGCTGAGCGTCAAGCGAGGAAGCTTCTAGTACCATTTTTAAAGTCTTTGGTATGACCCGGCCTGGGATTGAACCCACGACCTTCCGCATCCGAGGCCGACGCTCTACCATTAGACAACGCCGCGGTCGACATTAAAACAGTAGTTGATTAGACTCTAAAACTGGACCCAGCTCTTCCTGCTAGGGTTTTATACTTTGCATTGGTAGGACCACACTGGCTGGCTACATCTGGCAAAAGTAGGAACATGCTGATTGGTCAGTTAAATTTAGGTTTTGAAAGCCCTAATAAATGTGAGATTAGCATGGTAACTTTGTGGTACGTGGTGAATAAAGAAACTTTTTCACATGTTTTATCTTGTATCAACAGAGTCAACCACCATTGTTGTTATCTATCCTAAACCCTCATGTGCGTTGCAGTGTGAGACAGGCAAGGAATTTGCTGTTGTTTTTTTCATTGTGGTATATAAGAATCACAACATGTTAGGGACTGGTATAGAATAATAATCTGGAGATGTCCAGGACTGGTATAGACTAAGAATCACGAAGTGTCAGGAACTGGTATAGAATAATAATCTGGAGATGTCAAGGACTGGTATAGACTAAGAATCTGGAGATATCAGGGACTGGTATAGACTAATAATCTGGGGATGTCAGGGACTGGTATAGACTAAGAATCTGGAGATGTCCAGGACTGGTATAGACTAAGAATCTGGAGATGTCCAGGACTGGTATAGACTAAGAATCTGGAGATATCAAGGACTGGTATAGACTAAGAATCTGGAGATATCAGGGACTGGTATAGACTAAGAATCACAACATGTTAGGGACTGGTATAGACTAATAATCTGGAGATGTCAGGGACTGGTATAGACTAATAATCTGGAGATGTCAGGGACTGGTATAGACTAAGAATCACGAGATATCAGGGACTGGTATAGACTAATAATCTGGAAATATCAGGGACTGGTATAGACTAATAATCTGGAGATGTCATGGACTGGTATAGACTAATAATCTGGCGATGTCAGGGACTGGTATAGACTAATAATCTGGAGATGTCCAGGACTGGTATAGACTAAGAATCACGAGGTGTCAGGAACTGGTATAGACTAATAATCTGGAGATGTCAAGGACTTGTATAGACTAAGCATCTGGAGATGTCCAGGACTGTTATAGACTAAGAATCACATGGTGCCAGGGACTGGTATATACTAAGAATCAGGATATGTCAGGGACTGGTAAAGACTAAGAATCTGGAGATGTCCAGGACTGGTATAGACTAAGAATATGGAGATGTCAGGAACTGGTATAGACTAAGAATCATGAGATGTCAGGGACTGGTATAGACTAAGAATCGTGAGATGTCAGGGACTGGTATAGACTAAGAATCATGAGATGTCAGGGACTGGTATAGACTAAGAATCAGGAGATGTCAGGGACTGGTATAGACTAAGAATTAGGTCATGTCCAGGACTGGTATAGACTAAGAATCAGGAGATGTCAGGGACTGGTATAGACTAAGAATTAGGAGATGTCCAGGACTAGTATAGACTAAGTATCAGGTGATGTACAGGACTGGTATAGACTAAGAATCGGGTGATGTCAGGGACTGGTATAGACTAAGAATCAGGAAATGACAGGGAGTGTTATATACTAAGAACCAGGAGATGTCCAAGACTGGTATAGAATAAGAATCAGGAGATGTCAGGGACTGGTATAGACAAAGAATCAGGATATGTCAGGGACTGGTATAGACTAAGAATCAGGAAATGTCAGGGACTGTTATAGACTAAGAACCAGGAGATGTCCAAGACTGGTAAATACTAAGAATCAGGATATGTCAGGGACTGACTGGTGACTGGTGTTTTACTTAAAAGATGTTTGTACCTACATCTGGTTATGGAGAAAACCCAATGCGACAACCATTCCATATTAAGCCTGTTCTGTTGATAATTAGAGAGACATTAAACACTAGAACTGTGTTTGGCTTTACAGGGACACAAAGCAATTTTGAGATAAACTATTGTTATAAAAGTTATATTTCTACACGAAATATGGGATTTATGTGAATAAAATATTGTTTAAACTTAATAATATGATATTACCAATAAAACGAATGACATTAATGCAGGTGCATAATTTTGTTTTTATTTTGAAAAGGGGAATAACTCTTGTAAATGAATGAAAGGCATCATATATCACAATCATACTCTCTGAAATATATGACAAAATGTGCAACAAATACTTTAATCTGTTCAGTTTTTATTGGTACATGTATTATAGAAAAGAAATCCCCAAAATTATATTCTGGTAGTGTTTTAGAATTTTTATTCATATTTTCAAAACTAGCATGACTTTACTAGTTTTATATAAAATATAAACAAAATGGTTATACATTCATAATGTGTAATGGCTGATTCCATATGTGAACATAAGTACAAGTCAACTTTAATATTCATATGTGTTCCTTTAAAGGAATTATATCAAGAAAAATCGCTAAAAATATCTTAAAAAAAATAGAATTATTTTTAAAATAGATAAAAACAACCCATTACCATTAATAAATAAAATCGCAAATGGGTTGGTATGCTGAATCCACCAAAACGTGACAATATTGATATTTTGATTGGAGTGATTAATTCGAAATCCCCATTCTAAAAATAGACAGCACTTGAATACTGATTGACGACCTTTGCATCATAATTGGGACTCTTCCTGAGATGAATAATTATAACAACATGTAAACTTGTGTAACAGATCAAATTAAAATCAAAATGAAATCACATGATTCATGTAATACTTCACAAAATATGTTGCAATTTTAAGCGGGAAATCAATTTTATTTTTTTCAATCTTATTTTGGCATGTTCATATAGCTATCGTTTTGGCAATTCAGGGTGAGCAAATATATACAGGCATGTTAAACATGTATTGAAAAAAATGTTTTTAGCCAATTTTAAAATTTTGGAAAAAATCCTGATATATTCCTTTTAAGATTGTCATTTTAAGATGTCATTTTAAAAGTCATAACATAAATATAATCATTATCAGAATATAAAATGTCACATAAAACATATGTTGCTACCTACATGACTAACTGATGAATATGTAATTATCACAATGTCAGTTGGATACAATCTGTAAACATCTTTATTGAAGCAGTCTACATAGTTGAATGAACGGTTATATAATATAGGTTTATAGAGTCAACAAACACCCCCCCCCACCCCCCCCCCATAAATTTGTTAAAGGGGGATTCTATGCTAGTTTTAACACAAAACAGGTTATACATGTATATGGCATATCCAGTTTTAATGGTGGAGAAAGCCCTCAGAATAAATCTGAGTAGAACCACCATCCTTCCACACTTTCTGACAAAATGTCTTTTGACTGAACTAGTCCACTCAAAGCCCCAACTTCAGCAGTGAGAGAGAATTGGTCATTTGATGAATGCTTCTTAGACCACATCCAGTCTTTTTCACCATTTAAGAACAATGCAATCAAAATACCCCCGCACCCTCACCCCACTTAAAAATTCCCATAATGCACTTCAATCACAAAATCAAAGCAGCACAACCAGTAAAATCTACCCTTTTAATTCGATAAATAACTGGTATAATTGTAATATTTAGCATAAACTGTGAATAATTGTGGATCATATATCTGGTACAAAAACATGTTTTTATCGTAAAAAAACATACATATATTTAAACTTGCTATTACCACTGATATTTGAATTGGACTTGACCAGTGGAATAATGTAAATGATTTAGTGTATCTGAAACAGGTTATATCAGTAAATCTCTGGAAATTTCCAGGCATCATTGATTAAACCCAGATGAGCAGTTAAGTTTAAACCACTGATCATTCATATTATATTCCCACATAGTCTTTATATCTACAGATGGTAAATCGGTTGTAAAAACATTGCAATTAAAATACCCACCACTAAAAGATTAAAAGAATGCACTTCAACTACAAAATTAATATTAATTTTTAGAATAACAATTTCTTTTTACTCACCTCAAATTTCGTATACAAAACACCACAGTATATTATTATAATGACGATTATAATTACTCCTTGAAATGTAGTAGTGTAACAATGTTACGTGTAATTAATTAACTTAACCAGGTATGCTACAGTAAATATTCCAGCAGCTTTATATTTATATACTACCTGAAGAAAAAGAAAAAAAGATAAAAAAGTAAACCATTTTTTACATCCCATTTGTCAGTGCAATTATTTATTGCTGACAGCGAGCCCCGTTTTTGTCTTTACGTCACCCTGCCACAACATCTGTTTTACTAACGGTAATTCTATCCCATATTTCTAGCCAATCAGAATCATTCTCACAACTGCCTTACCTTAGAAGTCTCAAAAAATGCAGTCCTTCATATTAATATACTGTTTAAGAAAAGATATTTTACGCATACATTCCAAAAGACAAATACTATTGGCACTGTTGACAATGTAAGGTATTGTTGTTACATTCTGACATACCTGTATTACATAATGGTTGCTAGGTTACCACAAAGAAATAGTGTTGGTTTTGTATTTTGCTGTATTATTAAATTTACGTTATTTGAAAGTGTCATTTATTATCTATACACCTTCGTTTACATGCACAAACAAACAAGCAATTACAGCAATCCTGTATGACCTTTTAGGTAAATCAAGATCATATAATTAATTTCTGTAAATAGTATGTAGTCAATTATGAATAATAGCTGTTAGATGAACCCAGAAAACATCAGTTGAAAGCTTGAGAGCTTCTCTTTAAAGGGTTGTAAATTTGCAATAAACGTTTGAATACATTGTAATACTAAATCTTGTTGATAAATGATAAATGAAGAACTGAATGTATGAATGATTGATTGAGTGAGTGAGTGAGTGAGTGAGTGAGAGGGTGAGTAAGTGAATGAGTGATGAGTGAGTGATGAGTGAGTGAGTGAGTGAGTGAGTGATGAATGAGTGGGTGGGTGGGTGGGTGGGTCGGTGAGTGAGTGAGTGAGTGAGTGAGTGAGTGAGTGAGTGAGTGAGTGGGTGGGTGGGTGGGTGGGTGGGTGGGTGGGTGGGTGGGTGGGTGGGTGGGTGGGTGAGTGAGTGAGTGAGTGAGTGAGTGAGTGAGTGAGTGAGTGAGTGAGTGAGTGAGTGAGTGAGTGAGTGAGTGAGTGAGTGAGTGAGTGAGTGAGTGAGTGAGTGAGTGAGTGAGTGAGTGAGTGAGTGAGTGAGTGAGTGAGTGAGTGAGTGAGTGAGTGAGTGAGTGAGTGAGTGAGTGAGTGAGTGAGTGAGTGAGTGAGTGAGTGAGTGAGTGAGTGAGTGAGTGAGTGAGTGAGTGAGTGAGTGAGTGAGTGAGTGAGTGAGTGAGTGAGTGAGTGAGTGAGTGAGTGAGTGAGTGAGTGAGTGAGTGAGTGAGTGAGTGAGTGAGTGAGTGAGTGAGTGAGCAAAGGAAGGAGGTAATCTTTAAACAAGATAATTATGTAAATTAATGGCCTGTTTACAGAACAACATCAGAAACTATTTGGTTTAAGTGAATCAACTAAAAGATAAAATTTCAGGTTACATATTGTATAAAACAAATTCTGTTGCAGTTACCCTGGACTGAAAGTGACACTATATATAATACCCTTGTCCCCGTTGAGCTGTTCTCTGCTACATTTCACCTAAAAAATATCATTTAATCCCCAAACTCCACAATTTTCTCTAAACTTTTGACACAGAATGGTCAGTTGAAGACTTTATCAAAGGCTCACAAAGACTGCGGGTAGCTGAGATGCTGCACAATCAAGAAGCACAATAAAGGACCCAGTACATGTTAAAACAGAATATGGACGTAAACATCGCTGACAAAAACACATTTCACACAATTTGGTGGGGAAAACCTTACATGGACAAAACACACCCGAAAAAACAAACTCGTCAGAACAGCTCATTTTGAAGAGTGCTGGTTTCCAAACAATGCACACCGCAGCTCAGTTGGTAGTGTGCTGGTTTCCTAATGGCACGTAGGGTAGCTCAGTTTACATCGTGCTAATTTCCAAGCAGGGCAGCTCAGTAAATAGTGTGCTGGTTTCCAAATGGTGCACAGGGCAGCTTTGTTGACAGTGTGCTGGTTTCCAAATGGTTAACAGGTCGGCTAAGTTGACAGTGTGCTGGTTTCCGAATGGCAAACAGGGCAGCCCAGTTGACAGTGTGCTGGTTTCCCAACAGCAAACAGGTCAGTTCAGTTGACAATGTGCTGGTTTCCCAACAGCAAACAGGAAAGCCCAGTTAACAATGTGCTGATTTCCCAATGATTAATAGGTCAGCCCAGTTGATAATGTTTTGGTTTCCCAACAGCAAACAGGGCAGCCCAATTGATAGTGTTTTGGTTTCCCAACAGCAAACAGGTCAGCTCAGTTGACAATGTGCTGGTTTCCCAACAGCAAACATGGCAGTCCAGTTGATAATGTTTTGGTTTCCCAACAGCAAACAGGTAAGCCCAGTTGATAGTGTTTTGGTTTCCCAACAGCAAACAGTGCAGCCCAGTTGATAGTGTTTTGGTTTCCAATAGCAAACATGTCAGCCCAGTTGACAAAAACAGGGCAGCCCAGTTGACAATGTGCTGGTTTCCCAACAGCAAACATGTCAGCTCAGTTGACAATGTGCTGGTTTCCCAACAGCAAACAGGTCAGCTTAGTTGACAATGTGCTGGTTTCCCAATAGGAAACAGGGCAACCCAGTTGATAATGTTTTGTTTCCCAACAACAAACAGAGCAGCCCAGTTGATAACATTTTGGTTTCCCAACAGCAAACAGAGCAGCCCAGTTGATAGTGTGCTGGTTTCCCAACAGCAAACAGGTCAGCTAAGTTGCCAATGTGCTTGTTTCCCAACAGCAAACAGGTCAGCTCAGTTGACAATGTGCTGGTTTCCCAACAGCAAACAGGTCAGCTCAGTTGATAATGTTTTGGTTTCCCAACAGCAAACAGGGCAGCACAGTTGATTGTGTTTGGGTTTCCCAACAGCAAACAGGACAGCATAGTTGATAGTGTTTAGGTTTCCCAACAGCAAACAGGGCAGCACAGTTGATTGTGTTTGGGTTTCCCAACAGCAAACAGGACAGCATAGTTGATAGTGTTTAGGTTTCCCAACAGCAAACAGGACAGCCCAGTTGATAGTGTTTTGGTTTCCAAACAGCAAACAGGTCAGCTCAGTCAACAATGTGCTGGTTTCTCAACAATGCGATTGCTTATTTAAACCTTTTTCTAATAATACTGACACAACTGCTCAGATAAGTTGCTCTTAAAATATTGTATTTCTGAGCTAATAACATTAAAATGTCATGAATGCAACTGCTCAGATAAGCCATAATACCAATAACAGTGTCATATCTTCTGCAGATGATTAAAAATATTTTGTCTTTAAGATACTGCAATAATTGCAACTGCTCAGGTAATTAAAATATTGTCGAAACCACAACTGCTCAGATATTTCAAATATTGTCATAACCACAACTGCCTACAGATATCAAATATTGTCATAACTGCAACTGCCCAGAGATTTCAAATATTGTCATAATTGCAACTGTCCAAAGATTTCAAATATTGTCGAAACTACAACTGCTCAGATATTTCAAATATTTTCATAACTGCAACTGCTCAGATATTTCAAATATTGTCATAACGACAACTGCTCAGAGATTTCAAATATTGTCATAACTGCAACTGCTCAGAGATATCAAATATTGTCATAACGACAACTGCTCAGATATTTCAAATATTGTCATAATTACAACTGCTCAGATATTTCAAATATTGTCATAACAGCAACTGCCTAGAGATTTCAAACATTGTCATAACTGCAACTGCTCAGATATTTCAAATATTGCCATAACAGCAACTGCGCAGATATTTCAAACATTGTCATAACTGCAACTGCACAGATATTTCAAATATTGTCATAACAGCAACTACTCAGATAATGTACACAAAACATATTGTCCCTACTACAACAGTTCATTTCAGATAAATTTCAGCAGTACACCTTCCCAAACTGTGAACTATTGAATGAGGAAGCAAACAGCATGACAATGAGGTACACAATTAGATAAGGTGATATTTTTTCTGCTCAGTTAAACATGATGGACAGCAAGTTTATTTAAGCGGACTTTAGAACCCTTCAGGCCAAAATTTAATGCAAACTAAAAAAAACTTCATAGAACGGATACAATGCAGACAAGAAAAAAAACAGAGGTTTGACGAAAAATAAAATATGTCTCCCCCAATACCACTTTTTAAGGAGTGTAAACTTCGCTTTAAAGATACTGACCTTGACATTGTGCATAAAATATTATAATTATGTGGTGATCAACAGTGTCCAATTATATTAAAACTGAAATATGCACATTAAAGATGCATCACCTGTAACAATCTGTTCAGTGAATGATTTTATGTTGTTTTTTTTCGATGCCATTTTCAACACATTTCAGGTTATATATGGCATATCCAGTGTTACTGGTGGCGGTAGACCTCAGACTGAGTCAGGTTATATATGGCATATCCAGTGTTACTGGTGGCTGTAGACCTCATACTGAGTCAGGTTATATATGGCATATCCAGTGTTACTGGTGGCTGAAGACCTCATACTGAGTCAGGTTATATATGGCATATCCAGTGTTACTGGTGGCTGAAGACCTCATACTGAGTCAGGTTATATATGGCATATCCAGTGTTACTGGTGGCTGTAGACCTCATACTGAGTCAGGTTATATATGGCATATCCAGTGTTACTGGTGGCTGTAGACCTCATACTGAGTCAGGTTATATATGACATATCCAGTGTTACTGGTGGCTGAAGACCCCAAACTGGTTCAGGTTATATATGGCATATCCAGTGTTACTGGTGGCTGTAGACCTCATACTGAGTCAGGTTATATATGGCATATCCAGTGTTACTGGTGGCTGAAGACCTCAAACTGGTTCAGGTTATATATGGCATATCCAGTGTTACTGGTGGCTGTAGACCTCATACTGAGTCAGGTTATATATGACATATCCAGTTTTACTGGTGGCTGAAGACCTCAAACTGGTTCAGGTTAAATATGGCATATCCAGTGTTACTGGTGGCTGAAGACCTCATACTGAGTCAGGTTATATATGGCATATCCAGTGTTACTGGTGGCTGAAGACCTCAAACTGGTTCAGGTTATATATGGCATATCCAGTGTTACTGGTGGCTGAAGACCTCATACTGAGTCAGGTTATATATGGCATATCCAGTGTTACTGGTGGCTGAAGACCTCATACTGAGTCAGGTTATATATGGCATATCCAGTGTTACTGGTGGCTGAAGACCTCATACTGAGTCAGGTTATATATGGCATATCCAGTGTTACTGGTGGCTGAAGACCTCATACTGAGTCAGGTTATATATGACATATCCAGTGTTACTGGTGGCTGAAGACCTCAAACTGGTTCAGGTTATATATGGCATATCCAGTGTTACTGGTGGCTGAAGACCTCATACTGAGTCAGGTTATATATGACATATCCAGTGTTACTGGTGGCTGAAGACCTCATACTGAGTCAGGTTATATATGACATATCCAGTGTTACTGGTGGCTGAAGACCTCATACTGAGTCAGGTTATATATGGCATATCCAGTGTTACTGGTGGCTGAAGACCTCATACTGAGTCAGGTTATATATGACATATCCAGTTTTACTGGTGGCTGAAGACCTCAAACTGGTTCAGGTTATATATGGCATATCCAGTGTTACTGGTGGCTGAAGACCTCATACTGAGTCAGGTTATATATGGCATATCCAGTGTTACTGGTGGCTGAAGACCTCAAACTGGTTCAGGTTATATATGGCATATCCAGTGTTACTGGTGGCTGAAGACCTCATACTGAGTCAGGTTATATATGGCATATCCAGTGTTACTGGTGGCTGTAGACCTCATACTGAGTCAGGTTATATATGACATATCCAGTTTTACTGGTGGCTGAAGACCTCAAACTGGTTCAGGTTATATATGGCATATCCAGTGTTACTGGTGGCTGTAGACCTCATACTGAGTCAGGTTATATATGACATATCCAGTGTTACTGGTGGCTGTAGACCTCATACTGAGTCAGGTTATATATGGCATATCCAGTGTTACTGGTGGCTGAAGACCTCAAACTGGTTCAGGTTATATATGGCATATCCAGTGTTACTGGTGGCTGTAGACCTCATACTGAGTCAGGTTATATATGACATATCCAGTTTTACTGGTGGCTGAAGACCTCAAACTGGTTCAGGTTATATATGGCATATCCAGTGTTACTGGTGGCTGTAGACCTCATACTGAGTCAGGTTATATATGGCATATCCAGTGTTACTGGTGGCTGAAGACCTCAAACTGGTTCAGGTTATATATGGCATATCCAGTGTTACTGGTGGCTGAAGACCTCATACTGAGTCAGGTTATATATGGCATATCCAGTGTTACTGGTGGCTGAAGACCTCATACTGAGTCAGGTTATATATGGCATATCCAGTGTTACTGGTGGCTGAAGACCTCAAACTGGTTCAGGTTATATATGGCATATCCAGTGTTACTGGTGGAGGAAGACCTCATACTGAGTCTGGTTATATATGGCATATCCAGTGTTACTGGTGGCTGTAGACCTCATACTGAGTCAGGTTATATATGGCATATCCAGTGTTACTGGTGGCTGAAGACCTCAGACTGAGTCAGGTTATATATGGCATATCCAGTGTTACTGGTGGCTGTAGACCTCATACTGAGTCAGGTTATATATGACATATCCAGTGTTACTGGTGGCTGAAGACCTCAAACTGGTTCAGGTTATATATGGCATATCCAGTGTTACTGGTGGCTGAAGACCTCATACTGAGTCAGGTTATATATGGCATATCTAGTTTAACTGGTGGCTGAAGACCTCAGACTGAGTCAGGTTATATATGGCATATCCAGTGTTACTGGTGGCTGTAGACCTCATACTGAGTCAGGTTATATATGGCATATCCAGTGTTACTGGTGGCTGTAGACCTCATACTGAGTCAGGTTATATATGGCATATCCAGTGTTACTGGTGGCTGAAGACCTCATACTGAGTCAGGTTATATATGGCATATCCAGTGTTACTGGTGGCTGAAGACCTCATACTGAGTCAGGTTATATATGGCATATCCAGTGTTACTGGTGGCTGTAGACCTCATACTGAGTCAGGTTATATATGGCATATCCAGTGTTACTGGTGGCTGTAGACCTCATACTGAGTCAGGTTATATATGGCATATCCAGTGTTACTGGTGGCTGTAGACCTCATACTGAGTCAGGTTATATATGACATATCCAGTGTTACTGGTGGCTGTAGACCTCATACTGAGTCAGGTTATATATGGCATATCCAGTGTTACTGGTGGCTGTAGACCTCATACTGAGTCAGGTTATATATGGCATATCCAGTGTTACTGGTGGCTGAAGACCTCATACTGAGTCAGGTTATATATGGCATATCCAGTGTTACTGGTGGCTGAAGACCTCATACTGAGTCAGGTTATATATGGCATATCCAGTGTTACTGGTGGCTGTAGACCTCATACTGAGTCAGGTTATATATGACATATCCAGTGTTACTGGTGGCTGAAGACCTCAAACTGGTTCAGGTTATATATGGCATATCCAGTGTTACTGGTGGCTGTAGACCTCATACTGAGTCAGGTTATATATGACATATCCAGTTTTACTGGTGGCTGAAGACCTCAAACTGGTTCAGGTTATATATGGCATATCCAGTGTTACTGGTGGCTGAAGACCTCATACTGAGTCAGGTTATATATGGCATATCCAGTGTTACTGGTGGCTGAAGACCTCATACTGAGTCAGGTTATATATGACATATCCAGTGTTACTGGTGGCTGTAGACCTCATACTGAGTCAGGTTATATATGGCATATCCAGTGTTACTGGTGGCTGAAGACCTCATACTGAGTCAGGTTATATATGGCATATCCAGTGTTACTGGTGGCTGAAGACCTCAAACTGGTTCAGGTTATATATGGCATATCCAGTGTTACTGGTGGCTGTAGACCTCATACTGAGTCAGGTTATATATGACATATCCAGTTTTACTGGTGGCTGAAGACCTCAAACTGGTTCAGGTTATATATGGCATATCCAGTGTTACTGGTGGCTGAAGACCTCATACTGAGTCAGGTTATATATGGCATATCCAGTGTTACTGGTGGCTGAAGACCTCATACTGAGTCAGGTTATATATGACATATCCAGTGTTACTGGTGGCTGTAGACCTCATACTGAGTCAGGTTATATATGGCATATCCAGTGTTACTGGTGGCTGAAGACCTCAAACTGGTTCAGGTTATATATGGCATATCCAGTGTTACTGGTGGCTGTAGACCTCATACTGAGTCAGGTTATATATGACATATCCAGTTTTACTGGTGGCTGAAGACCTCAAACTGGTTCAGGTTATATATGGCATATCCAGTGTTACTGGTGGCTGTAGACCTCATACTGAGTCAGGTTATATATGGCATATCCAGTGTTACTGGTGGCTGAAGACCTCAAACTGGTTCAGGTTATATATGGCATATCCAGTGTTACTGGTGGCTGAAGACCTCATACTGAGTCAGGTTATATATGGCATATCCAGTGTTACTGGTGGCTGAAGACCTCATACTGAGTCAGGTTATATATGGCATATCCAGTGTTACTGGTGGCTGAAGACCTCAAACTGGTTCAGGTTATATATGGCATATCCAGTGTTACTGGTGGCTGAAGACCTCATACTGAGTCAGGTTATATATGACATATCCAGTTTTACTGGTGGAGGAAGACCTCAAACTGGTTCAGACTGAGTAAAACTACCGTCCTTCTGCAAGTAATTGGAAACTTTCTTACATAAAGTATTTGGAGCGAGCAGGACTTGAACCTATGACCTTTAGCGATGAGAGGTAAGTGATCTTGAGACGCTTTATACCAGTCTACCACGGAGGACCCCTCCAGTGAATGACTGAAAATTGATTGAATCACAAACAGGAAGGTCCCATTCGAAGATAATGGTTCATTCTGACCTTGTAGTTTATCTTATTTATCAGAAATTCATTAAAAAACACATGTCAACATTTTACATATTATTTGTCAATGTTTTAAGCATAATCCGATACTGACCAATGAGTGACTTGATCGCGGTCCGCAATTTTAGTATTTGGTCAACCACATTAAAGAATTTTACACTACAGGGACAAAAATACAGAGTAAGTTATTGAACAGAGTATCCGTAATATATGATGTTTGATATAAAAGTGAAGTTTTATTGCTAAGATCGCAAAAAATATCGGCGGTATAGGTGAGGCCCCTTTAAAGTTAAAAGGTTGTATATCAGGAAAAACACTATAAATGTCTTAACAAGTTTTGTTGTTTTTTTTAGAATGGATACAATGAATCTCATTATCATGAAGAAATAAAATCTGAATGGTGTATATTATGGTATATCAAATCCATCAAAACATGACAAAAACAATATTTTAATCAGAGTGGTTAACTTGAAACGAAAACCCATTCCATTTTATTGTAATTAACACAGTGATGATTGATATACGACATTGTGTCTCATTATCATTCGTCTCTCACCACTGATTCAAGTGGGAAAGTTATCAGTTACATGCAGAGATGGGGTGTGCTCTAGTACTGATTAATCCCAGGAAACAGTGGTTTGGGTAACTGATCGTCTGTTAGCCCTCAATGGCATAAAAATGACGCTAAATATTCAATCAATCACTTTCTAAGATGAAACAAATTCTACAGTATGTAAACCTGTATAACAGATCATATCAAAATAGAAATAAAATAACATGACAAGTCACAAAATACATGTGCATTGCAATTTTAAGCGGGAAATCTAATTTAGTCAAACCTGGGCATGTAGGACAAGTTAGTAAATCCACTTTTCATTATATTATTTTGGCATGTTTAAATATGTTACGGGGTCAGTGAGTATATATAGGCATGTTTTCTCACTAATTACCCTTTTAGTTTTACCTTCACAGACAATGGACAGTTTGCTTTACCCAAAGTAGGCAGTTTCGGGTAAAATCGTTTTCATATCAAAGTGTTATTCTATAGAATAATCTGCCTCAGAGTATTAGAAATATTGTTGGGTTAAATAATTTCAAAAAAAGTCATCAATAATAAAATCAGGTTGTCCATCTAACCCATTTCAATCCAATGCTTGGTTCGCCGGGGTCACATGAACAACACACTTGGTGCCCTGGTTCTACACACGATACAGACTTGAGAGCAATCCACAAAAGCTCTAGAATCCATTTCACAAAAGATTGTGCGATAATTTTCACACGATAACGTAAGTTTTTTTCTCATAAATGTAAATGTAAGATGATATTGCACTTCACAAAAAAAATCTTAAACGTAGGTTACGTCTAATATCTACCGTAACTTTAAAAGTGCTTTTTTCCACATTTAAGTTTATTATTTTAATCGTAAGTGTAAAAAAATGGCCAACATTTGGTTGCAGAGATTGTTTTTAGAGATTGTTTTCAGTTAAGCATAAACAAGTTAGTATAAATCACAAATACAAAATTTATACATGCATACTGCATGGTCCAGTGTTAGAACATCAGTCCCATTATCGGAGGGTCGTGGGTTTGATCCTCCGCCATAACTGTGAGTGATGCCCCTTGAGCAAGACACTTTTTCTGCATATACTTACATGTAGTACTGGTCCTACCCAGGAAGAATTCGAGAGTGATTTGTATAAGCTGTAATTACTTGTTTCACAATCGATGTAAAATAAATAAGTTTTAAACTAAATACAAATTATAAACATACCCGCTGTTTACACACAAGAACCACTTCACAGTCCTACCCAGATTTTGTATCATCAAACCGATATGTCACAACGCTATGTCACAGCGACTGTTGTCAAAAATGTATAACTATATTCAAATCTATTTCTATAATGTTTGCCATCAATCATATTTATATCAATGAGAAAATTATCATCACAGCTTTCTCCCCATAACAAAGTTCTTATTTCATTCATTACACAGATTACTGATGCGGTCATGTGACAAATTAATTTGTTCCCCTTATTATACTTTAACAATGTCACGGTAATCAACCATTTACCGTTTATGTGTTCAATGGTTAAAATTATTTATCCAAGGGAAATGACTATTGACCCATGGAAAGCAGAAATCTGCTGACAAAGATGAAGTGGAGGTTATCAGGATGCCGTCCCCCACCCCTCTCTCAATAATACTTTCACTGCTTCATAGGCCTAATAGACATGTGAAAAGCATATTTTTAAACACTTTTCATAACCTTTGTATGTCTGTTCTCCAACAGCAATTCCAATTGTTACATTCCCAACAATAATTCCAGTTTGGTGCATTACCTGCATATCTTGAATGAAGAATACGCTGATTTTTTTTTAAAAAAATGATTTTTATTATTACGGTAAGTTTAATTTCACCACTTCCTCCTAGATCCATGCTTGAGCAAAACAGCATGGATGAAACCAATTTTCGACAGAACAAGTGGTCAATAGTTTGAAGGAATAGATGATGATGACATTGCAACAGCTGTTGATACCTCCGGTTGTGCTGTCAGGAGTGAAGCAGGGCAGTCCTTTATCAGCCAGCAGAAAGTATCGAAAACCCGCCATGTGGTGAACGTCCATGGGTTCAAACTCACTTTTCTAAATACGGCACAATTCTATGACTGTGGGAGTTATCATTTTAGATGTACAATTGACGGGTTTTTCTATCATACTGGTAAAACCTGGTTAAAATAAAATGTTCTATAATTTTTATCATATACTTAAGTATGACCACAAATGTGTAGAATATGATGCTTCAACCATTTACCAGAGTTATACCCCCATTCTAAAACAGACACAAAATTAATAGTTTGCATGCATATCGGGGTATTTTTATTATTGATGGAGCCTGTGGTCTAGCGATAAAGCATTGGCCCCAGGATCGGAGAGTCATGGGTTCAATCCTACATCTATGTGTGGTGTCCTTGAGCAAGACATTTTTTTTCACATATGCTTAGTACCATTTCTACCCAGGAAGATTTGGAGCGTGATTTATCTATGTTGTAATATCTTGGTTCACATCGATGTAAAATAAATCAGTTTAAACTAACCTCTTTTTTATTACACTTGTGTATCATGTAGATGTATAATTTTTAGATAAAGTATAAAGTGAAATTTTTTTGTCTTAAAGTATTTCATTTCTCATTATGCCGGGCCCGATTAGCTCAGTCGGTTACGCGTCTGACTATCAACCCAGGGGTCGTGAGTTTGAATCCCCCACCCGGCAACAGTCTCCGTGATGATTGATATATGACATTTTGTCACATTATCATTCGTCTCTCACCACTGATTCAAGTGGGAAAGTTATCAGTTACTTGCGGAGATGGGTTGTGCTCGAGTACTGGTTAATCCCAGGAAACAGTGGTTAGGTTAACTGATCATCTGTTAGCCCACGATGGCATAAAAAAGACACTAAATATTCAATCAATCAATCAAAATTTCTCATTATACACATACATATATGTACGTAACAACACATTGTCCATTACATGAAAGAAGAAGATTAGTGTGAACTATTATTACTATATTGTCATGTTAAGATTTAAAGTGAAAATTTATCAACATTGTTGTGTGTCTCTTTAAAGGTGTAGTTCGAGTCCCGCTCGCTCCAAAAACTTTATGTGAGAAAGTTTCCAGTTACTTGCGGAATGAAGGTTGGTTCTACTCAGTCTGACTCAGTCTGAGGTCTTCCTCCACCAGAAAAACTGGATATGCCATATATAACCTGAAATGTGTTGAAAATGGCGTTAAACCCCATTCAAAAAAAAAAAAAAAAAAAAAAAAAAAAAATTTAAAGGTGTAACAAAACATCTTAATCAATTATAGCTTTTTTTGCTTTTGTTTCATGAATGGAAATTAAATTTATCTTTTATACCTCAAAATAATGTGTGAAAATTATCCTCCACCTTTAATGATGATGAAGATTAACTATTATTAGCTGTCAATGATTCATTAAAAATTAAAAATAATCACCTCACACTGTTAATGTACATAAATACACATCCATCCCACCACTCTGTCTCATCAACATCTTCTTGATGCAGGCTCAGTGTGACGACATTGGCTGCATTTCACAAAAAAAACTTACGATAAATATCAGTCATAAATGTAAAGTAACAAATATGCATAATATTTTTCATAGTCTTCCACATGAATTTACGATTGTATTTTCAGAAAATATACTATTTTCTGATTTTTTTCAATGAAATTTGGTAACATTTCGAGTAATATATAAAATATTATGAACAATACTTACTTTACATTTACAATTTATTTTTATCAAAAAAAGTTTTGTGAAATGCAACCCTTAATTGTCCTTTGGATGATGACCTCAACCGGACTATTCCTTGTAAGAGTTGTTGTTGTATGGTGTTAAGCGTTGCTTTCAACAATTTTTCAATCGTATTGCGGTGGTGTCTACTTGAGACAGTATTCTGAGTGCTGCCACACTGGAATATCATGTTGTAACAACATGGTATGCTGCCCCACCCAGTCACATTGTCCACTATATGCAGAGCGCCAAGCAAGGATGCTTTTAGCACCATTTTTCAAGTCTTTGGTATGAGCATGCCAGTGATCTAATACGGGACTTTCCGCATGACAAGCAGACACTTTACCCTTTTGAGAGAACCAGTCATGAAGATAGGTGAAAGGTCTATAGGAATCATCAGACATATATGAAAAAAAGGAAAATCGCTATAAATGTCCCAACAAATAAAATTAAATTCAAGATGAAAATAAAATATCTAGTTATCATTTATAATAAAAATGTACTAGCAGCGATATATTTAAAATTGAAATGGTGAAATTGAAATAGAATCCATATTCTAAAATAAAATATCATACATACTACTAACTACTGATACCCATCATCACATCATCCGCACCTTCTTATGATGAACCAATTTCAACAAAGTTGAGCCCGTGTGGCTCCGGCTAAGAATAGAACCATTGCCGAACTCTACAGAGGGGTGGGAATCCTCCGAATGGGTGTCATGTTCATTTTATCATTTTTTGTCATGTTCATTATTGTGGTTAAATTATCAACCGTGTGTGGTTTCAGGGAGCCATATGAGTGATGGCAAGAATAGGACCACTGTGGCTCATAAATGTCATAAAAGCGACAATTTGAGTAATATGATAGAATTTGCTGAAACACTGCAGTTCTGCAGGTATCAATGTTCTAGGTTCATTCTGCATATTCATTTGTTGGTGTATTTTTTTTAAATCTGTTTGTTAATTTGTTGTTTTTGTACAAGTAGAGTGACCCTGGAATCTTCCTTCCTGTTGGTGTTGATAACCTATAATGTGTTGGTATGCCGTAAAACCCTATTCATTCATTCATTCATTCAACAAAGTTGGTGAGGTGAATAATTGGAGGATCAAGTTGAATTCAAATCAAAGTCACGTGACTTATATGATATGTCTCAAACACAGTCAAACCTGTCTTAAGCAGCCAGTCAGGGGAAGGAGCAAAACTTGACCTTTTAAGACAGGTTGTTACTTAATTTAGGTTAATTTGCTCTGAAAGCATAGAAATGAAGTAACAAATGTGGCTGCTTAAGACAAGTACTGCTTAACCTTTTGCTCCATAAGCATTTTCTTGGACTCTTCCAAATTGAAAGCATTAATTCACCACGTATCAGCAATAGGTAAATTATGTTTATATTAACTGACAGATTGGAAAACAGTGCAGGAAGTGTTCAGATTGCTCGTTACAAGCAATCTGAACACTTCCTGCACTGTTTTCAAAGGCCTTGTGTGATTGGTGTGGGAAATAACGCAAAAGCCTTCTATATATGGTGTCCCAAGGCGTCTATATTAGAGGTGTCTATATGAAGTAAAGATTAAAACAACCAAATTATATATTAAGCCGCAACTCCACCTTTAAAATTGTACATTTGCTCCTCTCTAAATTCCAGGTTTTGTTCTCAAAGATTCATGGCTGCCTTAGTTTTCTATGCATTTAAAATCTTTCTGTTTGACTTGTAATATATATTAATTAGCGACAACGTAGTCTAGGTCACCTGGTCACCTTCAATCATCTCATGCTAAACATGACAGTATAATGTGAGAATCATGTTTGTAGTTGCAACAGTTATTTAAGAATAACTGCTGTTGTATGCAAAATTAAAGAATTGCAAGAATTAATTATCAATCATAAATAACTGGGTTGTTTAATGAGATTAAATCCAATTCTAAATGTCATTTAAATCTTAGATTTTATGAAACTCACACAGCAGTTATATAACTATAATATATTGTACAAGTTGATAAATTTTTCATTTATTTAAAACAATTTGGCCATCAATCATTTTTATTTAAGATATTCTGGGTAAGTCATAAATTAACGAAAAAAAAAAAAATCTCACCAATATTGAAGATCGACATTAGGTCAAACACATGATGGCTGATGAACATTGGAGTAAGTGGACATCCAAGGTCAAGATATCGGACATGAGGTCAGATGATATGTCATTTTCAGTCTTGCACCAGTAACTTTAAAGTATACAATATGAGATTGGGCAGAAGATAAATTCTAAATATTTTATTTATGGAGCTTGTGGTGTAGCCACTGATTTGTGAAATTTTCAATATTGTAAAAAAGTGGTACAGTGATGTAGTGTATCTTAGGTACAGGATGACCACTAAGGTCATAATAAATTAATTGCTAAATTATCATCCTGCCCGCACCCCTATTTTTCATGCCACCCGACCCTTTTTATTTTCATTTTTTTTTATTTTTTTTTTTTTATTAAAAACATCAAAAATTTTCAAAATAAAAAAAAATATATATAATTCTTCCGCCCTCCCCGTTTTTAAGAAGAATTTGGATGATAATCTAACAATTAATTTACAATGGCCTTATACAAGAGATTTTGGTTTGATCCCAGACATGGCCTAATGGCCTCTTAAAAACAGCAATATCAAGTATCGATCCTAACCAGGAAACAGACTCAAAAACTAATAAAATACGAGTAAGTATAAAAAAACATGTGTGTTAATTTATGATAGGGTAATATTCATGTCTATAGTTAATATGAACTGATAAGTTTTATACAAGTTGCTGTAGTTTGATGCGATTAGAAGGGGGAGAACCTACGTCACGTGCTCCAGCTAAATACAGTGCTGGAATATAGTTTCAAAAGCAAAAGTGATTTTTACCAAAAATTATTAGAGGAATATATTTCGCTGATATATAGATCAGTGCGACCTAAAAATTCCAGTTGAGCTTCATGTCCAGTAATGATTATATTTAGAATGAAACACAACTGTTTTGAGGTAATCTGGAATTTTGTAGGTAACACTGATCTATATATCAGTGAGATAGATTCCTCTCATACCCAGACGGTTGGTGGAAACTATAAAATCTGCACAACGATGTACTAAAAATCATAACAAAAATCACTAAACCAGCTTTTGAAACAACACTCCGACACTTTATTGGTGTGTTTGACGTAGGTTCTCCCCCTTGTAGTGTCAGCCCCATTACCACAACCATATAATGATATCCGACCCAGAGGTAGTCTATGTAGTTTTGCACTGATTATATATCGGTGATCCCAAGCAAAGTGTTCAAATCACACCTAACAAAGAGTTTCTGTTGTACTAATATGATACTGTAGAATTTGATTTTATAAAAAAAAAAAAAATTGAATGTGGTTTAACGCAATTTTTAACACATTTCAGGTTACATTATAAGAATCTTACATGGGTTTGAGGTTTGAATAGAAAATTTCGTGCCGAGTGATGAATGTCTGCCTCGTTTCCATAAAAAACGTCATCCCAAGGGACAGAATTTTCCATCAGAAAAGAAAAACCCATGAATGATTCTTTTTCTTGCATACCAAACACATTGAACATTTATTTTAACTTAATTTTTATCATTATAGATATTGCAACGATAGCTTTTAAGATGTTTAATTATATGATTTACTTCATGTATTTTATACATTACGTCATCTAGATGGTGTCAATGTCACTGCACGAGAAAGCACCCTATGGCTGAGATAGAAATATCTAACCTGATAAAAATGCAGATATCATTATCCAGTATGCAAGACTATCATATATACATTTTTATTGGTGGAGGAAGACCTCAGAATGAATCAGTAGAACTATTGGTCTTCCTTCAAGAAACTGGCTAACTTTCTCACATAATGTTTTTTAACCGAGTGGGACTCGAACCTACAACCTACGGCTGTGATAGGTAAGAAATCATTAGACAAAGCACCTTAAGCCACTCAGCCATGAAGGACCCTAAATAATCACAGGCATAAAGCAAGCTTAAGAGAAAATAATTCATTAATTAATCTATACTTTGAAAAGTTTTGAGATTACATACAGTGAGAATTTAGCTCTACTGGTACAATGTATCATATGATCTATTTGTTAATTGTTTAACATATTACAACAGCTGGCATAACTAGAAATATCTCTCAAGGTAATGAATACGCCCAGATGGCACCTAGACACAGTTATTGCACTCTTTTGCTGCCAGCTTTGACACAGTGAACCAGTTAAGAGTAACCAATCACTGTTGTCATTGATGGTTGCCGAGAACAGTGACAGCAAAAATAAATGTCTGAAAAATTCAAAGACCAATAACTAGGCTTGGTACCAAACACGTTTGTAAAATGTGTATATGAATTCCAGCCAATGGTTGCCGAGAAATAGCTTTTGTGAAGTGTTATTGAATTCTAGCCAATGGTTGCTGAAAAAATATCAACCACAAAAAACATGTATGAAAAATTCAAAGGGCCATAAACTCATTAAAAAATTATTCTCATGCAACATGCAGAAAACATGCACAACAAGACTTGGTATCAGTTACCCATGTGAAGTTTCGTTGAATTCTGGCCAATAGTTGCTGAGAATAGTGATTACAAAGATAGAAAAAATTATGTATTCAAAGGGCTATAACTCATTAAAAAATTATTCTCATGCAACTTGCGACAATATGCAAAACTAGGCTTGGTACCAGTCACCCGCGTGAAGTTTCATTGAATACCAGGCAATGGCTGCTGAGAAAAAGCGATCACAAAAATTGTCCACAGATGGACGGACGGATGGATGAACGGACGAGCCCCAATATACTTATATAGCCCCCATATACTTTCGTTGTATCTAGGGGTATAACAAGTTAATTGTTAGTTGTTTTCAACAATTTTCAGTCATATTGTGACAGTGTCTACTTGAGACAGTATTTTGGGCGCTGGCACAATGGAGTATCATGCCCCAGATACCCCACCCAGTCAAAGTGTACTGACATCTGGCCGCCAACACCTATAACTATCCTGTAAATGCTAAGTGCCAAGCGCAGAAGCTTCAAGTACCATTTTTCAGTCTTTGGAATGACCCGGAATGGGATCGAACCAATGACCTTCCGCACATGAGGAGGACCCACTACCACTAGACCACCCCTGCGGCCCCCCACATAACAAGTTAGAGACATAGCAGCTGTTTGCTTTTATCAGTTCTCATACTTGTTAATAGCTTAATTAAGTGCATATACGTCTTGGTCATTGTTTATGCCAAAAGTTTATTGTGTCTACTTCCATATTGGCCAATCATAACAATTGAAATATGAGATAGGGTTGTAACCGTTCTAAACAAAATACTCAGAGCAATGCAAAAATAATAATAAAGATATATTGACTATGAAATATTGCGAATAGCCTTGTAAAGTATTGTACCTATATTGTATGTTTTAAGATTATAACATTATATCCACAACATGCTGCTATGACATGTTTACTGTCATAGAGGAAGAATGTTCACACAAATCAATTAAATATCAGTTTACCTTTGATGTCAACTATAACATTAAAATTACTTAAAATGAATGAATAAAATAAAAAAATGAATACTTGAATGCAGTTACTGTATGTGTATATTGGTATAAAGTGTTCTTGTTGAAACTACTAGGTTATTGTGCAATATAGGTAGGCAAAAATAAATGAATAAATGAATGAATAATTGATTTAATGAAAAAATGAAAGAATAAAGCATTCATTCAATAAATTTATAAATCAGTAATTAATAAATAAATAAATAAATATATAAATAAATAAATAAATAAATAAATAAATAAATAAATAAATAAATAAATAAATAAATAAATAAATAAACAAACAAATTAATAAATAAAAAATGAATTAGGGAGATTATAAGTGAATAAATTGATTAATATATTAATGAATGAATGAATGGATGGATGAATGAATGAATGAATGAATGAATGAATGAATGAATGAATGAATGAATGAATGAATGAATGAATGAATGAATGAATGAATGAATGAATGAATGAATGAATGAATCAATCAATGAATCAATGAATCAATGAATCAATCAATCAATTAATTAATCAATTAATTAATCAATGAACCAATCAATCAATCAATCAGTCAGAAACAATTAAACATACAATGAATGAGCCAGCCAGCCTGAGCAAGCCAGCCAGCCAGCCAGCCAGCCAGTCAGTCAGTCAATCAGCTGTTATAAGAAATAAATAAAAAATTAAAAAAAATCTGATGAGTTAGTCAGTTTAATTGTGTGGGCCCAGTTTGGATAAATAAATCAATGTATGGATGGATGGACAGAGTGTGATAATGCACATAGACAGCTTATGAAACACAGTAAACACTGTATTAAATGCACAAATTAATTATCAATCGGTATTCACATGACATTTAATGTGCACAATATAAGAAATGATTACAACAAAATGAATGAATGACACAAGTGTTAAGATGGGAAGGGACTACTGACTGAGAACAGATTGGTTAGCTTGGGCTCCTGGTTGACGTATGATATGATACGGGCCTAATTTACAGGTGAAATAATCGTAACACATATAAACACTAGATGAGAGTCATCCAGATATACAGCATGTGGGGGTGGAAATGTCAGCACATTTTAAGGCAGAGTTTCTGATCACGTTCATTGTTGATTGACGTCAATTACACAAGTACTTTAATGTAAGGGTAGGCCTTGTTGTTATTGTCACACTGTAATAACTTGGACGTTCTAGTTGACTGTAGGAGGTACATTGTATAAAGTACATTAACTAGCGAAAGTTGAAATGGTTAATGGCCATTATTATGCTCATTGCCAAGTTTGAGTGCAGAGAAAGGATTGGAGTCACTATAGTCATCTTTTTTTGCAAGTTATACATTTCTAAATCATTCTATAAATTCCCACTTCAGTCAAACCTGCATAAGCAGTTACCTCTATTAAGCAGCCACTTGTCTCAAGTAGCCACATTTGCTAATTTCCATTTCTATGCTTTCAGAGCATATTAACCTGTCTAAAAATGCCACTTTTGCTCCTTCCCTTGACTTGCTTCTTAACACAGGTTTGACTGTACATGTACTGGTATATCCTATAATCCATATTTAATTTTCCAAGGGCTGTTAGATTTTCCCAAAAGGAAATCTTTATTAGAGGTCCCAAAAGGAAATCTTTATTAGAGGTCCCAAAAGGAAATCTTTATTAGAGGTCCCAAAAGGAAGTCTTTGTTAGAGGTTCTGAAAGGAAGTCTTGATTAGAGGTCCCAAAAGGTAGTCTTTATTAGAGGTCATCAAAGGAAGTATTGATTACAGGTCCCAAAAGTAATTCTTTATTAGAGGTCCACAAAGGAAGTCTTTTTAGGTTTCCCCAAAGGAAGTCTTTATTAGACGTCCCCAAAGGAAGTCTATATTAGAGGTCCACAAAGGAAATCTTTATTAGAGGTCCACAAAGGAAGTCTTTATTAGAGGTCCCCAAAGGAAGTCTTTATTAGAGGTTCCCAAAGGAAGTCTTTATTAGAGGTCCTCAAAAGAAGTCTTATTAGAGGTCCTCAAAAGAAGTCTTATTAGAGGTCCTCAAAAGAAGTCTTATTAGAGGTCCCAAAAGAAGTCTTATTAGAAGTCCTCAAAAGAAGTCTTATTAGAGGTCCTCAAAAGAAGTCTTATTAGAGGTCCTCAAAGGAAGTCTTCATTAGAGGTCCTCAAAAGAAGTCTTTATTAGAGGTCCTCAAAAGAAGTCTTATTAGAGGTCCTCAAAAGAAGTCTTATTAGAGGTCCTCAAAAGAAGTCTTATTAGAGGTCCCAAAAGAAGTCTTATTAGAAGTCCTCAAAAGAAGTCTTATTAGAGGTCCTCAAAAGAAGTCTTATTAGAGGTCCTCAAAGGAAGTCTTCATTAGAGGTCCTCAAAAGAAGTCTTATAAGAGGTCCTCAAAGGAAGTCTTTATTAGAGGTCCTCAAAAGAAGTCTTATTAGAGGTCCTCAAAGGAAGTCTTTATTAGAGGTCCTCAAAAGAAGTCTTATTAGAGGTCCTCAAAAGAAGTCTTATAAGAGGTCCTCAAAGGAAGTCTTTATTAGAGGTCCTCAAAAGAAGTCTTATTAGAGGTCCTCAAAGGAAGTCTTTATTAGAGGTCCTCAAAAGAAGTCTTATTAGAGGTCCTCAAAAGAAGTCTTATTAGAGGTCCCCAAAAGAAGTCTTATTAGAGGTCCTCAAAGGAAGTCTTTATTAGAGGTCCTCAAAAGAAGTCTTATTAGAGGTCCTCAAAGGAAGTCTTTATTAGAGGTCCTTAAAAGAAGTCTTATTAGAGGTCCTCAAAAGAAGTCTTATTAGAGGTCCCCAAAAGAAGTCTTATTAGAGGTCCTCAAAGGAAGTCTTTATTAGAGGTCCCCAAAAGAAGTCTTATTAGAGGTCCACAAAGGAAATCTTTATTAGACGTCCCCAAAGAAAGTCTATATTAGAGGTCCACAAAGGAAATCTTTATTAGACGTCCCCAAAGGAAGTCTATATTAGAGGTCCACAAAGGAAATCTTTATTAGAGGTTCCCAAAAGAAGTCTTATTAGAGGTCCCCAAAGGAAGTCTTTATTAGAGGTCCTCATAAGAAGTCTTTATGAGAGGTCCTCAAAAGAAGTCTTTATTAGAGGTCCCCAAAGGAAGTCTTTATTAGAGGTTCCCAAAAGAAGTCTTATTAGATGTCCTCAAAGGAAGTCTTTATTAGAGGTCCTCAAAAGAAGTCTTATTAGAGGTCCTCAAAAGAAGTCTTATTACAGGTCCCCAAAAGGAAGTATTTATTAGAGGTTCCCAAATAATGCTGCTAAAGACTTTCTCCTTTCTATTTTCAGCATGCAAAATAAATGAAACAGTTATGTTGGCAACATTTCATTTTGATTTGAGTCATTTTTTTTACATCCTAGAGGGCTGCCTATATAAAGACTGTTGCATAAATCCCCAAATTTTCCATAGAAATATTAACCATATTTTGAAATTTACAAAAGATATAAAATATAAAATTTATTTAACAAATTTTATAGTGTAATCTGTCTTTACAGCTGAATGTGCTGTTGTGCACCATGCAGTCAACACTTTATGAATGACATTCATGATGTAGGAACTTACCTGTATGTCTGTGTATGTGCTGTTGTGAACACTTGGGGAATGACATTCATGAGATAGGAACTTACCTGTCTGTCTGTTTATGGGCTGTTGTGCACCATGTAGTCAACACTTAGGGAATGACATTCATGAGATAGGAGCTAAACTGTCTGTCTGTGTATGTAGTGTTGTGCACCATGTAGTCAACACTTTAGGAATGGCATTCATGAGATAGGAACTTACCTGTCTGTCTGTTTATGTGCTGTTGTGCACCATGTAGTCAACACTTAGGGAATGACATTCATGAGCTAGGAACTTAACTGTCTGTCTGTGTATGTGCTGTTGTGAACCATGTAGTCAACACTTTAAGAATGACATTCATGAGATAGGTACTTACCTGTATGTCTGTGTATGTGCTGTTGTGCACCATGTAGTTAACACTTGGGGAATGACATTCATGAGATAGGAACTTACTTGTCTGTCTGTGTATGTGCTGTTGTGCACCATGTAGTCAACACTTTGAGAATGACATTCATAATATAGGAACTTACCTGTATGTCTGTGTATGTGCTGTTGTGCACCGTGTAGTCAACACTTAGGGAATGACATTCATGAGATAGGAACTTACCTGTCTGTCTGCCTGTGTATCTGATGTTGTGCACCATGTAGTCAACACTTTAGGAATGACATTCATGAGATAGGAACTTACCTGTCTGTCTGTTTATGTGCTGTTGTGCACCATGTAGTCAACACTTAGGGAATGACATTCATGAGATAGGAACTTAACTGTCTGTCTGTGTATGTGCTGTTGTGAACCATGTAGTCAACACTTTAGGAATGACATTCATGAGATAGGAACTTACTTGTCTGTCTGTGTATGTGCTGTTGTGCACCATGTAGTCAACACTTTGGGAATGACATTCATAAGATAGGAACTTACCTGTATGTCTGTGTATGTGCTGTTGTGCATCGTGTAGTCAACACTTAGGGAATGACATTCATGAGATAGGAACTTACCTGTCTGTCTGCCTGTGTATCTGATGTTGTGCACCATGTAGTCAACACTTTAGGAATGACATTCATGAGATAGGAACTTACCTGTCTGTCTGTGTATGTGTTGTTGTGCACCATGTAGTCAACACTTGGGGAATGACATTCATTAGATAGGAACTTACCTGTCTGTCTGTGTATGTGTTGTTGTGCACCATGTAGTCAACACTTGGGGAATGACATTCATTAGATAGGAACTTACCTGTCTGTATGTGTATGTACTGTTGTGCACCATGTAGTCAACACTTGGGGAATGACATTCATGAGATAGGAACTTACCTGTCTGTATGTGTATGTACTGTTGTGCACCATGTAGTCAATACTTAGGGAATGACATTCATGAGATAGGAACTTACCTGTCTGTCTGTGTATGTGCTGTTGTGCACCATGTAGTCAACACTTTGGGAATGACATTCATGAGATAGGAATTTACCTGCCTGTCTGTGTATGTGCTGTTGTGCACTGTGCAGTCAACACTTAGGGAATGACATTAATGAGATAGAAACTTACCTGTCTGTCTGTGTATGTGCTGTTGTGCACTGTGTAGTCAACACTTTGGGAATGACATTCATGAGATAGGAACTTACCTGTCTGTCTGTGTATGTGTTGTTGTGCACTGTGTAGTCAACACTTAGGGAATGACATCCATGAGATAGGAACTTACCTGTCTGTCTGTGTATGTGCTGTTGTGCACTGTGTAGTCAACACTTTGGGAATGACATCCATGAGATAGGAACTTACCTGTCTGTCTGTGTATGTGTTGTTGTGCACTGTGTAGTCAACACTTTAGGAATGACATTCATGAGATAGGAACTTACCTGTCTGTCTGTGTATGTGTTGTTGTGCACTGTGTAGTCAACACTTTAGGAATGACATTCATGAGATAGGAACTTACCTGTCTGTCTGTGTATGTGTTGTTGTGCACCGTGTAGTCAACACTTTGGGAATGACATCCATGAGATAGGAACTTACCTGTCTGTCTGCCTGTGTATCTGATGTTGTGCACCATGTAGTCAACACTTAGGGAATGACATTCATGAGATAGGAACTTACCTGTCTGTCTGTGTATATGTTGTTGTGCACTGTGTAGTCAACACTTAAGGAATGACATCCATGAGATAGGAACTTACCTGTCTGTCTGTGTATGTGCTGTTGTGCACCGTGTAGTCAACACTTAGGGAATGACATGCCAGGACATAGCAGGGACAGAGCCCAAGTAAAGGTCATTCCCTGCTGTGACACTCTGCTGATCAAATTTGTACTAAAAACCCTTTGAGGCAGTGAGATCACAGCACTTTCCACCATTATGTCTTGGCCTTTAGGGAGCCGGGGCAATATATAACTGGTGCATAACCAAGTTAATGTACTACTATTTATGAACCATAAAACATCAATAAATCTTATCTTTATTTCTACTTTTAAAACTGACTTCAAAGTTATGAATTGATATATTAGATATTAATGGAAACGTTATCCACATAATGCAAGTTTCTAATTGTTTAACGGACACTTGGCTAAGAGGTCAAGGGCGAGATAGATCTACAATATCATGTGAAACACAATGCTAACCAGCATGTTGACCAACAAAGCAGTATGTCGTAGTACACAATCTTAAAAGGAAAAAAAACAGGAAAAAACACTAAAAATGTCATATAAATAAAATTATTTTTAAATTGGATAGAAAGCCTCACATTATCATTACTAAACAAAATCTGAATGGTTGGTATGTCAAGTCCATCAAAAAGTGACAAAACGATATTCAAATTAGAGTGACAAACAAAATCCATTTTTAAAATAGACAGCACTTAAATACTGCTTGACAACTTTCACATCGTCAGTGAGACTCTTTCTAAGATGAAACAATTTTTACTGCATGTAACCTGTATAACAGATCAAATTGAAATCAAAATGAAATCATGTGACTAATTTAATATGTCACAAAATAGGTTGCAATTTTAAGCGGGAAATCTATTTTAGTTTAACCAAAGTTAAGTCAAAGTTAGGAAATCCCTTTTCAATATATTAGTTTGACATGTTTAAATATATAACCTTTTGACGATACAAGACGAGTGAGTGTATAATTATAGGCATGATGTACTGGAAAAAAACGTTCAAAGTTAATTTTAGAATTTTGTAAAATACTGATATTCCCTTTATTATGCCTTCCAGTATTTTAGTTCTGTATGTGTGTTAATAAGCTATGTGGTACATGTAGCTGAACCACACAGGTGTTGCGTGCCACATATTATTCTAAACACTTCTGTGAATCTTTCTGAAAATTTGCCCATGCATTTAGAACTTACAGGACATGACAAACATGGCGTGTATGGAAATACACAGCTTCTGGTCATATGTGACTTTGATCTTTGTGTTAGCCATCCAGTTGTTACGCACAATACATTGTTATGTTATACTGATTACTTCTGTGAAGTTATTTGAAAATTTATTCATGCATGTGGAAGTTACAGTGTGGACGGACAAGTGGACTGAAGTTCCTGCTTATGAGAGATATATTACCGGGTTAAACTCTTAAAAAACAGCTTAAATAAAAAACTTATTGCTATCTAGCCATTATTTCACACACACCGAACCTGGAGGTAAAACCCAAATGATACTAAAAATGCAGTGAAAATCCGTAAAAAATAGTAGAAGAAAAAGCTTTAAAAATTACAAAAAAAGAGGGGAAAAGAAAAATTAACCCCACAAGACACTCTGTACAGAAATTAGTATTGCATGGGTTTACAGACCTAACTCCACAGTAGCATTCTGTACAGGCAAATAACCTTTGTACGGATGGACTGACATATTGCTTTTGACAGTTTCACCCTCAACCCCCACCGGTAATTAAGGGAGAGAACTGTAAAAAAGTAGGTATTAATATTTTGTTATAGTTATCTACCTTGTTGATCATGGTATATTGATTCATATTTCAGATTCAATTCAAATACCTTGAAATAAAGTTCTAAAATAAATGCAATGGAAAAAGATTTGATCTTGTAGAAATAATTCATAATTGAAATAATAGTGAACATTGTCATATTCAAATAATTATATTCTATTTCAGGACTTAAATTTTTTAATAAATCCCATTCAATTCAAATGAGTTTATTGTTTCCGAAACAGTTTAAAGTCACAATTATACCATTGAAAAAATATAGACAAATGTTGATGGGTGATGGGATGGTGGTCTGAGACCAATTTCACTAACATTCATAAGTATTAAGAATTTTGTATGAACAAATTGTGACATCATTTGTGCAGTATTTTTGCAAATTTTAGAAAGAATACTTTTTATAAGGCTTACAAAAAAAAGTAAAATAAGTAATAAGCGACACACTAAGTGATTTTCAAGATTTTTTCATAACTTCAAACTTTACACTAAGAAGTTTGTCAACTTACCAACTTAAGTAAAATGGGCCACTGGTCTGTGGCTTCCAGATTACAAGTTAGGGCTGTACTAAGTGAGATCTTCAAAGAATGACTTGCATGGTCTGAATATAGAGTGAGACCTTCAAGTGATGACATGCATGGTCTGAATATAGAGAGAGACCTTCAAGGGATGACGTGCATGGTCTGAATATACAGTGAGACCTTCAAAGAATGGCTTGCATGGTCTGAATATAGAGTGAGACTTTCAAGGAATGACGTGCATGGTCTGAATATAGAGAGAAGGCCTTCAAAGAATGACTTGCATGGTCAGAATATGGAGTGAAACCTTCAAAGAATAACTTAAATGGCCAGAATATGGAGTGAGACCTTCAAAGAATGACTTGCATGGTCAGAATATGGAGGGTGACCTTCAAAGAATGACTTGCATGGCCAGAATATGGGGTGAGACCTTCAAGAAATGACTTGCATTGTCAGAATATGAAGTGAGACCTTCAAATAATGACTTGCATGGCCAGAATATGGAGTGAGACCTTCAAAGAATGACTTCAAAGAATGACTTGCATGGCCAGAATATGGAGTGAGACCTTCAAAGAATGACTTGCATGGCCAGAATATGGAGTGAAACCTTCAAAGAATGACTTGCATGGTCAGAATACGGAGTGAGACCTTCAAAGAATGACTTGCATGGTCAGAATATGGAGTGAGACCTTCAAAAAATGACTTGCATGGCCAGAATATGGAGTGAGACCTTCAAAGAATGACTTGCATGGTCAGAATATGGAGTGGAACCTTCAAAGAATGACTTGTATGGCCAGAATATGGAGGGTGACCTTCAAGGAATGACTTGCATAGCATGAATATGGGGTGAGACCTTCAAGAAATGACTTGCATTGTCAGAATATGAAGTGAGACCTTCAAATAATGACTTGCATGGCCAGAATATGGAGGGTGACCTTCAAAGAATGACTTGCATGGCAAGAATATGAAGTGAAACCTTCAAAGAATAACTTAAATGGCCAGAATATGGAGTGAGACTTTCAAAGAATGACTTGCATGGCCAGAATATGGAGTGAGACCTTCAAAGAATAACTTGAATGGTCAGAATATGGAGTGAGACCTCCAAAGAATGACTTGCATGGCCAGAATATACAGTGGGACCTAATCAAGGAATGGCTTGCATATTCAGTATATAGTGTGAGACCTAATCAAGTAATGGTTTGCAAGGTCAGAATATAGAGTGAGACCTAATCACGGAATGGCTTGCATGGTCAGTATATAGTGTGAGATCTAATCAAGGAATGGTTTGCATGGTCAGAATATAGAATGCGAATTTTAAAGAATGGCTTGCACAGTCTGAATAAAGAGTGAGACCTTCCAGAAATAGTTTGCATGGTCTTAATATTGAATAAGATGTACCAGTAATGGCTTGCATGGTCTATATATTGGGTAAGACCTTTCAGAAATGGTTAACCATTGTCTGATTGTGGTGTGAGACCTTTCAAAAATATTTTGCATGGTCTGAATATAGAGTGAGAACTTTCAGAAATGGCTTGCATGGTCTAAATATGGGATAAGAACTTCCAGTAATGTTTTGCATGGTCTAAATATAGAGTGATACCTATATCACACATTCCATTTTGAGTTACCAGAACTTGTTTACAAATGATGTGAAATAAACAACAATCATCACCCAATTAATAGATTAATTAAAATGACTAATTGTTATCTCATTGCACAGAATGGAACCGAAACCAAAATATTAAATATTTTATTTTAAAATTAAGCATATACAGCGCATTATCACACAAGTTACATAAATCATTATAATAACCTGCTATCGTATTCAAACAGGCAGATGTTTACAGCATAATACAGGCCATAAAACTGACATCATTGCTGTTTGAGCAATTAGCACAATGTCATTCAATAAACATAATGAATTAGGCATGGGAAAGTCAAGAACCATAACAATATTACCTGTAAAATATTTATGAATTTAAAAAGTACACTGAAGGAGCCTTCTTGTACTTGATCTGTACCAGTATTTACAGTTAATGCAGAATATTAACAGTAGGGATTGATTGATTGATTGAATATTTAGCATTATTATTATGCCATCGAGGGCTACCAGACGATCAGTTAACCTAACCACAATTTTCTGGGATTAACCAGTACTCAAGCACATCCCATCTCCACAAGTAACTGATAACTTTCCCACTTGAATCAGTGGTGAGAGACGAATGATAATGAGACACAATGTCATATATCAATCAATCATCATGGAGACTGTTGCCGGACAGGGGATTCAAACTCACGACCCCTGGATTGATAGTCAGACGCATAACCGACTGAGCTAATCGGACCCGGTTAACAGTAGGGCCATCAGTGAAATTGTGACAGCACTTCCGGCTTGACAGCTGAATATATCCTTGCACATTCCTTTTCAAATAGAATGCAAGCAACAGTCTGGTTACTGTTTGGAATAAATGAGCGTGAAAAAGTATAATAAAGCTGTTTCTGAAACGTTGTTTTAGATTTTAATTAGATGTGTGAAAAAAAAACATTTTGCGCTATAGTTACATTTTCCTCTAATTTACATAAAATTATGAATAACCTTTGTAATAATGAATGAAATCAAATCACTGAATACAGGGGAGGAAAATAGAATAATATGTTCAACAGCAATTATTAACCAAAGTATTGACGATGGATTTGCCAATGCATTAACAGTTCTGCACTTGTGAGCACTTTGATTTTTATGAGTTTAAGAGTCATTTTCAAAACATGGCAGGCAGTGTATATAATATGGTATTAATAATTTTATTGATGGAGGAAGAACTCAGAATGAATCTTAATCTCTCCACAAGTAACTTGCAAACTTTCTCATATGATGTTTTTTAACCAAGTGGGGCTCGAACCCATGACCTCAGTGGTGAGAGGTACAGCAATTTAAACCACTGAGCCATGGAGAACCATTATCTCTGTACCTTTATCTACTAACATCTGCGCCAGTACGAGACAATCTCTATGCAATCAGTGAATGTATCAATAATCGCAGGCAAGCATATAAATAATTAACTGACCAAGTTACTTATACAAGGACAGGCAAACAAATACTGGTAGAATCTAATCTCATTTAATCAGTATAGACACAAAAAACATAATAAAACAGTTACTATCAAGTTCCATCCCCCCCCCCACACACACACACACACACACACACCCAAAAAAAATAACAACATGATGAGATTAACTAGCAAAGCAGACACTTAAGATGTCACGAATATCAATATTTGTATGAACAAAATCAAACAATATTTTCCCTCTAGATGACTCAGATGACAAAAACTCAACATTTGTCAAAAAGGGAGCCAATAATGTGGCTAAGTTAATTACAAAAACATAACTATATATATCATACCACAAGGAGTATCATAAAATACCATAATTTGAAAAAAACAACAAAAAAACAACAATATTTTCCCACGCTTGATGACCTTCTTAACATTCAATCAAGTGCAGACAGGCTCCCTGACTCACACTGGGAGTAAAGAGAAATGGAAGACAGACATAATTTATAAAAACACATAAACAGTCTTGAAGGCCAATACAAAAAAAAAAGATCGAGGGTCAACCAACAATGATCTTAAACTAGAAGCAAACTTCACAGTCTCAAGCAATCATCCTGAATATAAATCACAATGGAGCGAAGGGTATGCCAAGAACAGTTCCATGGCAATCACCTTGATGATCAATCACAAGTGTAGAAGAGGGTAACCCAAGGACAGTTCTGTGACAACCACCATAAATATCAATCACAAATATAGGAAAAGGTAACCCAAGGACAGTTCCATGACAACCACCATAAAGATCAATCACAAATGTAGGAAAAGGTAACCCAAGGACAGTTCTGTGACAACCACCATAAAGATCAATCACAAATGTAGGAAAAGGTAACCCAAGGACAGTTCTGTGACAACCACCATAAAGATCAATCACAAATGTAGGAAAGGGTAACCCAAGGACAGTTCCATGACAACCACCATAAAGATCAATCACAAATGTAGGAAAGGGTAATCCAAGGACAGTTCCATGACAACCACCATAAAGATCAATCACAAATGTAGGAAAAGGTAACCCAAGGACAGTTCCATGACAACCACCATAAAGATCAATCACAAATGTAGGAAAAGGTAATCCAAGGACAGTTCCATGACAACCACCATAAAGATCAATCACAATTGTAGGAAAAGGTAACCCAAGGACAGTTCCATGACAACCACCTTGAAGATCAATCACAAATGTAGGAAAGGGTAACCCAAGGATAGTTCCATGACAACCACCATAAAGATCAATCACAAATGTAGGAAAGGGTAACCCAAGGACAGTTCCATGACAACCACCTTGAAGATCAATCACAAATGTAGGAAAAGGTAACCCAAGGACAGTTCCAAGACAACCACCTTGAAGATCAATCACAAATGTAGGAAAGGGTAACCCAAGGACAGTTCCGTAGCAACCAACTTGAAGATCAATCACAAATGTAGGAAAGGGTAACCCAAGGACAGTTACATGACAACCACCTTGAAGATCAATCACAATTGTAGGAAAAGGTAACCCAAGGACAGTTCCATGACAACCACCTTGAAGATCAATCACAAATGTAGGAAAGGGTAACCCAAGGACAGTTCCATGACAACCACCTTGAAGATCAATCACAAATGTAGGAAAGGGTAACCCAAGGACAGTTCCATGACAACCACCTTGAAGATCAATCACAAATTTAGGAAATTTAGGTGATGAGTATTGCATCGATGTCTAGTGGTAGACTGGGTCTGCCTCACATTTGGAAGGTTGTGGGTTCAATCCATGGCCAGGTCATACCAAAAACATGAAAGATGGTACAAGAAGCTTCCTCACTTGGTACTCACCAGAGGATAGTTCTAGGTCTGGTCGTGACTTGGTGAGGTATCATACCATAATATCTGCAGCATGATACCCAAGGACAGCCCTCAGAACACTGTCTTAAGTAGTCAAGAAGACAGAGTCGTAATATAACTGGAATAACGAGAAAATTGTTGAATGCCATGCTAAACATCATACTACAACAACAACAACAACAACATGATGGGGTTAAGCCAATAATTGTTGTATAATTACATCCCAATTAAACCCACTAGAAATGTCATAAATACCAAAATTTGGGTAAATAAAAACAAACACTCAATTCCCACGCTTAACTGTGATGCAGTATACGGACTCACTGTGTCAGTGGTTACTGGATATTTATAGCAGAAGGATGCGGTAGGCAGGATTAAGATGCTGCGACACAGTGGCTTATATAGCAAGAGTAATTCGTAACAATCTATAATTACGACTAGTAACCACAGCACGCCTGGTACACGTTCATCCAAGTGTAAGTCACTTAGAAATGACCTATCTGTTCAAGTGCTTTACAGTTCAAGGGGAAAAATACTTGCCAAATTATTATCATTTTTTCTTCTCTTTCATATTCAGGAATGAGAATCCTCTATAGCCAAGTGGTCTAAGGTGCTGTTGTCTTATGTCCACTAACCTCTCAATGACCTCTAACCTCTCAATGACCTCTAACCTCTCAATGACCACTAACCTCTCAATTACCTCTAACCTCTCAATGACCACTAACCTCTCAATGACCACTAACCTTTTAATGACCACTAACATCTCAATAACAACTAACCTCTCAATGACCACTAACCTCTCAATGACCCCTAGCCTCTCAATAACCACTAACCTCTCAATGACCCCCTAACCTCTCAATAACCACTAACCTCTCAATGACATCTAACCTCTAAATGACCACTAACCTCTCAATGACCACTAACCTCCCAATGACCCCTAACCTCTAAATGACCACTAACCTCTCAATGACCACTAACCTCTCAATGACCACTCACCTCTCAATGACCACTAACCTCTCAATGACCACTAACCTCTAAATGACCTCTAACCTCTAAATGACCACTAACCTCTCAATGACACCTAACCTCTCAATGACCTCTAACCTCTAAATGACCACTAACCTCTAAATGACCACTAACCTCCCAATGACCCCTAACCTCTAAATGACCACTAACCTCTCAATGAACCCTAACCTCTCATTGACCACTTACCTCTCAATTACCACTAACCTCTCAATAACCACTAACCTCTCAATGGCAACTAACCTCTCAATGACCACTAACCTCTTAATGACCTCTTACCTCTCACCACTGAGGTTGTGAGTTCTCAGTTTGGTCCATTATGTGAGGAAGTTTTACAGTTACTTGCATAAGGACGGTGATTCTACTCACATTATTCTGAGGTCAGTTCTCCATCCACCATTAAAACTGAATACATGAAATGTCAGAATCTGTGGTATAGCCAGACATTATTCAGTACAGTAAAACAGTTTATCACATAACTTCCGGTTCAGGATTGTAATAACCCATGACATATTTATTATATTAACCAAGAGTAATATCACTACCGATTCATCTCTTGGTGTACAATGTAACTCCGCTTTCATTTGCAAAATGCCAACTTTCCTGAATGTATAAATGACATTGATTTGTTATGGGAAAAATGATGTTGTTTTGAGACCTTACGTCATTTATTAATATGCCCAGTATTTACTCGTTCCTTAAAGAGATGATCTGAACAATGAACGGTAAATGTACAATTTTCATGACTTATGTGATTAAAAAGAATCTAACATTACAGTTAATTTATTGAACTTAACGTTAGAGACTCATACAATATATTTTTGCCAACATGTTTAATAAATTCAATAATAAACTCAGCACTCAGGTAAGATCCTCAATGAATGACTCAAGTGTGCAGTGATACATATCTTCTCCACTGAGAGGGCACCTACATGATTGGCAGGTACAAATATGTTAACAGCTTGGTAAGAACGTCTTCGCGTTACTTATTGCTGAATTATGCCTACTATTTCATATTTAATGGCTTTTTTAATTCCTTCAAGAATTTATAGAGACATAAACTGCTCAAAAAGAACACTCCACAGATGAACTTCAGAGCAAAACATTGTTACATAAATGGCAGCTCATGCAATTAAAAAAAAATGAACATAATCGTGAAAGCAATCACTACAAAAGTCTCTCGGTATATTCATATTAATCTAACCATATGTTTTACGACCCACAAACACAGAGTATACAGTATTTAAGTCACTCCCAAGGAAAGAAGAAAGATGAAAGAGAATTTATTCTATAACAATTATATAGGTTTATTCAATGAACACTTAAAGAATATATGAATGAATAGGGTTTTACGGTGTGCCAAAACATTATAGGTTATTCGACGCCAACAGGAAGGAAGATTCCAGGTTCACTCTACATGTACAAAAACAACAAATTAACATACAGATTTAAACAAAAATACACCAACAAATGAATATGTAGAATGAACCTAGAACCTTGATACCTGCAGAACTGCAGAATTTCAGCAAATATTATCGTATTACTCAAATTGTCACTTCTTACGACATGCATAAGCCACAGTGGTCCTATTTTTACCATCACTCATATTGCTCCCTGAAACCACACAGGGGTTGATAATTTAACCACAATAGTGAATATGACAAAAAATGATAAAATGAACATGACACCCATTCGGAGGATTCCTACCCCTCTGCAGAGATCGTCAGTGATTCTATTCTTAGCCGGAACCACACGGGCCACTTCCAAAGAAAGAAGAAAGATGAAAGAGAAGAATTTATTCTATAACAATTATATAGGTTTATTCAATGAACACTTGAGGAAATACATGGTCTGATATGCTTTTATTTTATTCTTGTTAAAGGGAAATATGACAAAGTTAGAATTAATTTCTCTCTGTGTTCACACATCAAATCATTCCTTACATATGCAAATATAAAAGTGCAAGTATGGGTATTGTATAAAATTAACAACAAACCTAGACAAAATGTCTTATGTTTTTGTTTTTTTTTATTCCAACAATTCCATCACTTTAGAACACAAATTTAACAAAATAATTGTGGTCGACATAATTATATGACCTGATAAAAATGATAGCAGATCTGGGATAGAAATGTACATGTATATTCAATATTCAAAAACCTGCGTATGTAAAGGGGTTAAGTATATCATAATTATTATATAATTCTCCACTCAAGTATTCATTTTCAGGCCTGATTCAGGCCCGATTAGCTCAGTCGGTTACGTGTCTGACTGTCAATCCAGGGGTCGTGAGTTCGAATCCCCCACCCGGCAACAGTTTCGTGATGTTTGATATACTACATTGTGTATCATTATCATTCGTTCTCACCACTGATTCAAGTGGGAAAGTTATCAGTAACTTACGGATACGGGGTGTGCTCAAGTACTGGTTAATTTCAGGAAACAGTGGTTAGGTTAACTGATCATCTGTTAGCCCTTGATGGCATAAAAATGATGCTAAAAATTCAATCATTTTCAAATAATAAATCAGAGAAACTGATAAACAAAATTTGGTTGAGGAGGATTTTGGTTTGATCATTTTTATTAAATGCACGAAACTTTGAGCCGCACAAATATATTATCTGGATTGAGTAGGCACTGTTCCTTACTCAGTCAATTCTCACAGATACTTAATAACTATCAAAAATTACTAAAATGCATATATGATTGTCATTGAAATTAATATTTATGTATTAACATGTCTGATTTTCTACAACTAAATTGAAATAAAAATTACAAAAAATATTATTCTTAACTCTTGTAAGCTGTTGAAAGGCATAACCAGTTCTTATAGTATGATAAAATAATCGAGGAAAAATAATTTTATGTTGGTGTTTTTCTTACAAAATTTTGTCTCATTCTTTCAAAATTACCAAGTTGCCATTAGTTTTATAAAATAAAAGTTTAGCAAAAGATTCAACCTGTATGGACCGCAGCGTGGTCTAGCAGTAGAGCGGCCGTTTCGCATGCGGAAAGTTGTGGGTTTGATCCCCGACCAGGTCATACTAAAGACTAGAAGCTTCTTCGCTTGATGCTCAGCATTTAGAGGATAGTTCTAGGTCTGGTCGGCCCGGTGTCAGTATAATGTGACTGGGTGCGGTATCATACCATGTGTCTGCGGCATGATACTCCAGTGTGACAGCACTCAAAATAATGTCTCAGGTAGACACTTTCACAATATGACTGAAAAAAATCTATCCTGGACTGTTATCTATCGCCCAGCTTTTAATCAAATTACCAAAGAGTTTACTGAACTAAAATACAATCAAATTACAAGTTATCAACAACTTGATATGATTGTATTTTAATTTATCAGTAGTCTTTTTGTAAATTTTATTGTCAGCAATTTGATTTGATTGGGTTTTAATCTATCAGTCTTTTTGTTGTTGTTGTTGTTGTTGTTGTTGTTGTTGTTGTTCTTGTTGTTGTTGTTGTATTTTGTTTAGCGTAGCTTTCAACAGTTATATCATGACAGTGTCTTCTTGAGACAGTATTCTAAACCACAGACACATGGTATGATACATTATACTGACACCAGGCTAACCAGACCTAGAACTATCCTCTAAATTCAATCAGTTAGATAATCTTATTTTTAGCAATTTGATTGTATTTTTTTTTCTATGTTCTCTTCCGATGTCTTTTAAAAAAATATAATAAAGATATATTGTAATATAAAATGTAATTTTAATGGGGTTTAATGCCATTTTCAACACATAACACATTATATATGGCATAAACTGGTATTTTTTTTGGTGGAAGCAGACCTCAAAAAAAATCTCAGTAAAGCCCAAGTTCTTCCATAAGTAACTGGCAAACTTTCTCTCTTAAAGTTTTTGCACTTAACTGGATTTGAAGTGGTAATTTGATGATAGTGCCTTTAACCATTTGATCATGAAGGTCACTTGAATATATTAGTGCCTTTAACCATTTGATCATGAAGGTCACTTGAATATATTAGTGCCTTTAACCATTTGATCATGGAGGTCACTTGAATATATTAGTGCCTTTAACCATTTGATCATGGAGGTCACTTGAATATATTAGTGCCTTAAACCATTTGATCATGGAGGTCACTTGAATATATTAGTGCCTTAACCCATTTGATCATGGAAGTAACTTGAATATATTAGTGCCTTTAACCATTTGATCATGGAGGTCACTTGAATATATTAGTGCCTTTAACCATTTGATCATGGAGGTCACTTGAATATATTAGTGCCTTAAACCATTTGATCATGGAGGTCACTTGAATATATAAGTGCATTAAATATTGATCATGGAGGTCACTTGAATATATAAGTGCCTTAAACCATTTGATCATGGAGGTTACTTGAATATAATTATTAGTGCCTTAAACCATTTGATCATGGAGGACACTTGAATATATAAGTGCCTTAAACCATTTGATCATGGAGGTCACTTGAATATAATTATTAGTGCCTTAAACCATTTGATCATGGAGGTCACTTGAATATATTAGTGCCTTAAACCATTTGATCATGGAGGTCACTTGAATACATCTTAAGAAAACTGTGACTGTTTTGCTACTCAATGTATTTACTATGAAGATAAGATCTAGGACAAGTCATGTCAAAATGAAGGACATGTGCTTTGAAATGTCATAATTTAGAAATATTTACACAAGTGCTGCAATAATGTTAAAAAGCAGAGAATGATCGTGTCTAATAAATTATCTACATCTACATAATTGAAATACATAGTCATCGCAATCATTAAAGCCGCATGAAGTAAGTGTCCACATGCTCTCTCTCCTGACAAAAGAAAATTTCAAATTTGAGTAAGTAAGTAGGAAAGAAATATGTTTTATTTAGTTCTAATTCTTGCATTATATATTTTCTTCTTTTTTTTTTTAAAAATCACATGGATTTCAATATTTTTCTATGAAAACATATTGCCTGAATTTTCAAATTTTGAATAAACTTGTATGTGAAAACAACCCAGGTTATGTTCATGCAGGGCTTTCTATAGTCATTGAATCAAGTACAAAGTCATGTAATATTTTATTCGAAGCTTATACAAAAAATCTGAAATACGGCCAGACATCCCATCAGACATCATGTGACAAAAACAAGTGTTAGGTCATGCTGCATTGTATACGGCCATTATAAATTAATTGCTAGATTATCATCCAAATTTTTCTTAAAAACGGGGAGGAGGGGAGGATTTTATTTTTTATTTATTAATTCATTTTTAAAAATTTTGATGTTTTTTTTTTTATTAAAAAAAAAAATATATATATATTTTTAATTTTTTTATTTATTATTTTATGAAAATAAAAAGGGTCAGGGCGGCATGAAAATTAGAGGGCAGACGGAGATGATAATCTAGCAATTAATTTATTATGGCCTAATACTTAATGGAAGAAGTTTAGGCACAGGTTGTCACCATAGCCCTCTGCCTCTACAAATGTTTTTTCCCCCACTTTATCCAGTTTCAGGTTATATGCTATGGCATACCCAGTTTTACAGGTGGAAAATGATGTTTCTTGTATACTGGACAAGGATTTTCGAGTATTTTTACCGTGTATGGATTTTTCATCCTACAACACCTCCATCCACTCCTATCACCATAGTTACCCTGCTGTGATGTTGGAACAGTTTGTGACATCATGTATTGAAATATAGGATGTATTTTATCTAATTTGACATCTTTAAAAGTCATTGTGGTAAAAATATACTACATGTAATCATTTAAACTAAAATAAGTATTCAATGTGTTTGGTATGCAAGAAAAATAGTCTTACATGGCTTTTTCAGTTCAGAAAGAAAATTCTGTCCCTTGGGATAATTTTTTTCCCGGTAACTCGGCAGAGCTTCGCTCTCACCAAAAAAATTATCCATTGGGACGGAATTAGCTGTCCATACTTCAAACCCGTGTAACATTCTAATAGAGTATAATGAATGTAAGTAGGACCATTATAACCGTGTCATGTAAAAGTGTATATAACCCAAAATGTGTGGATGTTATTTAATCGTGTGTATAACCCAAAATGTGTGGCTGTCACATAACTGTGTATATAACCAAAAAATGTGTGGATGTCATATAACCGTGTATATAACCCAAAATGTATGGATGTCACGTAACCGTGTATATAACCCAAAATGTGTGGATGTCACTTAACGGTGTATATAACCCAAAATGTGTGGATGTCACGTAACCCTGTATATAACCCAAAATGTGTCGATGTCACCTAATGGTGTATATAACCAAAAATGTGTTGATGTCACGTAACCGTGTATATAACCCAAAATGTGTATATCACGTAATGGTGTGTATAACCAAAAGTGTGTGGATGTCACCTAACCATGTATATAACCCAAAACATGTGGATGTCACGTAACCCTGTATATAACCTAAAATGTGTGGATGTCATATAACCATGTATATAACCCAAAACATGTGGATGTCATGTAACTGTGTATATAACCCAAAACGTGTGGATGTCATGTAACTGTGTATATAACCCAAAATTTGTATATAACCCAAAACTTGTGGATGTCATGTAACTGTGTTTATAACCCAAAACATGTGGATGTGTCATGTAACCGTGTATATGTAACCCAAAATGGGCAGATGTTTTGTAATCATGTATATAACCCAAAATGTGTGGATGTCATGTAACTGTGTATATAAAGCAAAACATGTTGAAAGTGACAGTCTTTCACTGATTTCTTTAAAATAAGCACCTTTCCCTTTCTTGATGATCAGGTAGGTAGAAGGGTTTTTTTTTGTTTTAATTTTAAAAAGCAAGGAAATTATCTTCTTTTTGTTTTTTTATTTTCCTGGATAAATGGCAACATGGTGACCTCCAGACAACCCCAAAGGTCATTACTGATATCATTTTGCCTTAGTAACAGTTGTAAGGAAATATTGCTTCAATTTTAATTATTCATAGTGGACTAGTATTAATTTGTTGTTCTATTTCATATTAAGGATACTTATGGTATGGTGTAAATCCAGTACGCACTTACTGAAATAGACAGGTCAGTTGACGTGTCAGTCGACATGTTAATTGTGTCTATTCATTCACATCATATGGTCAATTATAACGCTGAAAAGAAAAGGAGTGTCAGGGCTTTTTCAAAATTTATGAATGAAATTTTTAAAATAGCTTTCAATATTTCTTTAACGGCAAGCATGTCAAGGTGTAATAACTAAAAATAGGCTTTCGCCTTTAATATGGTTATAAATGAATTATCCACTGATCCGTGAAGAAGTTTCGACAATAACGTGTAATATCAAAGAACAGGAGAAGGGTTGGGTGGTGACGCATCACGAGCTTCTGATTTTTAATCCCAAATGTTTATTCACCTTTGAACTTAAATAATTCATGAATATTTAAATTTCTTAATATAGAATAGATTTTCATTCCACCCTTAGTATTGTTACTATATTTATTTATTTAAATGATTATAGTTATACTGTAGGTTTGTTTGTTTGTATGGGGTTTTATGTCAATTTTTACTGTATTTCTGTTATATAAAGATGGTCAGTGTACATAATCATCATTCCTGCTTGCTGTTTAACCAGTACTAGACACACTTTACCTCAGCAAGTCTGACTGACTACTTCCCCACATATTCAGGGGTGGGAAATTCATTGCCGTAGAACAAAGTTTATGGCAAATTATCACAGACACTGTGGCTTGGAGGAGATTCAAACAAATGACCTCTGGATTGACAGTCAGATGCACTGCTGACGGAGCTAGCCAGGTCTTGAATTGTAGGACATGTCGATACATACCGGGCATTGTTACTTCAACAAAATATAAAATTACTTTTAAGATACCGGTAATTTTATATTTCTGGCACTGCTCAATACTCAATATTAAGAATTTTACTTTACAGTAAAAAGGATAATAAAAGAGAAAAACAAATGAGGAGAAAAAAGAAGAGTTTTGATATTTAAAACTGTACCTTTTTCATCATGTTATTGTTTGTTTGAGTGTTAAATGCAAGTGTTCCTGCAAATGTATAGATGCACGTGTCATAGTGTTAAGTAACCCGTTACAAGGAAAACTTATGTAAGCAGTCCGACTAACTCGGCAGAGCATTCGCCCTGTAAGCGAAAGATCTCGGGTTCGAGTCCCAGACTGGCCGCATATTTTTCTCTCCTAACAGGTTACATACACACCATGACACAATGGTGTTTTGTTTTTCAATGGTGTTTAATACAATTATCAATACATGACAGATTACTTGTATATTATGCATATCAAGAAATAAAACAGGACTACACAGTAATGTTAAAATTGATTTGTCTTATTTTTCACATGTCAAACTAACAATGTCATCTATGATTGAACCATGACAGAGATACGTATCTCTAAATATCAATGTGCATTTAATAAATTTATTTTAATGCTCTTGGTTGAATTATAAAGATTACTCAGAGAATTTCATGAATTTCTCTACTTTCAATTATAAAATACAAGTAAAAACTACCAAGTTACCTAGCACATACCAATGGGTCAATGGCCATTTAACTTTGGTAACGCCCAACACATACTCGAGTTAATTCTTACACTTCAGTTCAAGTACAATAATTTAGCAGTTATGCAATTTAAAAAAAAAATTGTACCTGTCAACCTGAGACCAGAATTTCATAAAAAATACTACATGATTTACCGTAGAATTTAAATCAGTTATTCATGTTTTATAACCTTTCAGAGTATCAATTCAACCATAAACAAATATTCATATTATCATCCAAAAAAGGCCATTACAAATTAATTTGCTAAATTATCAATTATCATCCAAATTTATCTAAAAAAAGAGGTAAGGATTTTATTTTTCATTTAAAAAAAAAAAAAAAATTATAATTTTTTTTTTGAAGGGGTGTGTGTGTTTGTAGGGAGGGGGGGGGGGAGTTAAAAAGGGCCGGAGCGGCATAAAAATTAGGGTTGGGTGGGATTATAATCTAGCAATTCATTTATTATGGTTTGATGGATTAATGTTACAAAATGTTAATCCTATATTTGGTTGTGACTGTGGTCATGTTTCAGATGTTGTACAATGTTTAAGCGTCACTTTCTACAATTTTTCAGTCATATCCTGACATTGTCTTCTTGAGACAGTATTCTGAACGCTGCCACACTGGAGTATAATGCCTCATGATATGACACCCCACCCGGTCACATTATACTGACACCCAGCCGACCAGACTTAGAACTATCCTTTAAATGCTTAGAGCCAAATGAGGAAGCTTCGGGTACCATTTTTTTTTATTCAAATGGTGATCAAACCAACAACCTTCCATGTACGAAGCTGATGCTCTGCCACTAGACCACCACTGCTTTTGTTTGTTATTTTTCAAGATTATAGCGGTACTTTGATCAATTTTAATTTTATTTAATTAACTTTATTTCTGAAAATTATAATAGTATATAATTACTTCTCACTGTTAAGGTCATAGGTTTGAGTCCAATTGACTCGCTCTAAAAACTTTATGTGAGAAAGCTTGCAAGTTACTTGCAGAACTCAGATTCATTCTGCAGTCTTCCTCCACCAATAAAACTGGATATGCTATATATAACCTGAAATGTGAAAAAAAAACTAAAAAAAAACTGACATTCTATTTTGTTTGCCCCTATTGTCAGTTTTTGCTTGTTATCTTGTTAACACTCTTATAGAATAGTTTAAAACATCAGATGGTAAATGTAGAAAATAATTTATTATATACGTGTATTTTTCTTTTAAAGTTTTGACAACAATTAAATCATCAATACAGAATGATGGTAATAATACGTCTCACTACACAGTTACGCCCCTTTTTTCCCACAGTAGCAAGATTCTTACTCTTAAAAAATAGGCCTATGTACTTTGGTTATGAAATATTTTCAAAATGGTTCATAGTTGCTGCAGATGAGTAGAGTAAAAGTTGGCATAGCATATACTGCAATAAGACATCACTGGTGTTAAAAATGTGACTTTTATAGGATTTCAGCATATGCATGTATTTATGAGCATTTGAGGACTTCTTTTTTCAAAAAAGTTCAGAGTGTCACTGCATCCTCTTTAAAAAAAACGTGGACAACCTACCAGTTATTGTGCATTTTTATGTGCGTATACATTCCTGCTATGAAAAAAAAATATTGAAAAAAAATTCTATGTGGAATTCTTTTTTTACCAGTGAAATCCTAGACCTTATTTTATATAGAACAAAGAACAAAATTCAAGCGTGTAGTGAGACCTAATACTTGCTTTTCTGAATCTCACAAATTTCATAGTTTTATTTTGTTATTAATATGTTAATATAATTTTCTGTTGGTTATTTCAGAGCATCCAATATGAAGTATGTTTCAGTCACTGCAATGCATTTCAATATATAAATTACTCCCCAACAAACTCTCAAAAGAGGTGTTTTCATGACCGGATCTTTCCATTAAATCCTTATCATAACCACACCTATTTATTTAAAATCAATTTTATTTTTATTCAATAAAATAAACTTGGTCCTTTATAAAATATTTGGAATCATGATGAATTAGGGGTATTATAGCCGGATAGAGAAGCTTTTGAATGATAAGGATCTCAGTTGATGACTCGTAACCATTTATATAGAAATATAGTGATAGGTTTGTTATTGTTAGGTAAAGATAAGAGGTAAAACGTGATATTGTCTGGGGAAATATTTGTTTATTTTTGTTTGTTTGTTTGTTTATTGTGTGATATCTGAATATAAGTCTCATTTGCAGCTACTGGAGCCATGATATATATATATAAAGGTACCTTGTTCCAAATCGCAGTCTGATATGTGGTGGGAAAAAAAGAGCCGTTTATAATAAAAATATTTTTGGTGGTTGCAGATAAATAGCAAATATGTTGATTTGAGTTGATAAAGGTATGTTTATTAATTTATTACAATTATAATATTGTTGAAATACAATTTAGTAAATTTGCACATTTTGTGGTACAGTTATTTTTCAAGATTTACAGCATGTGAACTGTATATTATAACAAATGATCATTGACTATTTTAAAACTCAAAGTTGAAAAAAAATTAAAATAATTTATGGAGGGAAGCCATTTAAAATTGTTGAACATGTCAGACATGCAAATAGCTGATGTCTATGTGAAAACAACTGATTTATTCAGAATAATTATTATATTTTATGGATGCCAGTAATAAAAAATAAGTAAGATGTATTGATACGTTAGATGCATACATTCATTAAATTTTACTTGGGTTCACACATCAAATCAATCTTTTCAGCTATGACCACATTACATGACTGACCACATTACATGGCTGACCACATTACATATGAAGATTTTTATGTCTTAGCACTACTGCCTGAAACTCCAAAAACAGATTATTATCTTATTTTGTTTGTGAATTTATGCTAGTATTGAAAATATCAAGGACTGATATAGAGGAGGAAGAGCAACATATTGAGATGTTTTGAATGCTCCCACATTCTCACATAATCTCGTTTTCAAATATCTTAACTTCCATTCATCTCAGAAATATGAATAAAAATTCTTTCTTTGCACAATGAAATTCTATATAAAATGAAACCGTTCCCAGTGAATAATGTGTAGGACAAAAGCCCATTGGATAAAAACTGTACACATGGACAAAAGCCCCTTGGTGAGTTTGACAAGGTGGACAAAAGTTATTTGGTAGTTATTAGAAAGTGGACAATTTTAAGCCCTTTGGTATATTTTAAAAGGTGGACAAGAGCCCCTTGGTAAATTTTAGAAAGTGGACAAAAGTCCCTTTGATGAATTTGGCAAGGTGGACAAAAGCCCCTTGATGAATTTGACATGGTGGACAAAAGCCCCTTGGCAGATTTGACAAGGTGGACAAAAGCCCCTTGATGGATTTGACAAGGTGGACAAAAGCCTCTTGGTGGATTTGAAAAGGTGGTAAAGGGAATTTTGTCTGGTTACCGTCCTAGATCAGAGGGTGATGGGTTCATTCTTCCTCAATGGCTAATATTATAAAGGCACTTTATTCACATATGCTTATTACTGGTTCTACCCAGAAAAAACTTTGTCATGATTTTTTTAAGATACAAGAACTTGTTTTATAATGGATGCAAAAAAACTATGTTCTACATGTTATTTCTCACTTTTATCAAAATGTTATTTTACGAATACAACCCCCACAACAAGTACTTATAATTATGAATGACAAAGAGAAGAATGCATCTCAAAATAAATCATAAATCCACAGTATGGACCATATACGGAAATAAAGGAAGTAATTAATGACCATCTTAGCGCGGTCACGTAACAGCCGAGTCTCGCGTGCGTACAATAATCAAAAATTGACACTTTGATAAGTTAGCATACAGATATATTGGGACAAGATGAAAACACAATTAAACAAATTCTTAAGTGACTGTTAAGTGCGCACACTTCCTTTCAACTTTCGCTTATTTTACATTAAAAAGCCAGATTAGTTACAATATAAATATATGTAATAAGTCATCAATGTGGGGTGAAGTGGGGGGTTTACAGTGTATTTATACAAAAAGGATATTATGTTGGTAATTGACAAAACTGGTGCAAGAAAACATTTTAGGCTCATTTTCCATGTACGAAGACTGTAAAATAACATACAGATTAAAAAAGCAAAAACATTGCATGTGCATGCAGAATAGATTCATGGAACTTAAATTTTAGCAATGTCTATAAATGTCTTCCTTTATTTGCATGAGCCAATGTGACTCATAATAGGTTTTGATAACTTCTCAAGAAATTATGCTAATTAAGTGAAATATCAAAATAATGAAAAGCTGTCCACATTCACGTTATTTATGCCGATCTGCAGTGGTCATATTGCCATCAAGTGAAACACAACAGGTTGAGTTTATGGAGTGTGTGGTCTGGTACAGTATCGGACCCGGGATCAGAGGGTCATGGGCATGAACCCATACCATGACATTGTGTATTTAAAGATAAACTTTTTACAAAAAAATTGTATCTTGAACATATTTATAATATTAAGTCAACCATCATGATCCAGCCAAAATATTATATAAACAAGTCATCACAAATCAAACACTTGCTTGGTTTGGACCCACAACATGACATTGTGTATTTAACCCTTTACTTCATATAGACGCCTTTGGACACCTCTAATATTGAAAGCATTAATTCACCATGTATCAGCAATCGATGAATTATGTTTATATTAACTGAGTGGAAAACAGTGCAGGAAGTGTTCAGATTGCTCGTCACAAGCAATCTGAACTCTTCCTGCACTGTTTTCAAAGGCCTTCTGTGATTGGTGTGGGAAAACGCGTATCTATGGAGTAAAGGGCTAAAGATAAACTTTTTGCAGAAAATTTATAAGCGTAAATTTTTATCTTGCTGTGACTTAATTATAATAAGTCAACCATCATGATCCAGCCAAAATAGTGTATAAACAAGTCATCACAAATCAAACACTTGCTTGGTTTAGACCCACCACATGAAATTGTGTATTTAACCCTTTACTCCATAGATACGCGTTTTCACGCACCAATCACAGAAGGCCTTTGAAAACAGTGCAGGAAGTGTTCAGATTGCTCATAACGAGCAATCTGAACACTTCCTTCACTGTTTTCCACTCTGTCATTTAATATAAACATAATTCACCCAATAATTCAAAAGCTTTCTATATTACATGTCCAAAGGCGTCTATATTAGAGGTGTCCAAAGGCGTCTATATGAAGTAAAGGGTTAAATATAAACTTTTTACAAAAAAATTATAAGAGTAAATCTGTATCTTGCTGGGAAATGAATTATAAATTATAGTAAGTCTCAATGAGTATAACCATCATGATTGAGCCAAAAATATAGGCAAGCCATCAAAAATCAAACACTTGCTTCGTTAACCACAAGCACTCATCAAGGTCTCATCCAGCTATGTAAAGTGATACATTTTTTTTAATAGTAAGATTTATTTGCACTTAAAAAAGTCACGCTATAAATTACAATACTGATTAGTTCTGAAATGTTTTTATCTGGTACAAAGTTGCGTAAGTTTGGAAAATTACGAAATATGATCAATTCTGTGTCATTGAAATAAAAAAGATAATCTCGTCTTTAAACACATTTTAACAGTATTTATCAGTTTAATTATCGAACCAAAGCAATTTTTACAGGTGATGCACATTATGAACTATTTTCAGTTTGTAATAACAATATAAAAATATTATAAAATTATTAAAAATTAAAATTCAGTTACATTTATCATTATAATTTAAAGTTAATTTATTTATTTAAGTTTTTAATTATGTAATTAACAAATCAACAATACCCTTTGTTACCCAAATTAAGCTCGTCATGCTTAAAAATTGTAGCAATTGAAGACCATACCCGAACACTTACATTATTCTTATAATCACATAACTGAAAGTTCAACTTCCACAAAATGTCCAAAAATTGAAAGAGGTTAACATTACAGGTTGCATTATACACGTTATATAATATCATGGTCTCCTGTTTGTCCATATGGGCTTTATGCACCTTTGAACCTAATGCCATTTGTGCACCTAGGTGGTTAGTCAAACTTTATCACTGACTACTTCCTCACATATACAGATGGGACATTCATGCCTGTAGAATAATATTCATGGCAAATCATCACAGAGACTGTGGCCAGGTAGGGATTCAAACTCACAACCACTGGATTGACTGTGAGAGGTGTTAATTACTGACTAAGCCAATGAGGCCCGATGTTAATTTGAGGAAGTCATCTGAATGTTGAGACACCCACGTAATAATGCTGTATGGAGTGTGGGGGTAAGGTTTTACTGGTTCAATAGGACTTCATCTTGGTAACCTGTATTCCTCAAATACAACGTGATTTGTGGTTTCACTGTCAACCTTGGGCCATCATACCTCCCACACTTAAAGAAGCCACAAATTTTTCTCATATTAACAACTTAAAATAATTGGCCATATTGTAAATCTCCGACTACTATAGAGCTGTCGTATTAACGCTGTGGCCATTGTGGTTGTATAAGTTTATGTGGAACAGAGAGGTCATGATAATTGCATATTCAGACATATGCCATTACTGTGTACGTGACAAAATTCAGTTGCCACCCGCAGAATGTTTTCCTACGTTCATATTATTAAATCTGCTCTGGGCACTTTTGTTTCACTATTATATAAACTGGATAAGTATCTTTGAAAGGCAGACAATTTGTAGGGACAATTAAACATTTGTCTAGTCAGTATCATGAATATCGAAATATCTATTCAAACTGGAGAGATAATTTTTAGCTTACTCTATATAACTGTTACGAGTTCTGAACCCTTGACCCACTTTATTTACTGGTACTTACATCCTTATTTGGAATCTTGATACCATTTTGTCGTACAGATCCATTTATTATGATTGATTACCTTGATATTAATGTTTCAAAATATTGCCTAGATCTGTCACTTCACAATCTGAGATATTGCCTAGATCTGTCACTTCACAATCTGAGATGTTGCCTAGATCTGCCACTTCACAAACTGAGATGTTGCCTAGATCTGTCACTTCACAATCTGAGATATTGTCTAGCTCTGTCATTTCAAAACTTGAGATATTGCCTAGATCTGTCACTTCACATTCTGAAATATTGTCTAGATCTGTGACTTAACAAGCTGTGATATTGCCTAGATATGTTGCTTCACAACCTGTGATATTGCCTAGACATGTCGCTTCACAATCTGAAATATTGTCTAGATCTGCCACTTCACAATCTGAAATATTGCCTAGATCTGTCACTTCACAATATGAGCTCTTAAAGGGACACACGGCAATTTATATAATTTTTTATTTTTCTTTATTTTTGAAAAATAAGATATCTACACCATGCAAATATGAAATTAGAATACCCAACATGTGTGCAGGTCCTTGATTTAATTTTTATTTAGGAAAGGAGCTTAACTGTTGTAATTAGTTGACAGACATCATATTTCAAACATTCGTGGTCAAAAATGGACATATATGACAAAAACAGTAACAAATATTTTATAATTTACATCAGATTTTAACAGTTCGATAGAATCACCAATTTATTTGTTAAAGAGTTTTTACTTATATTTTTTAAAAATTTGCAAAAAGTTGTTGACCTTGTTTTTTGTAACTTTACTTCCTTGTTCCTCCAATAATTAAGGATTGCGGAGGGTGTGGTCCATTATTACAGTATATCCAAGATAGGTGGGTCATGAGTTTGATACGCAGCCACGGCTATGTGTGGTGTCCTTACGCATCACGATGCTTAGTTCTGGTTTGTCACAGGATGACCTCAAACATACTTTTTCTAATTGTAAGAACTTGTTTCACAATCAATGTAAAATAAATAAGTTTAAAAACAAATAAAAGAAGGATTATCCTTCATTTTGATAGCTTGAGGACTCTGATAGACCTGCGAGTGTTTAACCCTTTACTCCACAGATATGCATTTTCCCGCACCAATCACAGAACACCTTTGAAAACAGTGCAGGAAGAGTTCAGATTGCTCGTAACGAGCAATCTGAACACTTCCTGCACTGTTTTCCACTCTGTCAGTTAATATAAACATAATTCAGCCAATAATTAAAAAGCTTTCAACATAAGAGGTGTCCAAAGGCATCTATATTAGAGGTGTCCAAAGGCGTCTATATTAGAGGTGTCCAAAGGCATCTATATAAAGTAAAGGGTTAATTTGGAGAATATGGTGTTTATTTTTTAATTTTCAATACTTATTTGTTAAAAATAAATTTTGGCACTTGTCAAAATTATTTCATGAAAATACAAAAGTAGTGATATAAGGAGAGTCTTTCCAAAACATTTTGAGACTTTATATGGTCTTTGTCGACTTTAATAGACTTGTTTGGATCCATTAATTAAAAAATCTGACAACAACTGTCCTATAACAGACTTGTTTGGATCCATTAATTAAGAAACTGTCAACTACTGTCCTATAACAGACTTTGTATTCAGAATATGGTATATAATATATTTGACCTTTGTATATAGTCATTACAGGCATGACGTTCATTGGGACTTAGCTATTAAGTTTTAATTGATCTTAACAAAGTGTATATGAATTTAAATGGGAATATATCACGATCAAATGCAATAAATGTCTTAAAAAATATAATTATTTTTGAAATGGATAAAAAGCATCTCATTATCATAAATAAATAAACTCCGAATGGTTTGGTTGATCAAATTCACCAAAACATGACAAAATCGATGTTTTAATCGGAGTGGTAAACTTGAAATGAAATCCCTGTTCTTAAAATAGACCACACTTAAATACTGTTTTTCAACCTTCATATCATAATTCAGACTCGTTCTAAGATGGACGAATTTCTCAACGTGCAAACCGGTATGACAGATCTACTTAACTATTTAATACGTCACAAAGCACGTTGCAATCTATTTTAGTCTAACCTAGGCGCGTAGCCCTAGTTAGGAAACCCTTTTTCAAAATAATATTTTGGCATGTTTAGATAGATATTATTTTGGTAATACGGGGTAAATGAGTATATATAGGCATGATATATTCGAAAAAAATATTTTTGGTCAATTTTAAAGTTTTGAAAAATTCTGATATATTCCCTTTACTGCAAAATGAATAAATAACATACACATTAATATGAATATATTTTAAACGTTATTCTTTACAGCTCAAGGTAAATCTTAAAAAATCTCCCAGTACGAAAAAAATATGAATATTGACTCGTTTTAATTGTTCTTTTCAATATTATCTGTATAACAAATGCTGATGTTTATCTTTTTACACAACTATATAAGGTAATAGTTGGTCCCATTCTTGAAATGTTCATTATTTTGTAATATAAGACAGCAGACAGGTCTAGACTGGTACAGCCTTCTCCTCGTGTGCAACTAATTTGCCGAAAGACGGATCATATTTTTTTACAAATTTTTTAAATTTCTATCTAAATTATTTTTAAATTCAATTTTTCTTTTTTCTGATGCATTTAATGCCAATTATCGTCATTTAAAAAATAAATACTTTATAGAAAAAAATGTGTTAATTTTAAAAATTCCATTTAAAAGAAAATTAATTTATTATGGCCTATTAATACATTTAAGACAATCAGACTTATTCTTTTCTTTTTTTAATGAGGTTTAAAGCCATTTTCAATACATTTCAGGTTATATATTATTGCATATCTAGTTTATTTGGTGGAGGAAGACTGCGGAATGAATTTGAGAAGAACCAGTGTCCTTCCACAAGTAGCTTGCAAACCAGGCTTATTCCAATTATTCTCGGTTTACCACCACTTCTCCCCATACACTTAGCAGATAATAAATTATTTACTGTTATACCCATCAAGTCTTTACATGCCATTAACCAATAAAAGCTCTTCAAATTAATTCTGTTCATGCATATTATCATGTCTATTAATAGCAGAAAGCCTTGAGGGGCCTACCACTATTACTGTAACCACCAGTCTGTCCCATACACAATTTTGTTGTAATAGTTGTCGTGACGTTCAAAACTGATTTTTAGATTACAGATTACTTTCACTCTTATGTACGTCACGGGTCACATATCTTACGAGCCTTTTATAATACGGAACACAGTAGGATATTTACAGATTTAATAGTTTAACGGGGAAAGTGAAGTATACAATTGTTAAACAGTAATATATACAGCAGAAGTGGTCAAAGATTGTAACAAATAAATAACTGGATTTTTGTTGGCTTTGGAAATTACTGGATTAATACAGGTACTGTGATTTTATATGTTTTTGCACTGCATGATAAAAGATAAATAAATAAATAAATGATTATGTTTTAATTAATTATTTTTATTAAAAAAAATTTATATGTGACAAATGGTTCAATTTTTTTTCTTTTAATTATATATAGATATATAAACAGGTAGAATTTTGCATTGAATGATTTATGAATATTAAATAGATATAAAGTTATATGTTTTCTTAATGATGATGACAAAACAATATAATTTTAGTATCTAATTAAATGAATCCAATCTGTAGTGTTTTGGGTGTTTTTTTTTTGTTTATAGGGGGTGGAGTGGGGTGGGGTTGTAATGTGGTTTAACATCATTTTCAACACATACCTGGTCAAATTATTATGGGCGGGTCCTCTGTGGCCAAGTGGTCTAAGACGTCATGTCAAGATCACTTATCTCTCACCGCTAAGGTCGTATGTTCGAGTCTCACTCACTCAAAAAATTTTATGTGAGAAAGTTTCCAGTTAATTGCGGAAGGACAGTGGTTCTACTCAGTCTGAGGTCTTCCTCCACCAGTAAAACTTGAAAATGGTGTTAAACCCCATTAAAAAAAAATTATTACGGTATATCCAGCTAGTGGTGGAGAAAGATCTCAGAATGAATCTGAGTAGAATCACATCCTTTCACAAGTAACTGGCAAATTATAAGGTTATTGGACCGAGCTGGGCTTGAACCCACAACCTCAGTGGTCAGAGGTCAGTGGTTACTTAGACAGCATATTAGACCATTCAGCCACAAAGGACCTTAAACTATAAATTTCTATTTTTAACTTATTACATTTTACATCGATTGTGAAACAAGTTCTTACAACTTAGACACATCCCTTTCAAAGTTTTCCTTGGTAGATCCAGAACTAAGCATATGTGGATAAAGTAACTTACTCAAGGACACTACACATAGCCGTGGAAGAGGATCAAACCTATGACCCTCAGATTTTGGATCCAATGCTCTACCACTGGACCACTCACTCCACATTTTTAACTATAGTGTAAAATCATTCTCAAATTTGTTATAAAAATGAAAAGTAAATAATATATAAGATATCTATTTGTAAGATACAGAGACCGCGGCGTGGTCTAGTGGTAGAGCGTCCGCCTCGCATGCGTGTTGTGGGTTCAATCCGGCCGGGTCATACCAAAGACTTTAAAAATGGTACTAGAAGCTTCCTCAGCATTTAGAGGAGAGTTCTAGGTCTGGTTGACCCAGTGTCAGTATAATGTGACTGGGTGGGGTGTCATACCATGTGTCTGCCGCATGATACTCCAGTGTGACACCGTCGCGATATGACTGACAAATTGTTGAAAGCGACGCTAAACACCATACAACATACAACTTTGTATGATACAATGTGTATATTGTATGAGACCGTCCTTAAAAAAATATTTGTTTGCCATGCTACACAATTGATGAGTTTTTTATTAAATGATTTCTGTCCATTTTGATGAAAAATGACTACACAAAATGAAAATCTGGCACAAAAAAAAATAACTACATACCTACCTACATGAAAAGTACTGGGTCGGAGCACAGCAAACAAACGTTTCTTTAAGGATGGCCTGATATAAATCAATTCAATCAGATTGACACTGGTTTTATTGTTCGGAGATAAGACCACTTATAGTAACAATGCAGCCAAGGTTTTCCATCCATCACTTCCAAGTAATGGATTTCCTTCCATCACTTCCAAGTAGCACAATCAACCTAATTTATTACTTCTTATTTGTGTTTAATTGGTTGGAAGGAGAGATCAAATTGTGTTCATAAGACACGGATGCCCTTGCTATAATTATGTAAGTAAGTTTTACCAAAAATTAAATGAAAAAAAAGTGTAAATATCAAATTATGTACATATCATGTATTAATCTCATCTGTCATGCATTCCTTTTACCAAGCGTATGAAGGATAATTATTCAAACTTAGTAGTTTGTACATAACTTGCCAAAGGGGAAAACAAATTATTTTATGATGTAACTGGTTATTTCAATTATTTACTCGCTTTTCATGAAAAAAAGCCCAAAAAACATAATAAAAAAACAACAACATTGGTTCAAATCCTAAAATTGACACAAAAATATAAAATATCTTGTGTCAGAGCCACGTGCTGGTACAAGCCTTGCAGTTTAAGATTTTTACGTATCAGCTTTTTCATCATCTTGAGAAATATGTAACTTATGAATGAAAGGCCATTTCCTATTGTAGGTTTTCGTTACTATGACCCATCCTTAAAACATTGTTATACAGAATATACTGCCGTATACATTACAATGTTCTACATATTGTCTATACAATATATCGTTTACAAATTGTCCTAATAAAATGGTATTACTCAATCCTGAAAATTGTGTCCTACAAAATCACCTTATTTTAAATGACCTTGAATAAAATAGGTGAAATATTTTGTTTTGGGTATGCACCTGAGATGGTAAGGGATTGTCAACATTGTGCATGTGATGGAAACGTCAGTGCATCTTATATACTCGACATGAACAGAGCCTGTTCTAATGGGCTTGGCTGATCACTCACACCTATAACAATTGACTAACACATGTACAAATCAATAATATTTCAACCACCACCAACACCAACAACAACTACAATCACCACCAACAACACAACCATCACCACCAACATCAACACCAACCATCACCACCAACACCATCAACAGCACAACCACCAAAAACATTAACACCACCAACCAACACCAACAGCAACATCACCAACACAACCAACACCATCACCACCACCAACAACACCACTACAATCACCATCAATACCACAAACAATAACAGAACAAAAAAACCCACTACCATCAACACCAATAACAGTAACACCACCACCACCACCAGCAATAGTATCACTTCCACCACCAACAACAACATCAACAACAACAGCAACAACAACATTAACACCACCACCAACAACAACAACAAAAACACCACAATGACACCACCACCAACAACAACACCACCACCACCAACATCAATACCACCAACAGCAATACAAACAACAACAATACAAACAACACCAACATCACAAACAGCATTAGCTATACCAACAACATGAACACCACCTCCACCAACAACACCTTAACTTACAACAGTAACATCAGCACCACCTCCACAAATAACACCTAAACTAAAAACAGTAATATCAGCACCACCTCCACCAACATCACCTAAACAAACAACAGTAACATCAGCACCACCTCCACCAACAACACCTAAACTAACAACAGTAACATCAGCACCACCTCCACCATCAACAAAACCAAAATCAACAACAGCAACACCAAAATCAATACCAACAACAACAACAACAACACCAACAACCACACCAAAATCGATAACAACAGCAACAGAAACACCACCAACACCAACAACACCACCAAAATCAACACAAACAACAGCAACACCAAAATCAATACCAACAACAACAACAACAACAACAACAGCAACATCATCACCACTAACAACAACAACATTAACCCACCACCAACATCAACACCAGCAGTGTTAACAAACTAATATATAAAAGAGTTGTGGTGGTCTGGTGGTTAGCATTCTTGCTCCATGACCCAGAGATCCCTGGTTCAATTCCCTGTGGGGAAACAAAGCTTCCTTAACAATCACAAATTGGTTGCTGGAAGTAAAGAAAAAAGATATCAAACTACAAAATGTTAATAACATTAAACTTTTCAGTTTTTTAATTGCTTGGTCACCTTCATGTACCAAATATTAAAGATCTTTTGATCATTTCCAGAGTCCTCAGTGACCGAGTGGTCTAAGACGCCATCTTAAGATCACACACTTCTCACCACTGAAGTTGTAGGTTTAGGTCCTCAGTGACCGAGTGGTCTAAGACGCCATCTTGAGATCACACACCTCTCACCACTGAGGTCACAGCTTCGAGTCCTGCTCGATCCAAAATCTTTAACTCATATTTATGACCATTCTGAAGTTAGGATTTTATTTGTTGCAAATTTTAATAGGCATACATGTGTTTGTGTGTGTGTATGTGTGTGTGTGTGTGTGTGTGTGTGTGTGTGTGTGTGTGTGTGTGTGTGTGTGTGTATGTATGCGTGCGTGCGTGCGTGCGTATGTGTACAGAGATTGTATATAATTATATAAAGATCATGTGCAATATCTTCATAGGACATAACTATATTTGGCCATTTTTGTTGGAGTTATGGCATACCCGTTCTAACTGAGTCTTCAGTAAATTTATAGTTTATATACCGGTAAAACTTTTAAAGTGAGGAAGACCAGGATTCACTTGTTGATACATGCGCTATTTTTAATTAATGAAGCTGCTAATAATCTATAACGCTATAGGAGTTATGGGTTCAAGTCCTCTTACCTTTAATATTATTTAATGAATAAAAGAATAGGGTTTTACGGCATACCAACACATTATAGATTATTCGATGCCAACAGGAAGGAAGATTCTGGGTTCATTATACATGTACAAAAACAACAAATTAACATACAAATTTAAAAAAAAATACACCAAAAAATGAATATGCAGAATGAACCTAGAACCTTGATACCTGCAGAACTGCAGAGTTTCAGCAAATTCTATCGTATTACTCAAATTGTCGCTTCTTACGACATGTATGAGCTACAGTGGTCCTATTCTTGCCATCACTCATATGGCTCCCTGAAACCACACAGGGGTTGATAATTTAACCGGGATAATGAACATGACAAAAAATGATAAAATGAACATGACACCCATTCGGAAGATTCCTACCCCTCTGCAGAGATCGGCAGTGATTCTATTCTTAGCCGGAACCACACAGACTTTAATATTATTTAATAATAACAACCTGTCAAGTACTTATGGTAACTCTATATCAATTTAAGTAACAGATTTACGACTGTAACACCTGTAAATTACAGTTTCTACCTTTTATAAAGGATTATGTTTTTTTTTCACTAGTTAATTCGTAAATACACATTTAAAGATTTTGTAAACATCAGGTTATTGAGCTTAAAAGTGAAACACAATGTCTCTGACATGATACACAATGGGGATTACAATAGATTAAATGTCACCTCATTTAGTAATTAAACATCTAGCAAACTGCCATTATTAAGTATGGACTTGTCTCTCCTGATTGGGTTTGTTAACTAGAAATGTTGGGAAAGCCCCATTTCAGTATGTTTATTTGTGAGTTGAATGGTGTCACAGTAAAGTAAAGTTTTTGTTTATTAAAGTGTCAACCCTATTGAAAGGGTCAGCCACACTGGACTTATGAGACAGCTTTATGCTGTATACAGTAACTTCCCAAAAGCTACCATTCCCAGGCATCAATCTGTTAAATATTCCGTAGCCTTTAATTTAACTAGCTGCTGGGTGAGCAACTGGCCACATTGGAAAAAAATCCAAGTGCTTCCACCGGGATTCAAACCTTCAACCTTCCACTTAACCACTAGGCCATGGATGACGGTTTAGTAAGTGTTCAACTGTTATGAATTGTGGGTCTCTGCTTTTTAATTGGTAGTTTATAGACATGGCCCTGGTTTCACAAAAATACGTAAGTCTGTTTGTTTTACTTAAACTCAAAAGTGTGCTAGATATCATTCTACATTTTAGTTTAAGTAAAATAATGGACTTAAGTCGTTTCGTGAAACTGGGGCCCGATTCAGAAGATATCAGGTTCTGGGACTAAATTAGCATGCCTATTCCATGTGGGGTAATGTCCTGGATTTACAAATGCACTGTCACCCATTATTGCTTATTTTCCCCTCATGGCTTTACGATTTGTGATATTTAAGCCGACAAGAATGATTTTGATAACATATGTGGGAATTTCGATTTGACAATTAATTTTTACCTTTCTTTATGTATTTTTCTCTCATAACCAAATGAAGATTCTTTTCCAGAAATCTGTAAACTAATTAATGGTAGTACGTTGTTGTTGTATGGTGGTTAGTGAAGCTTTTAAAACATTTTCAGTGTCTACTTGAGACAGTATTCTAAGTGCTGCCACACTGGAATATCATGCTACATGTATAGACACATGGTATAATACCCCTCCCAGTCACATTATACCGACACCAGACCAACCATACCTAAAACTATCATTTAAATGTTGGAACGCTAAGCGAGGAAGTTTCTATTACCATTTTTCAATACTTTGGTATAACCCAGCTGGGGTTCAAACCTTCTCCTTCCACATGCAAAGCAAACACTCTTCCCCTTGAACATCTCTGCAGTCAGTTATAGGTATGAAATACATACGGGAATTATGTGTTTATTTTTTCTCTAGAAATCTCCCTTTAATGTTAATATATCAATGGTTTAAAACAGAATATACTAACTGGGCCTGATTAACTCAGTCGGTTACGCATCTGACTATCAATCCAGGGGTCGTGAGTTCGAATCCCCACCCTGCAACAGTCTCCATGATGACTGATATACAACATTGTGTCTCATTATCATGCATCTCTCACCGCTGATTCAAGTGGGAAAGTTATCAGTTACTTGCTGGAATGGGATGTGCTCAAGTACTGGTTAACCTTTCAGGATCCAGGGAAACAGTGGTTAGGTTAACTGATCGTCTATAAGCCTTCAATGCGATGGCATAAAAATGATGCTAAATATTCAATCAATCATAAGTGTTTCTTCTATAACTTGCAACTATTGAAGAGCACTTCATCAAAATCTTTACGCACCTACGAGTCCAACTAAAAAACGGTAAGAAAGTTGCCGAGCTGCTCAGCATGAACAGATGTGGATTCTACTCTGGTTCATTCCTCCATTGATAAAATTGAATGTGCAATATTTTTAAATTGAAGGTAAACCCCAATTCAAACATATGTTATATCTCACAGAAATCATAATTAATTATGTACACATCTTCTGTGAATTGGAAAGCTTTATAAGTTTTCAATAGAGCATGATGAATTAACACGTCGATACTTCAAGCTGAAGTGATCAATCGTGAAGTAAAGAAAACAGAAACAGTTTCTGTTAAAGGGACACACAGCAATTTTAATACAATAGTAATTAAAGGAACACACAGCAATTTTAATACAATAGTTGTAAAAAGAACAAGCACCAATATTGATACTTTCTTAAGTAACTAATTCTATATTAGAAAATCATATGTCAATAATGATGTGAAACACTTTGTATATGTAGCCTTTTTAATGGGTTTAACCCTTTACTTCATTTAGACGCCTTTGGACGCCTCTAATGTTGAAAGCATTTATACACCACGTATTAGCAATGGGTGAATTATGTTTATATTAACTAACAGAGTGCAAAATAGTGCAGGAAATGTTCAGATTGCTCATTATGAGCAATCTGAACTCTTCCTGCACTGTTTTCAATGACCTTCATTGATTGGTGTGGGAAAACGCGTATCTATGGAGTAAAGGGTTAAGATCATTTTCAAGTCATTACAGGCTAAATTAGAGTATCCGGGTAGGATTATCATCCTTCTGTATATAACTGGCATTTCTGGACCTAGCTGGACTCAAACCCACAACCTTAACAGCGAGAGGTGATATTGAGATGCCATCTTAAACCACATGGCCATGGAGACCTGGACATAAATTCATCAATATTTTGACTCGGAGATTGAGACTCAAACTCAAAATGTCAAAAATTTCAGATTCAAATAAAATCCATTTAACAAGCAAATTACCACATTTATTTGCATAAACAAACAGGTTTGATGATTATTTAACAGAAAATGTTACAGAATCACACGTCTTAACCATAATTGTATGTTTACAGGGTTTTACAAACATGTTAGATTTTTATTCCTAGTCTGATTCTCTTAGGCCCTGGTGTATGTGGTTTTGTATATGAAATAATGTCAATGAAAATAATTCAAAACCTATACCTCGATCAATAAGGCAATGTACTGGTATTTAAGATAGAAAGATAGAAATTTCCATTAAATCTACCATAGAAAGGATGGCCTGTACACCATATTCATTTACATACAAAGATGACAGGTTTTTACCAAGTTGGTATTTGATTTATTATATAAGATGGATTTAGACTAAGATCTGTATCAAGAAACTAAATACAGAACTTCTTCTTAAAACTCAACAATGTTAATTATATAGAAAAATGTAATTTGAATTATAATTGGATATACTTGAATTTAAGGGATGGTACAGCGCATAAATTACCAACTGTAGAGGAATATAATTCAATGGCCTAAGATCAAAAGACATTGTTTGCATCTGGCACAGCTTTATCATTTATTTCTTGTTATTATAAAGAAGTCAGTTGAACAGACAGACATTGTCTCAACAAAATGTACAGATTAATTGTCAAAAAGAACAAAAAAGATTGTAGTAACTGATTATTCTTTTCCTTATTTTCAAGTAAGTATGCAGATTATATCAGGGGGATGTTACAAAAGTAATCTTGTACTTGATAATCTTATGTCAGAAACACAAGGATGTTATTTGAACATTCAAAACTTAATCTTCTTCACCTGGTAAATCACCCATGCTAGATATTGACCCATTTTTTCCTGTAGTTTATTTTAGACCACAATAAATTAATTGCTCGATTATCATCCCCCTAATTTTCATGCCGCTCTGGCCCTTTTTATTTTCATAAAAGACAAAAAAAATTAATTTTTTTTTTTAAAACAACAAAAAAATAAAATAGATAAAATCCTCCCCCTACCCCACCTCCCGCATTTTAAGAAAAACTTGGATGATAATCTAGCGATCAATTTATAATGACCTTAGGAAAAGATCTGGTTGTATGATAAATGTCTGATCTTTGAACAAATACAGAATACAGATTTTATAGAGATGTAAACTATACAGTATTTTGTCTAACATATGTTATCATCAATCAAAATGTCACATGAAAGATACGTTATATAACACATTAAATGGAATATATATATAATTCCTAGTATTTCTAGATCAAACATACAAAAAAGTGGAGCTGTAGTCTTATGGATAGAGTGTTGGCCGCTCATGTCAGAGGTTGCAGGCTCGATCCCCAGCTCGACCACCGGATGCCTCTCATAAAACAACACTTAGTATTGGTTCTACCCAGGAAGAGGACTTGAGAGTGATTCATATAATCTCTGAGCTTTCATCGCAATCGAGCTAAAATAAATTAGTATAAACTACACATACAAAACACGATTTAGTAAAAAAAAAAAAGGGTTGTGGGTTCGATCCTTTGCCATGGCTATGTGTGATGTCCTTGAGCAAGACACTTTTCCGCATATGGTAAATACTTGTTCTAACCACGAAGACTTCAAGCATGATTTGCCTAAGTTGTAAGAACTTGTTTCACAATCAAATTAAAAAAAATTAAACTAAAATTTATAAAAGTTACATTGTTTTTTAACAAAAATGTAGCCAATTCGAACTATGAAACTTTCTTATGAGTTTTAAACTTGAAAATAATTACTTTTATGTCTTTATCTATATTATATGTTGATTAAATAATTTTTTATGTAGGGCAAAAGATTCACAAACATAGCAAAGTTTCTGAGTACACTGACTTTATATGTTTGCATCAATATGATAATCATGTATTTATAAACACTTGCGCAAATTTACTTTTCTGAATTTTCATCCCCTATGATACGTCAAAACACCGATTGGACTGATGACAGCTTCGGGTGAAGTAAAAATATATTCTTCAGTTTGACTAAAAATTCAATTATTTATGATACTGACTACACAAATATTAAATTATCTAGGTGCAAATTGTTTGTCTTTCAAAAATATACTTCTCCAATTTGTATAATAGTATATAAAAAAGTGCACGGAAGAGATTTTTTGAATGTAGGAAAACATTTTCCGGGTAGCAACTGAATTTTGTCACATTCACATAAGAAGGTCAACACCACAACAATAGCTTAAGTCTGACCCCGCGATTATCTTCATATTTCCATTCAACGTACATGTCAACAAGCTTAATGTAAATTCATTGTAAATGTAAATTGTCGAATTGACTTAAACGGCGATTTTTACTGCAATATGTTTTGTGAAATGCATTCCAGTGTATTAATATGATAATTCTATACTAATGGTAGTCTTAGATTTGCAGCATTGCAAAATTCGGGTTGTTAAAATGAGAGAAATTTGTGGCTACTTTTAGCGTGGGATGTATGGTGGCCCAAGGTTGACAGTAAAACCACAATCCACGTTATATTTGAGGAACTAGGATTACCATGGTAACCATATTTAAAGTCTACTTGAGCCAGTAATACCTCACCCATTGCTTGTCTGTACATTTCAGTACAACATCAGTGGATGTGTCATCACTAAAAAGCACACACCTGTTGTATATAATTTAAAGGTCGAGCGAATTCTGCTTACTCATGGTTCAATGCATTCTCACTCATTGTATTTCATCTCACATGCTTTAATTAACCCTTTACTTCATATAGACGCCTTTGGACACCTCTAATATAGAAGGCTTTTGAATTGTTGGGTGAATTATGTTTATATTAACTGACAGAGTGGAAAACAGTGCAGGAAGTGTTCAGATTGCTCGTTACGAGCAATCTGAACTCTTCCTGCACTGTTTTCAAATGCCTTCTGTGATTGGTGTGGTAAAACGCGTATCTATGGGTAAAGGGTTAAAAGTCGAGCGAATTCTGCTTACTCATGGTTCAAAGCATTCTCACTTGTTGTATTTCATCTCACATGCTTTAATAGCTCATCTTAAAATTAATATATTGAACTGTACCACATCATCTATTATCTGATGATGCTAAACATCATGCTTTGCATCCAAACCCTACTTAGGACTAACTAACATGAATTAAAAAATAACACTTAAAAAACATTTTAAAAAAAATGTACTTAGAACCTTTATACTCAATTTGTAACCATCTACTGGGGTATACACAAACAGGAAGTAATCCTTTTCTTGCCATAACTGATGTAGCACCCTCGAACCACACAGCTGTTATATAACTCAACTGTATAACACATGTGACATAAAACAAGTGTTCCCTTCATTTGGAGGAATATGCACTGTTTCAGCATATGCTAGTATATTGGTTCTAACCAGGTAGAATTTGAGTGTGATTTCTCTAAGTTGTAGCCGGGCCCGATTAGCTCAGTCGGTTACGCGTCTGACTATCAATCCAGGGGTCGTGAGTTCGAATCCCCCGCCCGGCAACAGTCTCCGTGATGATTGATATACGACATTGCGTCTCATTATCATTCGTCTCTCACCACTGATTCAAGTGGGAAAGTTATCAGTTACTTGCGGAGACGGGGTGTGCTCGAGTACTGGTTAATTCCAGGAAACAGTGGTTAGGTTAACTGATCGTCTGTTAGCCCTCGATGGCATAAAATGACGCTAAATATTCAATCAATCAATCAATCTAAGTTGTAACAACTTGTATCACAACTGAAGTAAGATAAATAAGTTGTGTTACCAGTAGTTACTAAATTTGGAGGCATCGGACACTTTTGGGATATAAGCAATAATCATACTAATCTGAAACTACAAAAACCTGTGTAAGCGGTCACCTCTATTTAGCAGCCACTTGTCTTAAGCAGCCACATTTGCTATTACCCATTTCTTCGTTTCCACAGCAAATTGATCTGTATTAAGTAACATCCTTTCTTAAAAGGTCACTTTTGCTCATTCCCTTGACTGGCTGCTTAAGACAGGTTTGACTGTACATTTACAGGAGTGCGAACCTTTTTTGACGTGTCCGCTCATTTTTACCACCTAAGAACGCATACCCTCAAAATACGTTCCCCCCCCCCCTCCCCCTGATTTATGCCAGTCTCAGGATGCTGTCACAACATTCATCTCACCACATGGGTTGTGGGTTTGAGCAGCTTAATAACAAAATATAATAATACATGAGGAACTTACAGAAGGATGGAGGTTGTACATTAAAAATGAGGAAAACATTGATTTTTTAATGACTATGGAAATACAAATGCCAGAAAACTTATAATAAATTCATGCTGTAGCTAAACCTATTGCTTCATACATGTATCCCCTCTGGGGTGGGTGTATAAACCAATGAATTATTAGATACATGTAGTATATTAAATGACAGTATGACATCATACCTTGCACAACTAACGTAATGAACACATTATAAACTTTTCTCAGGCTGGCAATTTACAATTCATGAATATTTTTGTTTTTAAGGCATTGGAATAGCTCTATTTTAAATAAATTGTCTCGCTTCATCCTTCTTTTACAAAGATTGATGACTGTTAGTTCATTCTTCATTTGACCCGGACTAGTAATCAATTTTCGATTAAAGTAATCGTTCTTTTGATGACATAAAAAACAAAAGAAATGTGTGCATGATTATGATAATTGATACTCAATTGAAATGTAACATCACTCCTACAGTGGGCGGAGGAACAGCGTAAAAACCCATGAATTGTAACTTTTATGTTAGTATTGACGAGAAATAGTTTGTTATTTTCTGTGATAGTTTTGTTTATTTTATTTGATAGTTTTTGATGTATGTAACAAGAGAAAATTCCTGATGTTGACATCTTTATCTGCTATGTATAGTTGGCTTCTACTGTTAACTATTCATTATTGTTGAATTAACATGGTTATGTTACAAATGTTTCAGAAAATAATGGAAGGAATTTAATATTTCGTCACCAACAACATTACAGAAAGAACATTGATATTAATAACAGCGCCACCTACAACTACAGATATGTCTTTTGGGTAAGTTTAATTGGAACATTTATTTTAATTTTCATGCTTTATGGTGTGGGGCTTGTTTGGAATTATGTGCCCCTTTTTTGCAATAGTATTTCAGTTATACAATGGCAGTTAGCACACTTTAATTCGTCATTCTTGGGATCTGCCAGGCATTTAACCCTTTACTCCATAGATACGCCTTTTCCTGCACCAATCACAGAAGGCCTTTGAAAACAGTGCAGGAAGAGTTCAGATTGCTTGTAATGAGCAATCTGAACACTTCCTGCACTGTTTTCCACTCTGTCAGTTAATATAAACATAATTCACCCAATAATGCAAAAGCTTTCTATATTAGGTGTCCAAAGGTGTCTATATTAGAGGTGTCCAAAGGCATCTATATTAGAGGTGTCCAAAGATCTCTATATTAGAGGCGTACTAAGGCTTCTATAATAGAGGCGCCCAAAGGCGTCTATATTAGAGGTGTCCAAAGGCGACTATGTTAGAAATGTCCAAAGGCATCTATATTAGAGGTGTTCCAAAGGCATCTCTATTAGAAGTGTTCCAAAGGCATCTATATTAGAGGTGTCAAAAAAGGCATCTATATTAGAGGTGTCCAAAGGTGTCTTTATTAGAGGTGTTCCAAAGGCATCTATATTAGGGGTGTCCAAAGGCATCTATATTAGAGGTGTCCAAAGGCGTCTATATTAGAGGTGTTCCAAAGGCATCTATATTAGAGGTGTCCAAAGGCATCTATATTAGAGGTGTTCCAAAGGCATCTATATTAGAGGTGTTCCAAAGGCATCTATATTAGAGGTGTTCCAAAGGCATCTATATTAGAGGTGTCCAAAGGCTTCTATATTAGAGGTGTTCCAAAGGCATCTATATTAGAAGTGTTCCAAAGGCATCTATATTAGAGGTATCCAAAGGCGTCTATATTAGAGGTGTCCAAAGGCGTCTATATTAGAGGTGTTCCAAAGGCATCTATATTAGAGGTGTTCCAAAGGCATCTATATTAGAGGTGTTCCAAAGGCATCTATATTAGAGGTGTTCCAAAGGCATCTATATTAGAGGTGTCCAAAGGCGTCTATATTAGAGGTGTTCCAAAGACATCTGTATTAGAGGTGTCCAAAGGCATCTATATTAGAGGTGTCCAAAGGCGTCTATATTAGAGGTGTTCCAAAGGCATCTATATGAAGTAAAGGGTTGACTCAGACGCCGTATCTGTGTACGCCACTGTCAGCATCCCCACATATTCGAGGGTATGTGACTGTGGCCATGCTGGTATCCAGACACATTACAAACTGAGCAGTCTGGGCCCAGCTCTTGTATATGAGAAAAAAAACTATGGTGTTGTGTCATAGTTATTTTGTAAAACTTATTTGAGACATGGTGCTCCAGTGCAGTAGGTAGAAAGTAACAGATCGAGAAAAAATACAGACAGGATGTGACTCGAACTTTGGATTTTTTACTGATAAGGCGATATGTCTGTAAACTATTACAGGCAGAGCTTGCCATTATGCAAAATTTGCAGTCATCTCAAGAACACTCTTTCATTATATCTGGGGACTATAGTTGGAAGATGCACACTAAACCCCTAACACAATACAAAACAGTATTACTGTATGCCTCTATATAAAGGATCTCCCCTTATAATTGCCCTTCCCAACACCCACGATTTTCACCAAAAGTTGTAATAAACATAAACCGAAAATTATTCATAATAGTTTTAATATTCATCCAAATTATCGCAAAGTTGGTTCAAATTGTTCAGAAAATTATATTTTTTCACAAAAAAAAAAGAACATAAATATTTTAATCGCCAATCAAAACGAAGAAAGAGAGTCAAATTGACTTCGGGTGATATTTATTGTAAGTTACTATTAGGTTAAACAATTTAAATTTACTGGCAGTGTGTTTTTATACCATTTTACACACATACAAACCAAAACTTAAATAAACCTTTTGCAAACTGCATCACCCGGGGATGTTTGTTTGGTGGTATACAGTATGTTAACCAATATTTTTTATTTATATCTATTAATTTAAGCCTGATTATATTTAACCTTTATAATATCATGTAATATATTTTATTCTGTCTTATTTTACAGGTTTGATCCATTTCAAGTGTTTGAGGTAAGCATTATTATGTTTGTGTGTATGGGTAATTCCTTGTGTAAATACAGGTAATTATCTTAAATATTTATTTTAATTTATCAGAGCTACTAGACACCAGACAAGCTTAAAGTATTCACACTGTTCTTTCAAATAAGGGCAAGCTAATGCTTTCACTTTTTTCCATTTAATATCATTGTCATAAGCAACACTTAAATACCTTACCAGTTTACCAATTTTATTGCCACAGCAACCACAATTTTTGTCAGATTGAAATAAAATGATGTGCATGATCTCCTTATTGCCCTCTATCACATGCTAGTGTCACAAATGTAGCTTGGATACTTGTTGTGTTACCACAGGATCCAGGTTGTATCTGTAATTTTACCTCTTTTGATGCCAATCAAAAAAGTAATACAACGATGGACAGACAGACGGAAGATACACATAATAAAAGTGAAGAAAAATAATCACAAATGGATTCTGTTAACCAACACACAAATAAAAGTCTGACCTAATATTGATTTTTTTTATTTTGTCTGCAGTTTCTTTTACTCTTTTCCCTTTAATATCAATATCAGAGTGGAAAAATAGGGACAGTGGATACAATAAGCTAACAAATAAAAAAGTCTGGTCTAGTATTGAAGCTATTTTCAGGTAAATAAGGTTAACGTTACAACACCCTATAATTATAATAACACCCTATATATAACAAGCAATTAACCACATTACCAGCTCCGTAAAAAGATTGTAAAGCAAAAAACATTTACTGCGAGAGTGTAAAGTTTTTATAATTATAAATGCTAAATATAGCAAGGTGCCTGAACTTGAATGGAAAATTTGGTTTATCTACAAACATTAATGTGAACATTATTTTTTTTATTATTTTTTTTAAATTGCTTTTAATAAGATTTTCAACTTATGTTTAACCCATTACTCCATAGATACGCGTTTTCTTGCACCAATCACAGAAGGCCTTTGAAAACAATGCAGCAAGAGTTCAGATTGCTCATAATGAGCAATCTGAACACTTCCTGCACTGTTTTCCACTCTGTCAGTTAATATAAACATAATTCACCCAATAAAGCAAAAGCCTTCTATATTAGGTGTCCAAAGGCATCTATATTATAGGTGTCTAAAGGCGTCTATATGAAGTAAAGGGTTAAACTAGTAAATGGAGAGGTAGTGCAGAAAGAATGCTGTTTGATAATGCTGTTGGCCACTGGTTTGACTTCAGTTCCAACCTGAATGCATCTCTCAAAAACAATATTGACTAACTTCTACCCAGGAAAACAATTTGAGAGTATAGAGCTTCCTACATTACCAAACATAATAAAAAAAAAAAAAAAAAAAATGTATTCCCCCAAATAAATGCTGGACAGTTCCAACCTGAATGCATCTCAAAAACAGTATTGACTTCTTAGTAACCCAGGAAAACAACTTGAGCCTCCTAGACTACCAAACACACAAAAAAACACAAAACAACAACAAATAATGTATTCCCCCAAATAAATGCTGCCCCCACAAATTTGGATGTTAGAAATGAAAAAAAAATACCCCACTTTAAAAAATGTATCGCTCCAATATGTTAATATGGCTTTTAAAAAACTGCTTAATAGACACATAACTTATCCTCCCCATTTATTTACTGCATGGGTGGGAATGTTTTATCAATGTTATTTTATTTTATCAATGACTTTATATTTTATCACTTATTGAACACAATGGGACTAGATCGTATCTCATATAGAGGGTGTATCTCTCACACCAGCGTGATTCTCCATGTTTTGTATGTCAACAAACAGAAAATTACTTTATATATATTTCATCACTCATAAATCATATCCCACTACTACTCTTCTAAAAGGAGGGTGGGAAATATAAGAGTCATATTCCTGCTGCTACTGAGCCGAGCCCAGTTATCTCTGTTGGCAGAGCATCTTTGGCTATCAATCTTTGAGCTGGGCCCAGTTATCTCTGTTGGCAGAGCATCTTGGACTATCCATCTTTGAGCCGGGCCCAGTTATCTCTGTTGGCAGAGCATCTTTGGCTATCAATCTTTGAGCCGGGCCCAGTTATCTCTGTTAGCAGAGCATCTTGGACTATCCATCTTTGAGCCAGGCCCAGTTATCTCTGTTGGCAGTGCATCTTGGACTATCCATCTTTGAGCCGGGCCCAGTTATCTCTGTTCGCAGAGCATCTTGGACTATCCATCTTTGAGCCAGGCCCAGTTATCTCTGTTGGCAGTGCATCTTGGACTATCCATCTTTGAGCCGGGCCCAGTTATCTCTGTTGGCCGAGCATCTTGGACTATCCATCTTTGAGTCGGATCCAGTTATCTCTGATGGCAGAGCATCTTGGACTATCCATCTTTGAGTCGGGCCCAGTTATCTCTGTTGGCAGAGTATCTTGGTCTATAAATCTTTGAGTCTGGCCCAGTTATCTCTGTTGGCAGAGTATCTTGGTCTATAAATCTTTGAGTCGGGCCCAGTTATCTCTGATGGCAGAGTATCTTGGTCTATAAATCTTTGAGTCGGGCCCAGTTATCTCTGTTGGCAGAGCATCTTGGTCTATAAATCTTTGAGTCGGGCCCAGTTATCTCTGTTGGCAGAGCATCTTGGTCTATAAATCTTTGAGTCGGGCCCAGTTATCTCTGATGGCAGAGCATCTTGGACTATCCATCTTTGAGCCGGGCCCAGTTATCTCTGTTGGCAGAGCATCTTGGACTATCCATCTTTGAGCCGGGCCCAGTTATCTCTATTAGCAGAGCATCTTGGATTTTCCATCTTTGAGCCGGGCCCAGTTATCTCTGTTGGCAGAGCATCTTGGACTATCCATCTTTGAGCTGGGCCCAGTTATCTCTGATGGCACAGCATCTTGGACTATCCATCTTTGAGCTGGGCCCAGTTATCTCTGTTGGCAGAGCATCTTGGACTATCCATCTTTGAGCCGGGTCCAGTTATCTCTGTTTGCAGAGCATCTTGGACTATCCATCTTTGAGCCGGGCCCAGTTATCTCTGATGGCAGAGCATCTTGGACTATCCATCTTTGAGCCGGGCCCAGTTATCTCTGATGGCAGAGCATCTTGGACTATCCATCTTTGAGCCGGGCCCAGTTATCTCTGATGGCAGAGCATCTTGGACTATCCATCTTTGAGCCGGGCCCAGTTATCTCTGTTGGCAGAGCATCTTGGACTATCCATCTTTGAGCCGGGCCCAGTTATCTCTGTTGGCAGAGCATCTTGGGCTATAAATCTTTGAGCCGGGCCCATTTATCAATCTCGGAATCTCTGCCCGGCCATAACTGATGTAAGACATTGAATCATATTATCATAATTAAAGTGGGAAGTTGTAAGTTACTTGTAAAGAAGGGTGTGTCATTCGGATTTTTCTGAGGTAAACCAAATTCAGCAATTTGCAACCAATACGACGGATTTAATTGCAATCAGTAATAAGTCATGAGACTCATTTAAAATGTCACAACATAATAATTATGTTGCAATTAAAAAGGGGAAATCCATTTCAGTCCTTTTTGGATATACTTCCTTTAACATTCTCCGAGGTTATTATAATAATCCTTAGAAACACCAATGATTTGTCATTTTATTAGTAAAATTATTTAAAAAAATATAAAATGGCGTCTATATTAATTATGCTGTGTTCCGCAATTATATTTTTTTTCAATTTTTTAATAAATTCAAAAATTATATAAATGAGGCTGATACTGTTCTAATGGCGAGATACAGTCCATGTAAATGCAGTCAGCAATAAATTATACGTCCGTCTTATCAATTAACATAAGTGTAAAGTCATTTGAAGAAAATCATGTAATCATAATCAATTAGCCATGAATATCTCTGAAGGAATTAAGACATTTCATCTTCCTCCGCAAAAACACCTTCCCCCACAAAGTCGTCTGAATATCAGAATATTCATACTCCTCCATAATTTTACGGATATCAACATATCCTGCCCACAGAGGTTACAAGACGGAACACATTCCTTCAAAGATGGTGGTTTTAATAAAAGAAGCATAAATCTGAAAAGCTTTTCCACCACAAACGTTTCATGCTTTGATATGATAAGCCATTCATAATTTTATAATCCCCCCACTCGTGTTTATTACTGGAACAGGGAGAAATAACTACCCATTATCCACCACAAAAACGTCAGTATATTCTTTCGCCCCTCCCGCCATGGCAGAGAATAATGCTTAAGAATTTCTCATAATTTTTTAGAAAATAAATGAAATACTTAAAAATGAATGAAACACTTAAGGTGGGGGAGTGTTGTCAGGTATTGTGATGTGCCAAATTGAAATGCCTGCATTCTTTTCCTTTGAAAGATCATAAACTTTGACAGCATCGTGACTTACTGCTGGTCTGTATGGACATGCTGTACAGATATACTCCTTCATGCTACAGACAGGAGAGGGGAGCGTTAAGATTGTTTTGTTTATGACAAATCAGGACTCTGTTTATAACCTGATGGAGTCCTTGTTCTTAGAACTAAATGAACAGCTCCAAAGATGTATATAAATCTGCCGGAGTCATCATCCGGTAGCAGCCTGATTAAATAAGGCGTGAATGGACAGGTTTTTTATTATTTGGATATCTGATCTGCTGTCCATAATGGGAGACACAAAACAAACCAATCTTTAAAAGGCCTTTTACAGACATGCAATATGTCGCACTACATCCGGCAGTAGTTGAGTATAAGTAAAATGATAATTGCCTGAAAATCTGCCAGAATGTTGTTTTTTTTTTAGAGAGACTGGAATATTTCTTTTGGTTGCATCAAAATCATAATATATTCTTATGTTATAAAAAGATGAATCATTCATCCAATCATTCAGTCTGGAAGTTTCTTCAGTACTATTATTCATGCAAGATCAAATGTTTCTACAGCAATCCAAGTAAATAAAGAATGCCTGGAATTTTTTATTGATTTTCATGATGGTACTAACCAGGAGATAGAGAGTAATAAGATATGTACAGCTGCTGCACTCCATGCTGTCATTAATTAGCTAATTAGCATTGTAATTAACGAGTGAGGTTTGTATTGTTATATATAAATAACAATACAAGTGACTTTTATGGGTGAAACACTTGTATAAAGATAAACAAAGAAATGTGTAGAAATATGATGAATACAGGCAGGCTTTATTACTGAAAACAAAACAAATACAAACAGATGATGGAGAAGTACCTCAGGGAAAGAATGGATGGATGAGGGAAGGATGGATTTATGGACAGATGGAAGAAATGAATTGAGAAATGAAAGAAGGAATGAAGGTAGTGATGAAGAAGGGAAGAAAGATAGGAAGGTAGAAAGAAAACAAGAAAGAAAGGAATGAAAGAAGGAAAAAATGAATGCAGAAGGAAAGGAAGGATAAGATGAAAAGAAATAAGGAATGAAGAAAAGATGAATGGATAAGGAAATCAAAGAATAAGAAAGGAAGGATAAGACCCAGAATAAATGGAAGGAATTAGGAAGGACGGAAGGAAGGAAGTGGAGGAGAAATAAAGCAAAGAGGGTAAAAACATTCAATTAGACAGCCATTTGCACTTAAAAATGCCAATAAATACAAGGTTGTATAATTATGGAATATCCAGTTAAGACCTCAGAATGAATCGGAATAAAACCACCATGCTTCATCCAGTACATATAACTGGTAAACACAACTGAATATAATTACATATGGATTGAAATATAGGTAAAAATTAGTAATAAATATCAACAAACAATATATAAAGTGCCGCAATAAAAAGCTTCAGTGCCGTCCACATACAGTACCAGGCACATACATTCACTAATACCTTCAGGATATTGGACTGTCAGAGACACAGTCTACTGAAACTTTACGGAGACATACATGGATGTAAATGATTCCTGCCACTAGATGCAGCAGCTGGTGTTTTGTGATGTATGACTTTGTACCAGATCTTAGACTCAAAACGGCAGATAGTCTATCCCAACACTTCCTTGTTGCCAAACATGTAAAGTACATCTTTGTGATTACTTCCAGTGGCCACAGGCACTTTGCTCCTGCGTGAGAGATGTTACTGACAATTTCAAAACAAATCATTATTCTGCAAGAATATCATTAAATTTTAAGAACAGATTTGATCTGAAAGAACTGTTTAATTTCTTCAAATTCTTCCCCTGTAATATAATTTAATCAATGTAAAAATAGATGCTTGTAAAATAGTATGAGCAGTATCTAACTGTCAATACATTAATCAGAAGTTTGAATCCCTGCTCAGTCACAGTCTCTGTGATGACTGGTCATGAACATCTTATTCTATGGCTGTGAGTTTCTCACCTGTGAATATGTGGGGAAGTAGTGAGAGAGTGACTTTCACACTTAGCACTGATTAACCATTTAACCATTTAACATACATGTATCTCAGGAACAACACGCAGGTACACTGACCTCTGTTACTAGTACAGTCAAACCTGTATTAAGCAGCCAGTCAAGGGAAGGAGCACATGTGGCCTTTTAAGACAGGTTGTTGCTTAATACATCTTCTTATTTCACCAGTTTTAAAGATGTTGGTGCCAATTAAACAAATCCTAGAAAATATAAATTTGTACCAGTATTTTTTAAATATCTTTTGCTCAGATTTCAAAAAGTAAATAATTTCTTGAATATAAAGTATCACAGTTCCACAGAAATACTTAAGATCCATTATTTTAATTAATCTCAAATAGTGTACTCAATTTTAAAATGCAGTTGAGCACACTACTGAGTTTAAGTCAAATAACAGATTATTATACTCTTTATTTCCCTTTGTTACAAGGATTTATATAATATTATACAATGAGAGAAGAAAAAAATTTTTTTTTTAAGAAACAAGGGCAGACTGTAATATTTGAAGGGAAATATATACATATATATGGTAATATGAAGTGGATAATATTAGATATTTACACAGTATTCTATTTATCATGTCAATATTTCTAGTTCATTTTTTACTCATTTTAAGTAAGGTTAAAAGTAGTTCTGTCCTGGTCAAAATGTATCAGTGTACATAAAGACTTCATGAAGTATACATAATGACGTCATGTGCCTGATAAACTTGCAATGACGTGATAAACCTATGTTTATCAGGCAGGCAGTGTTTCAACAGAAATGAATGCATTGACATGATAAATTGTAATATGTTTACATGTTGAAGATTGATTTGATTTGTGAATAAGAGTAAACTTTGATTACATAATTGCCATGTGTCCCTATAAGACTAACAGGGGCAAGAAACAATTTCTGGTAACCATGGTAACATTGTAACAAACATGCATCTCCATCAATCAAAAGCTGGTACCAGGCATTGCATGTTTATTGAAAATATTTGTCTGTGTATCACCTTGACTCCCTGCACAGTAGCGGTAACAAAGTAAACAATGATGGAGCAATGATTAACATCGATTGCAGATAAATAATTAAAACTCCATAAAATCAACCATTAACGAAACATTCATTGTTTGAATATCGGTCTACTTCTTGATTTAGTGTCTTCCGCAGTCTTAAATCTCTCTCAGGTGTTAAATTTAGTTTAATATAAATAATTCATATTTGAATAAATTTAGTGTTCATAATTTTTATGGCTTTAATTTCACATCAACTTTAAGTTATTGATTTGAAAAGTTAACATTAATGTAATTTTCAAGATAAGCTGTCCTAATTGATAGATTTGAAATTAATTTTTCTCCCTTAATTTCCTAAATTTGTATCTTAATTGCTTTTAGATCAGTTTTTTAATACTTTAAATGGGTGTAAGGCCGTAATAAATTGCTAGATTATCATCCATGCCCACCTTCCTAATTTTCATGCTGCCCCAACCCTTTTTATTTTCATTAAAAACAAAAACAAAAAAATAATAAATAATAATAAAAAAAAAAATCCTCCTTCCCCCTTTAAAGAAAAATGTAGATGATTATCTAGCAATTAATTTATAATGGCCTAAGAAGGAATTCACTGACTGGGAGCCAAAATATGTATCCCTAGTCAGACTGTGAGTGAATCCACAGTTCAAGGCCAGAAAAAAAAAAACTTGACATAAAATATTGGGTTGGGTAGCTGATTTTTTTCTTTCTAATTTTTATTTCATGGAGAAAATGTCATAATAATTAACTATTATAAGCAAATTGATTATATTCTTCTTTTTTTTCTTCTATGATAAACTATTTATTATAACAAATCAATAAAGAACAATATTAATATAATTTTCTTTCATACTTAAAGCAACACATCCACGTTTGAACATTTGTCACGCTTTATAATTTGGACATCTTTTTTTATAATTCTAAAGCATTCTGGATAGTGTTTGTTAGCACATATACAACTCACTGACCATATATTTATGTATGGGAAATGTGCTCACAACTCAAATGAAAAACTTTTTAAAAAAGTTTAAACGTGGATGTGTTGCTTTAAATAACAAATTAAAAAAAAAAGAAGAGATACAACTCAATTTTAGGGTCAGTCTGGACTAAGTATCTTTCATGGGTTTGAGTTGTGGATTGAAAATTTTGACCTGAGAGATAATTGACATTAACTTTCACCTAGTTAATATGGCTGCACAAAAGAGACTTCTTCAATGATACAATGATCGGAACAGCCTCGCATAATATTCTTTTGCTAACTCGTTTAATAAATTAAATGATAAATAAGCACTCATGTAAGATCCTCTATTTAATACACACACACTGGCAATTTCTTTTTTAAAATTTAATTTCTAAATCTGGTTTACAGAGAGGGGATTATCCCATTATTGTATAAACAAAGCCAAACAAACTTAATATACATACACAGCACTGTAACTAACAGAAAAACTTTATTGATCAGTTACAGTAAATTGTTTAGGTATTAAGTAAGACGAGATATCTTGCATGACACTTCAAGTAAGGTATTATTTACAATCGGGTAGTAAAAAGTATATAAACACAGTCTACAACACTTGTAGACAAGAAACGGAGAACCAGTCAATGACATCTTCTGAATCTGATGTTTCATTGATCGCTCGCGCAACGCAATGACAGGATTAGAGTTGTAAATAAATTCAGACACTTTCCTTCATAGGAGCAGAAAGTGAAGTTATATTTACAAATCGTTTTGATAAAAATGGATTCAATTTAAATCTATTTTTATGTAATGAATCATTTTCACAATAGCATTAAGCAAATGGGGAAAGAAAAAAAAATTGAATAACTCATATAAGAAATATTTTAATCTCAGATTTGTGATTATCTGTACTGAAATAAAAAAAAAAGATTAAAGCATTCCCTACGTGTGTCAGTGATTCATTGACGGAGATTTGGGAAACAATTAACGGTTAACTCTAAACTCTTCTTCGACATTATACCAGTCTGTGGTTAACCTAGGAAGGATAAATCCTTTACTAACCATTTAACAATATATAAACCAAATTGGATTAACATTTTCAGCTGTTTGCCAATGAACGAACGAAAGTACAAATTAAAAACTAACGAGAAAATAAAATGTCAAGCCTCAATAATGGGATTATCAGAGATTGGAATAAAGGAATAAACAGACTGAAAAAAAAGTCAGTTACATATGATATTGCAAGGATAGAGAGATTTACTTAGTGAATTGAGAAGAAAAAAATATGGATTCTGTTTAGAATAAGTGACATAAAAGATGGATTAAGTGTTGATGTTAATTAAAGTTTCTAATGAATTAACAATGGACTAATTAACAATGGACCAATTAACAATAGAGCAATTAACAATGGTGAATTAACAAAAGTACTCAACTCTTTATTTGTGTAATAATATAATTTGGATATCGTGTGGGTTTTACAACCATTGGGAATTATTGTACATTCATCTGACAGTACATCTTGTTTTAGGCATCTTATTTAAAAAAATCAATGTTCGCTTAATTTGTTTGAGTAACTAAAAATGAGTACAGACATAAGTGACTCAGGGTTTGACTTTGAGTCTAATTCTAGGATAAACTGTCATCGGGATTCCCTTACAACTTTATTTAATGTGGTAGGTATTTCTTTTCTTTTTTATATATATATAAATATTATATGTTTTCATTTTATTTTGTTCTCATAACACATATCTGGGTGAACCAATAGTAGTTTACATAAATTAATTCTATATTTAAACAAAATCACTCATACCTGACTATCCAATCTTGGTATTTGCATTTTGTGTTTTGTATCAACCAAACAGTGTCAGATGTTTACCGAACATCCTGGGGGCAAATATTTGATTCTGTGTAACAATACATTATAACTACATTCACAACAGTAGAACAACATTATCCAAAATCTACATGATCATAATTACTTGTGTAATGTTTTCTTTTTAATGTTGTCAGTTTTTTTTCTGCATTAATTTCATTGTTAAGTAGAAGTTTAAAATACAAGCAAATTAGCCAGGCCCCAGTTAGTCAGTCTGTAGCATACCTGACTATCAATCCAGTGGGAGTTTGAATCCCAACCTGGTCACTGTCTTCATAATGATTGATATATGACATTGCATCTCTCACCACTGATTCAACTGACTGGTTTATTAGCCTGTTTAATCCATTAAAAATACTCACAAGTCCATTTAATCAATTTTAATAAAATATCTTGTATATAATATCTTATTCATTTATCAGTTCAGAACCTATATGAATCTCTCACAAGTCTATTTCTCGGGTTGAACCAGTACTCGGTGTTGTTGATGAGAGGTCATAGACGCGAGCCTTGCATCAATAAATCAGTCTCTATCATAAGCAGCACTTCACTATTGAAAAATGCCAAAACTGATTCCCTGTACATTTTCATAGCTTAAACAATAGTTTATTCACAATGATCCATATTCATGCAAACATTTTGATATAAAAATAAAAATATTAGATATGTAAAAAGTATCAAGAAGGAAATTTAACCCTTTACTCCATAGATACGCGTTTTTCCACACCAATCACAGAAGGCCTTTGAAAACAGTGCAGGAAGAGTTCAGATTGCTTGTAACGAGCAATCTGAACACTTCCTGCACTGTCTTCCACTCTGTCAGTTAATATAAACATAATTCACCCAATAATTCAAAAGCCTTCCATATTAGGTGTCCAAAGGCTTCTATATTAGGTATCCAAATCCATCAATATTAGAGGTGTCCAAAGGCATCTATATGAAGTAAAGGGTTAACACATTTTGATATTGATTTTAGAGCCTTCCTCATAACCCGTACTTGGTTATATTTCAGGTGGAGACCCAGCCATGTATGTTATTCTATATAAAGATTATTCAGGGATACAAGATAACAAAAGGATGGGCTAAGGACCTATGTAAGTATCTGATTATGATATTTCTCTGGATGCTATAAAGAACAGAACTGTAGTTTGAGAGAGAGAGACCATGTTGTGGGGAGGGGACGTTAGTGGGAGAGCAGGTTTTGGAGAGGGGGGTTTATAGTTGGAGTAGGGGCTGTGTGGAGGGGGAATTAGCTAGTTTAATAGGAGAGGGGGCTGTGTGGATGGGGAATTAGCTAGTTTAATAGGAGAGGGGGCTGTGTGGAGGGGGAATTAGCTAGTTTAATAGGAGAGGGGGCTGTGTGGAGGGGGAATTAGCTAGTTTAATAGGAGAGGGGGCTGTGTGGAGGGGGAATTAGCTAGTTTAATAGGAGAGGGGGCTGTGTGGAGGGGGAATTAGCTAGTTTAATAGGAGAGGGGGCTGTGTGGATGGGGAGTTAGCTAGTTTAATAGGAGAGGGGGCTGTGTGGAGGGGGAATTAGCTAGTTTAATAGGAGAGGGGGCTGTGTGGAGGGGGAATTAGCTAGTTTAATAGGAGAGGGGGCTGTGGGGAGGGGGAATTAACTAGTTTAATAGGAGAGGGGGCTATGGGGAGGGGGAATTAACTAGTTTAATAGGAGAGGGGGCTGTGTGGAGGGGGAATTAGCTAGTTTAATAGGAGAGGGGGCTGTGTGGAGGGGGAATTAAATAGTTTAATAGGAGAGGGGGCTGTGGGGAGGGGGAATTAACTAGTTTAATAGGAGATGGGGCTGTGGGGAGGGGGAATTAACTAGTTTAATAGGAGAGGGGGCTGTGGGGAGGGGGAATTAACTAGTTTAATAGGAGAGGGGGCTGTGGGGAGGGGGAATTAGCTAGTTTAATAGGAGAGGGGGCTGTGTGGAGGGGGAATTAGCTAGTTTAATAGGAGAGGGGGCTGTGGGGATGGGGAATTAACTAGTTTAATAGGAGAGGGGGCTGTGGGGAGGGGGAATTAGCTAGTTTAATAGAAGAGGGGGCTGTGTGGAGGGGGAATTAGCTAGTTTAATAGGAGAGGGGCTGTGTGGAGGGGGAATTAACTAGTTTAATAGGAGAGGGGGCTGTGGGGAGGGGGAATTAACTAGTTTAATAGGAGAGGGGGCTGTGGGGAGGGGGAATTAACTAGTTTAATAGGAGAAGGGGCTGTGTGGAGGGGGAATTAGCTAGTTTAATAGGAGAGGGGGCTGTGGGGAGGGGGAATTAACTAGTTTAATAGGAGAGGGGGCTGTGGGGAGGGGGAATTAGCTAGTTTAATAGGAGAGGGGGCTATGTGGAGGGGGAATTAGCTAGTTTAATAGGAGAGGGGGCTGTGTGGAGGGGGAATTAGCTAGTTTAATAGAAGAGGGGGCTGTGGGGATGGGGAATTAACTAGTTTAATAGGAGAGGGGGCTGTGGGGAGGGGGAATTAGCTAGTTTAATAGGAGAGGGGGCTGTGGGGATGGGGAATTAACTAGTTTAATAGGAGAGGGGGCTGTGGGGAGGGGGAATTAGCTAGTTTAATAGGAAAGGGGCCTGTGTGGAGGGGGAATTAACTAGTTTAATAGGAGAGGGGGCTGTGGGGAGGGGGAATTAGCTAGTTTAATAGGAGAGGGGGCTGTGTGGAGGGGGAATTAACTAGTTTAATAGGAGAGGGGGCTGTGGGGAGGGGGAATTAACTAGTTTAATAGGAGAGGGGGCTGTGGGGAGGGGGAATTAGCTAGTTTAATAGGAGAGGGGGCTGTGGGGAGGGGGAATTAACTAGTTTAATAGGAGAGGGGGCTGTGGGGAGGGGGAATTAGCTAGTTTAATAGGAGAGGGGGCTGTGGGGAGGGGGAATTAGCTAGTTTAATAGGAGAGGGGGCTGTGGGGAGGGGGAATTAACTAGTTTAATAGGAGAGGGGGCTGTGGGGATGGGGAATTAACTAGTTTAATAGGAGAGGGGGCTGTGTGGAGAGGGAATTAGCTAGTTTAATAGGAGAGGGGGCTGTGTGGAGGGGGAATTAACTAGTTTAATAGGAGAGGGGGCTGTGTGGAGGGGGAATTAGCTAGTTTAATAGGAGAGGGGGCTGTGGGGAGGGGGAATTAGCTAGTTTAATAGGAGAGGGGGCTGTGTGGAGGGGGAATTAGCTAGTTTAATAGGAGAGGGGGCTGTGGGGAGGGGGAATTAGCTAGTTTAATAGGAGAGGGGGCTGTGTGGAGGGGGAATTAGCTAGTTTAATAGGAGAGGGGGCTGTGTGGAGGGGGAATTAGCTAGTTTAATAGAAGAGGGGGTCTGCTGGGAAGGGGTGTTAGCAAATTTAGTTAAAATGGCATCTAAGACAAAACTCATCCATAAAAGACTTTTAATATGAAAGTTATACAAAATTTAATTAAAAAAACGTAATTTTCATACAATCTTTTGTAGATTACAGATTCAATTTTAAGATTATAAGGAATGGCTTTGTAGAAGTAACAACAATGACCTGATCCACCTTGTGACCTCTTGCTAACAGTCAGTTTCATACAGCCACATTCGGTCATTCCTTTGCTGGGATTCTTTTCAAATACATGTTGGGTAAATCAATGTCTCCACCTGATAGTCTGAGATAATGACTGAACGAACATTACTTAGCGGTGATGAGTAAAAAGATTATTAATTAATTATGCAGTTTCAAGTCCTGCTATTGTTCATCAGTATCTGATAGTAATTATCATGATCCCAATTATAGAAAATTATAGTCATAGACACCTGGTATAGTCCTACACAACATTCACTCCTCTTATCTAGTAATTTCTGATTAATTGTTAAAACAATTGTGTCTTGCAATTAAGATATATACAATTAGCCAAGGTGACAGGACAAATTGTAGAAATGAAATCAACTTTGGCTTCATCTTGAAACTTATTGTCATTTGAGGTACAGAGGTCGACAAGGTGTACATTGTTGTTTAGAAGTCTGTCAAATAACCAGCAGTCTGACCAGCCTCCTGTTTCACCAACTTTTTTTAAGTACAGTCAAACCTGTGGTCACCTCTATTAAGCAGCCAATTGTCTTAAGCAGCCACGTTAGCTATTTCCCATTTCTATGCTTTCAGAGCAAATTCACCTGTATTAAGCAACAACCTGTCTTAAAAGGTCACTTTTGCTTATTCCCTTGACTGGCTGCTTAAAACAGGTTTGACTGTGTATACTTAAATATCTATAAACTACAATCGAAGACAAGCATTCAAATGAACATGATTTTAGACTGGTTTTAGAACAACTGCATTTGCAACTGCATTTGGTTTCATCGATATTGATAAAAGATAATTACAGTAACCAGTCAAAATAAAATTAAGTTTTTAAGTATTTAAGTAAAACTTAAAGGAGAGGTTGCTGAAACAAGAGCCAGGTTTTGCACATTTATTCTCTTAGTCAACAAATTATTGTTAAAAAATGATATCATGGTGAAGAAACAAAGATGGAAGTGTTCATGATAGGAATCGTATAAATGAAGAGTTCCGTGCAGTATTATAATATCACATACCTTGTCTGTGTTCTAGTCGACGTTCCCGATCCTTATATCACTATCTCCATAAAGACTTCACCCCATGGTATGCAGCGTACAACAACCAAAAACAATGACGTGGAACCAGTCTGGAATGAGACATTCAAGTTCTTTTTACACCCAGATGCAAACAATCAGTTAGGTAAGTAAATAACAAGCAAAAAATATCCTATCATATTATTATTGCATCATACTCCTCATTATCATCATCATTATAAACATCTCCATCATCATCACCACTTTACCTAAACATCATCATAACCTTCATCATTAACTTCATTATTACCACCACCATCACCACCATCGTCATGACCATCATCATCACCATATTCACCCCCTTTCATCATCATCATCACCTTCATCATGATCATCACTTTCACCACAACATCATTATAATCTTCATCACAACTAGATTCACAACCATCATCAACATTGTCACTACCATCACCATTATCATCATCATTGTCATTATTATTCATTTATATTGGCCACATACAAAACTTCTTTCCTCATCTTTATCATCATCATTGTCATCACCTTCATCATCATTATCATCATTATCATCGTCATCACCATCATCATCATAATTATTATAATTATCATCACCATCATCATCATTACCATCATCATCATAATTATTATAATGATGATGATGATCATCATCATCATCACCATCATCATCATTATCATCACTATCATCATCATCATCATCATCATCACCAGCAACACCATTATAGTTATCATCACCATCATAATTATCATCATCATCACCAGCACCACCATAATCATTATCATCATCACCATTATCATCAGCACCACCATCATAATTATCTTCATCATCACCACCATAATCATTATCATCATCATCAACATCATCTCCATCTCCATCTTACATATATATATTTTGCCTCTCTGCAGAACTGTCCCTGATCGACGCCAACTACCTCCTAGATGAACACCTGTGTACGAAGGTGATCGACCTCACTGATTTACCGCTACTTAAGGACAGAATTAAACAAAGAATCACGTTTAACGAGGTACGTAGTGGTTACGCAGTAAATCAACCAATCAAAATGTCTACTTACATCTCCTTAAACCTGATTATAAAGTTATGATTTCCCATATAAGAGTTTTTAAAAATGGTTTGTTAAATTTCTGAATAAAATTATAAGTATGTGTACATAGATGTTTTTATTAATATTCTTCAAGTTTATGAAATTCTCTTACACTGGTCTGACATCTGTATTAAAGATACTGACAGAATATTTTAACTTTGTCCATTAATTTTCTTTTTTGAACATTATATTGTGTATAAAAGAAATACATTTAAAAATATGTCTTAGCCAAAGTTGCTTTTTCTTAGGCTTTGCTAGTGTTTTACTGCTATATCATATATATGTATAATATATTATATAAAAGCATGTATTTATTATTACCCACAATGCTGCAGAATAGGAAAGATGGAAAGGTAACGTGACTTTAAGATATGACATTATGAAGGACACATGATAGAATAAAAGGGTGTTATGGAATACTAGTACATTGTATAATGTCTAAAACTCACATACACTGCAAATAATGGGGAAAACAAGAAAATTTTCAAAATGTTCAATTAACTATAGTGTATATAAGCCTTGTCATAGGGTAAAACACTCACCTCATATGACTAAAAGCATGTGGTTCAGTTGCAGACTATTGTACCCATGATTGGGTATCGTTGGTTCGATCCCTGGCCATGGTATATTCACAATATACATGGAAGTCGTACATTCAATATTCACATTAAATAACAAGCAAAAGCAATCAGAAGAAAGTTATAATAGCTTTTATCATGTCAAGGCATTCATTTCTGTTAATAAACTGCCTGCATGATAAACATAGGTTTATCATGTCAATGCAATTTTTTCAGGCACATGACGTCATTATGTATATTTATACATTTTGGCCTAGACGGAACTACTTTTAACCCTACTTAAAATTAATAAAAAACAGACTAGAAATATTGACATGACAAATAGAATACCATGTAAGTGTCTGATATTATCAACTTTATCAGGTTCTGCACGAAAAAAAACCAATGACTCGGCAGTATCAACCTCATCCTATTTTTTTTTCTAAACCTGACCTGATAAAGTTAATAATATCACACACTAACATGGTATTCTCTATATATGTGTCTGTGTATCGTCCTTGAGTAAGACAATTTATCTGCATATGCTTAGCACTGGTTTTCTGGTTTTACCCAGGAAGACTTCAAGTATGATTTGTTTAACTTGTAAGAACTTAATTTGTAATTGATGTAAAATAGAAAATTATAAAAAATGAGCTAGTATGGAAGTATTTCAAGTTCCATACATCTCAAGAATACAACTTAAAATTGTTAGTTTGCAGAATTAAATTCTCAACAAAACAAGACCATTCCCAGCATTTTGCGTTCAAAATTGTTCGTTCTTTTGGTTTCAACACTTGTATAATGCATACCGGAAAACACAAAATTATGGGAAATTTTATTTCAAAAGTAAATATTTTTAATTAATGAGAAGTTTGCATGAATCAAAACATCATATGAAGTTATATAACTTACATTGCATGTATACACAAACAATTGTCTGTGAATTTTAAATGATTAATTAACCAAATAATTAATCCTTCAAGTGTTGCTTTATTAACATTTAGTCACAAGATGCATGTTTCCTTATAATCCTTCTCTATAATATTATAAATCCTTAGTTTGTACTAATTTTTTTTAGCTCGATTGCGATGAAAGCTCAGAGCTTATATGAACCGCTCTCGAGTCTGCTTCCCCCATGGGAAGAAACAGTATTGAGTGTTGTTTAATGAGAGGCATCGGTCGAGCTGGGAATAGAACCTGCAACCTCTGGTGTGAGCGGCCAACACTCTATCCATTAGATTACCGCCACGCTTTATATATATATAAATCCTTGATAATGTTAAATATCTACAATATATCTTTGTTATATTTGTTACAGACATCAGAAGTGGACATAGAAATGTGGGCAGACTATGAGTGAGTCAAATTCTCTTTTTTTTTATTTTATCTATCAATAATATATATATATATATAAAAAAAGTGAAAAATATGATATTTTATTGATGGCCATTATGACTAAAAACCAAGAAAGTGCTGTTGACCTGTAGCCTAGTCCACAGTTTACAAGTCTGGTTCTGACAGAACGTTGAATGCCAAACTACCATAACTTTGCCATTTTGTACCTTCAAGTAAAGCAGTTTTATATTTATCCACAACTGTGATAATTTGTCACAGAGAGCCTATAACTATGAATAATTAATTTCGTTTCCTGACTTAATGATTTGCTGACTTCGCATCTGACAGCAAAGTTCAATAATAAATATTAGATACCTCTGTGCGCACACCAGCATACAGCCTGCCTACATAATTCAACATACATATCTCAAAAGTGAGATTGCAAACCAACAGATTTTCTCAAAGAAAATTTATATCTCATAAACTCAACATTATAATGACAAAAGAACTGGGGGAAGGTTACAAACAGTCTAAATAACAACAGTTTGGCATGTTTGAATATTTAGCATAATTTTTATGCCATCGAGGGCAAACAGACGATCAGAGATAAGCACTCTTTCCCGGGGTCCCGGAAGATTAAACAGTACTCAAACACACCCATCTTCACAAATAGCTGATAACTTTTCCACTTGAATCAGTGGTGAGAGATGAATGACAATGAGACACAATGTCATATATATATATATATATATATATATATATATATATATATATCATCACGGAGACAGTGGCTAGGCAGGGATTCAAACTCATGACACTGTGGCAAAAACACTTTAGGCCATTATGAATTAATTGCAAGATTATCATCCAAATTTTTCTTAAAAACAGAGAGGGTGTGAGGATTTTATTTTTCATTTTGTATTTTTATTTTTAGAATTTTCGATATTGTTTTACTAAAAAAAAAAAAAAAAAAAAAAAATGTATATATATATATATATATATATATATATATATTGTTTTATGAATATAAAATGGGTCGGGGTGGCATGAAAATTAGGGGGCGGGCGGGGATGATAATCTAGCAATTAATCTATTATGGCCTTACTTAATTAATACATACACCAGTCATATGAATGTCATACAATGTGTAATGGGACATTTCCGAATGAGAAAACATGAAACCTGAACCAGGCAGTCAGTACAAGGAAGTTATTTCAAAGGAGTGAAAAAGCTTTAATATAAAGTCACATGCATATAATGAAAAGACTTCAAATAGAATCACATCACTTTTAAGATATCAAATCACAGTGTGAGGAGAGGGTAGGCAAGGCTCTATGGAGAGAGTGCTAGATGAAATGTTCGTAGCCAGTCAAAATTGGAAATCTATGTCTGGTATGCAAGATTAACCAGATACAAATATGTAATACAAAACCAAATTTTCACATATATATTTGTAAAGATGTGTGTAGTTGTATGTATAATTTATGTCGTTTTCAGTAACAATCCCCAGTTGCGATACAGTCTTACTCTCTGTGATGAAGAAAAACAGTTTGTTGAGCGAAGGAAACAACGCGTGTTTGAAGCCATGAAGAATGTGTTGGGGGAGGCTGATGCTCCCAAGTCAGTTAATGAAGTAAGATGTTGTTGTTGTTGTTGTTATTTTTACTAAAAAATATAAAGGTCAGAAATCACATGATTAACTAAAAAATGTCAAGGTCATAAGTACCAGTAACAAGATTAACTAAAAAATGTAAAGGTCACCAAGTCACAGGATTAATTAAAAAAAGTCAAGATCAGTAGTCACATGATTTAATAAATATGTCAAGGTCACAAGTAACATGATTAATGATATAAGTCACGTCCCACATGCACTATTACAACTGTATACCATACTTATCATCATTACTGTCCACAAAACCACCCACAACAATACAAACATGCTATGTCAATCATCATTACTGTCGGCAAAACCACCCACGACAATACAAACATATTATGTCAATCATCATAACCTCCTTGACGATTCTGATCACTTACATCTAGTTTGGAGGCATGTCTTCACAAACAATTATCACTAAGTGATTTAAATCAATGAGTGCACCTGTAATTGATCCAGTCTAACTAATCATTAATTAATTACTTTACTGTAGTAAGTAGATATCTGAGTATACGAGACACTCCGTGATAATTCAAGTTTCATAATACTTTCAGGTTCCAGTCATCGGAGTTCTAGGTTCTGGCGGAGGTTTCCGTGCCATGACAGCGTTTTGTGGTGTGATGAGTGCACTGGTGGATTCTGGGATACTCGACATGGTCACGTATAACGTAGGCTTGTCAGGATCTGCCTGGTAAGGATTAAGTCATTAATTATTAAATTAACTGATGTTGATTTCCACAGGAGTGATAATATTAAAATCCTTCGTATATAATTATCATATAGAGATAGGGAGATATTCGGGTCTGAGAATAAGACATTTCACTTTGTCACAATTAATGCATGTGTAAATATTCACATTGGATTCTCCTTGCTTGTTTCAGCAATCTTTACTCATACTAAAAACCTTTTTTTTCTTTTGGGTGCAATAACATAACCCAAAAATTTAAGATACTTTATTGTTCATAATAAATGCCCTACCTCTAGAAAACTCCTCACCCACTCCCCAGACCTCATGGTAAACCCCACTAACAGTCTAAAACAATAAAAAAAAGATTAAGATATCCACAGGGGCTGGGGTCAATAAACATTTTATATCCCTACATTATATAGTATGATACATAAAGACTTTTTTCACTATATCATATAAGGATATAAAATGTATATTGCTTCTGGCTCCTGTGGGTTAAATCTCCAAATATCTAATTTAGATAAGGCCATTATAAATTAATTGCTAGATTATCATCCAAATTTTTATTTAAAACGGGGAGGGCGGGAGGATTTTATTTTTTTTGTTTTTTAAATTTTTTTTGTTTTTTTAATAATTTTTTTTTTCATGAAAATAAAAAAGGGTTGGGGTGGCATGAAATTTGTGGGCGGGCAGGGATGATAATCTAGCAATTAATTTATTATGGTCTAAGCAAAAAACAACTTTGGCTGAACCATGCACTTTAATAATACATATCTTACATATAATTATTATTAAAAAATGCAATGTAATTTAAATCTCATTTTATCCAAGGAATTATATAGGGAAGGAAATGCAACTGATTGACAGTTTGTAAACACTCATGTATTCACGGAAAATCTTGCAATATCTCGTTTTCAATAATCTTGACTTCCATTCACCTCAGGAACACAAATCAAAATTCTTACATTGCAGAATGAAATTCTCATCAAAACAATACTTGTGACAACAAAATTTGTATACTGCAGCTGAAATAACGACAAATTACGATAAATTTTACTTCAAACCTCAATATCTTTAATTCAAGATCATTTTGCATGATCGAAACATGTTTAAATATCTAAGATTACATACAACTTACAGTTGATGTTAAGAAAATCAGTTGTCTGTGAGTTATGAATGATTAATTTGCCAAATAATGAATCCTTCGTGTGCTGTTTTATCAACATTTAGTCAGGAGATACAAGTTTCCTATCCTTTTATACAAGTCCTTGTTTCATCCAGTTATCACATATTTCATCATTTTCTGCTCCACAGGTATCTGTCGACACTATACTCACACCCCGAGTTTCCGGAAAAGTCCCCAAAGCAGTTAAGAGAAGAAATCCGAAACAACATTAAATCTAGCCCCTTCTGGTTGATCAACCCAGCCAGTATGTATCGCTATATGTCCAGAATTGTGTCCAAGCGACGCCAGGGTCAACCGGTCAGTTTTACAGACTTTTTTGGGCATCTGGTTGGAGAGACTCTCCTAAATGGGGTAAGATTGATATAATTTAAACTTAATATTAATTAAATCATAACTTGAAGTAAGACGTTTATAAATATTTTATTAATACATAAATATTACAATTTGATTTGCGTGAATGCAAAGAAATCTCAGAGCTTATATCAAGTTTGTTTCCTTGGTAGAACCAGTACTGAATGTTGTTTTTTGTAGAGGCATCAGGTTAAGCTGGGGATTGAACCCCCAACCTCTTTCTTTAGCAGCCAACATACTATCCACTACACTACAGCCCCTCAGATTGGATTCATTTAACCACAATGCAATGCAAAAGCGACCTTGTTTACATTTTCAGAGACTACATTCCAAGCTGACGGACCAGCAGCAGAAGTTACAGGAGGGTAAAATCCCCATGCCAATGTACTCATGTCTGCATGTGAAGAAACATGTGTCCGCCATGGTATTCCACGGTACGTACCACAACGTTCACAATAGTATAAATATTATATGCAACATGTATACCCATTCTTGGTTAATCCCTGAAGTTAATATTTTTGATGTATTAACTCATCACACACAATATTCCACCTCTTTGTAAGCTTTTCTCAAGAAATAGAAAAGTAAAAATTATAGAATTATAGAACCCATTACGAATTATACGAAATGGCTTTGTCATATTGTTTACAATGTTCCAATCCAAAAGTAAATAAGAATATATGAAATGCTATTTAATGTTCAAATTCCCAAGACAGGCCAGCTCAATAACAGTCGAAATATTTTAATGTAGAAATAATGAGATACTTGTGAAAAACACGGGAGATCATCGAGAACACAGATGACAAATCTACGGTTGAGTAAATCATCATAGCAACAGTTGACGGTTCAGCACAACGCTGTTCTATCAACACATAAACAAATAAAAAATAGAGCAGTAGTCAGTGTTATTTTGTTCAGCTTGTCTACCATTGCATTTCAGGCAATGCCCACATAATGGTTAATATATCACAAGAAAAAGGAACAATCCAACAAATGTGTATTGTTATGATTCTGGTAGCTAGGACAACTGTGGACATTTGTTCATGATTACTGGTACTTGAAGAGATATGGTGTTAAATTTTTTTCGGGATATCGTAATTTCAGAATTAAACTGAAGTTAATGTTCTGGCATACGTAATGCAGCATCATGTTTAAGTACATACTATCTACTCTGATATAGTGACAACATTGCTTCATTAGTGACACAGTTCACAATTCATAAAGCGCTAATTAATCACATATTTACTTCCACAGAATGGATGGAGTTCAGCCCATATGAGATTGGTATGCCCAAATATGGTACATTCATGAAACCAGAATTATTTGGCAGCAAGTTTTTCATTGGTCACCTTGTTAAACAATTTGAAGAACCGCCCCTCCATTTCCTTCAAGGTACGTAATTTATAATGGTACTTGATATTTTTGAATATGTAATTAGACAGACATTTTTATTTGTTGGTGTACTTAAGTCAGACTATTTTTCATGTTTTGGTGTGCTTAAGTCATACTATTTGTTAGCTGTCAGACTACATTTAATACTTTGGTGTATTTAGGTCAGATTATCTTCCATTTTTCATTTTTTGGCGTACTTAGGTCATACTATTTGTTAGCTGTTGGCATTTCGTAAGTCAATATATTTTTTTATTTCTTAGTTTAAGAATTTTTAAAATTCAACTTCAACTTCAACTTGTGGATGCATGATATAACATACTTAGTAATTATAAATTTGACCTTGTTACTGTTGCCCTACAGGTATATGGGGCAGTGCGTTTTGTATCCAGTTTAAGCGACTGCTGCAGGATGACAAGAAGGTCAACCAGCTGGAGGCCCTGGAACAAGAGAGAGAAGAGTTGGGTAAGTTAGATAATGTTTCGTTTGTTTGTTTATTTGAATATTTAACTTCATTTTTATGCCATCGCGGGATAATAGACGATCATTTAACCTAACCCCTCATTCCTGGGATCCTCTGAGGTTAACCAGAACTCTAGCACACCCATTTCTGAAAATAACTGGTAACTTTCCCACTTGAATCATTGGTGAGAGACGAGTGACTATGGATGCAATGTCGTTCATCAATCACAGTGGCAGGGCTGGGAAATCCAACTCACACCCCCTGCATTGATAGTCAGACGGACTACCAACTGAACTAACAGAGCCTGCCTTTAGATAATGTACAAGGATAATAAGTTCATTCTTCAACAAATGATCTAACGTTTAGTTTATACTCATTTATTTTAACTATACTACAATGCGAGCTTAGAGCTTATAGGAATCACTCTCATTTCTGTTTCCTGAGCAGAACCAGTACTGTGTAATGTTCTTAAGTGGCCATTTGTTAAGCCTGCAACCTCCAGCATGGGTGACCAACCCTTTAACCTCAAGAATACTGCCCCACTTCAAGATAACCAAAAAACGCATACAAATGAAGCTTCATTGCCTGCAAAAAATCCAGAATGAAACAAAATTTCTTTACAAAATATCAAAACTAGGTCGTGAATAACTTCAATGATAAAAAACATATTATTTTTGAAATGTATTTTTTTTTTTATATAAAATAATACTTTATGCAATATCATTTATTCCTTTATATCATTTTAACAATAACATGACATAATTATATTCGTGACAATAATCAGGCAAGTATGCGTAACATGATGGAACAATCTGATCACCTCGGCCTTTATGCTACGCAATAGTGTATTATACGGAGGATACGGAAATACCCGATGTTTAACGATTGATGATGGAACTATAGTTTACAAAACTGCAAGTCAAGTGACACAATTGCGATAATGCTGGTCATGTGATTCATAACAAACTAGTAAATCATGGTATGATTCACGCTGCAGTTACGCAACCTAGACTCATTTAATCGCTGTAATAGGGGTGAGACTAGTGGACGATCAAATAAAAAAATATAAAAATCGTTCGAAAACGTGCTTTGATATGCAGTTACGCAACCATGTAATTAGGTTATCGGCTACACAATACAATACAGTTGATATATTTTCCAAATTACAGAGCGAGAGCTTACGGAGGAGATGTCCATACAGGATGATGAATCCAGTGAAGCCAGTGATAGTGAAAGTGACAATGGAGAAAATAACATTAATGGAATGAATATCAAGAACAATTCTAAAAATGGTCAAAATGGAACCAAAAATAACAAAATGGAAGAAACGAAACACTTGAAAGACAAGCGCCGCTCATCGTCATGGACATCGATATTTGGATCTTTGTTTGAGAATCATCCGCTGTTACAGACGATTGATGGCCGAGCTGCCACAGTACACAACTTCATGCGAGGTCTGTCATTATACAAGGCGTATCCCTTCTCACCATTCACCTCCGTAGACGGAGATAAACGAAATGTTGAGGACAAACTTCAAGGTAGGTTATCTGGCTAAATTTTCTTATGTTTGAAATGAGACAAGTTATCTGGCTAAATTTGATATATCTTATGTTTGAAATGAGACAAGTTATCTGGCTAAATTTGATATATCTTATGTTTGAAATGGGACAAGTTATCTGGCTAAATTTGATATATCTTATGTTTGAAATGAGACAAGTTATCTGGCTAAATTTGAGATATATGTTTGAGATAAGACAAGTTACCAGCCTAGTTTTGAGATATCATATGTTTGAGATAAGGCAAGTTACCAGCCTAGTTTTGAGATATCATGTTTGAGATAAGGCAAGTTATTTAGTTAATGTTGAGATAATTTATATGTTTGAGATAAGAAAAGCTGTTAGTCTCACTTTGAGATACCATACATTTGAGATAAGACACTTTAAAGAAACAACACTAAAGTATTCAATGTAAAACTGCTGTATTGATATATAAATAAAGAAGAAAATAGGACAGTTTGGTGTTCAACCTTCACCTACTGTCTATAAGTGACTAATAATAATTATGTGGCGAGTCTGTACTGCAGAAAATATATATTATATGACCCGAGTTATTTATAACATAAATGGCAAATAGAACATATTGGTTTTGATAAGACGGGTGCCTTAATACAGCATACAGCATATTTTTCCATGGCAGGGAGTTGACTATAAGTTATGTCACCCATGTGACCACACTGCTCGATTTAAATTCGAGAAAATTGCTTGTAACCTGTTTAAACACAATACGACATCAGTTACGGACTCAGATGGCACAGAAGAACCAGAGGTCAAAGGTCTAATCTAATTATTGTATTATATTTGAAAAAAAAATTCTTATTTCAGCATCCAGTTATTTTAGTAAATTATTAAAAGTAAAGTCGCCACAGAGGAAATCTGCTCCAGGAGAACTTGACAATGATCTAGGTCAGTCCGTGTGACTTAGAAGCTTTAGCTAACGTGTAACAAAACTAATTTGCTTTGTTTGTGTGTTTTATTAGCATTAGCATTTATTTTGTGTGGCAGATTACGAAGCTTTTGAAATGATGCATGGTTTAAACTATTGGCTTCCGATTTTAACTTCTGTCCCAAGGGACAACTGCTTCAACTGGAACAAGACTGCCAAGTTTCTGCAAAAACAGTTATCCCAACAGCAAAAGTCAAGAATGATTTATTTTCATGCATACCAACACATTGAATAATTAATTTTATATAATCCATCTTTCTTTTTTTTACCATGATTGTTTTTGAAACTTACAGTCATATAACTTACATTACGTATATTTTATAAATCATAAATACATGTAGTTTCAAACAGTGCTAAAATTTTATCTCTTCTCTTGGGTGAACTAGATGTGTCTTACACTGATATTCTTCTCTTCAACTTGGTATGCGTGAAAACTCTGATTTATGGTGCATGTGATGAAAAAGCTTTATTTTATTAAAAAGTCTGAAAAATAGGAATGCTTAAATCAGCAATTGCAGCAATATGAAAAATAACAGCCATATTTTGAGCATGCAATGATATAGATTATGAAAGAAAGGGGACAGCCAATAATGTCTGCATGACCAATATAAACTACTGTCAGGAACGCATATACCATGGACACCCAAATAAAAGCCCCCGAGGGTGATGCATTTTGCAAAAGGGGTGAGTGTGTTTATTTAAGCCAGGGAAATCAGTTTAAATTTTGTCTGTAATGTGTGTAAAAGCATTAAAACACACTGCTAGTAATGAAACATTGAGTTAAAATCAGACTTGAAATGTACAAGTTATTTATATGTATTGAAGATCAACTTCCAGAGTGTCAATTCATTTTATTTTTCTAAAAAAAAGGAAGAGGGAGTTTTTTTATGTGAGGGATTGTTCATTAAGAGAGTGCTTGTAAATTGGATTGTTTATAAGGAGAAGGTTTGTTTATTAAAGGAAATATTGTTAATGGGATTGTTTATAAGGAGAAGGGTTGTTTATAAGAGGAGGGATTTTTAATGGGATTGTTTATAAGGAGAAGGGTTGTTTATAAGGGGAGGGATTGTTAATGGGATTGTTTATAAGGAGAAGGGTTGTTTATAAGAGGAGGGATTGTTAATGGGATTGTTTATAAGGGGAAGGGTTGCTTATTAGAGGAGGGATTGTTAATGGGGTTGTTTATAAGGAGAAGGGTTGTTTATTGGAGGAGGGATTTTTAATGGGATTGTTTATAAGGAGAAGGGTTGTTTATTAGAGGAGGGATTGTTAATGGGATTGTTTATAAGGGGAAGGGTTGGTTAATGGGATTGTTTATAAGTGGAAGGGTTGTTTATTAGAGGAGGGTTTGTAATGGGATTGTTTATAAGGAGAAGGGTTATTTATAAGAGGAGGGATTGTTAATGGGATTGTTTATAAGGAGAAGGGTTGTTTATTAGAAGAGGGATTGTTAATGGGATTGTTTATAAGGGGAAGGGTTGTTTATTAGAGGAGAGATTGTTAATGGAATTGTTTATAAGGAGAAGGGTTGTTTATAAGAGGAGGGATTGTTAATGGGATTGTTTATAAGGAGAAGGGTTGTTTATAAGAGGAGGGATTGTTAATGGGATTGTTTATAAGGGGAAGAGTTCTTTATTAGAGGAGGGATTGTTAATGAGATTGTTTATAAGGGAAGGGTTGTTTATTAGAGGGGGGATTGTTAATGGGATTGTTTATAAGGAGAAGGGTTGTTTATATGAGGAGGGATTGTTAATGGGATTGTTTATAAGGAGAAGGGTTGTTTATTAGAGGAGGGATTGTTAATGGGATTGTTTATAAGGAGAAGGGTTGTTTATAAGAGGAGGGATTGTTAATGGGATTGTTTATAAGGAGAAGGGTTGTTTATAAGAGGAGGGATTGTTAATGGGATTGTTTATAAGGAGAAGGGTTGTTTATTAGAGGAGGGATTGTTAATGGGATTGTTTATTAGGGGAGGGCTTGTTATTAGGGGAAGGATTGTTTACTAAGGGAGGGCTTGTTTATTAGGGGAGGACTTGTTTATTAGGGGGGGACTTGCTCATTAAAGGAGGGATTGTTTATTAGGGGAGGACTTGTTTATTAGTGGAGGACTTGTTCATTGAGGGAGGGATTGTTTATTGGATTGTTTACTAGGGGAAGTTTATTAGGGGAGGGATTGTTCATTAAGGGAGGGATTGTTTATTAGGGGATGTTTATTATGGGAGGGGATGTTTATTATGGGAGGGAATGTTTATTATGGGAGGTATTGTTCATTAAGGGAGGGATTGTTTATTGGATTGTTTATTAGGGGAAGTTTATTATGTAAGGGATTGTTTATTAGGGATTGTTCATTAAGGGAGGGAGTTTATTAGGTTAAGTTTATTAGGGGAGGGATTGTTCCTTAAGGGAGGGATTGTTTATTAGGGGATGTTTATTATGGGAGAGATTGTTTATTAAGGGATGATCGGTAGTGATGACCAAATGGTATCAAAACCGTTTACCGGTGTAAAACTCTGAAAGAATTTAATTTCATAATATATTTTAGGAGAATTGTAATAATTTCACTTACATTTTACACTGGTGGACCTAGTTGGGGAAAAAGGGTGGACGGGGATATGAACCCCTCCTTAGCTTTACAAGGTATTGCTAAATGACAGTGTTTTAAATTTTACTACCATGGACTCGTCATGATATTTGTGGACCCCACCGGACCAAAAATCTTGGATCTTGCAGTGTTTTGTTTTTGGTTTTGGAAGCATGAGGAAAGGTCCCTTCAGTATGTGAATACTACCATTGTAATGATGAAAACAGGGGTGGGGGTTAGTTAGTATGGATGCTATGTTTAAACATTCCTGTTCTTCATTGTTTTAATCAGTTAAACAGGTGTTAAAAGCTATTATCATTATTTTTAATTTTGAGTGTTCTTTTTTTCATACATAAGGGAAAAAAAGCATATGTTTTAGCAGGGGAATGGAGAAGAAATTAATTCTATTTGCTGAAATCTCATTAAATTAACACATAAATAAAAACAAAACATAATAGAATATAATTCTTGAGAAATTTTACATGTACAAGATCAACTATGGATTTTACAACTTTGTTATAAAGCAGCTGGCTATCAATCCAGGGGTCATGAGTTCAAATCCCCACCCAGCAACAGTCTCTGATTGATATATGACATTGTGTCTCATTGTCATTCGTCTCCCACCTCTGATTCAAAGAAAAAGTGGTTAGGTTAACTGGTCGTCTGTTAGCCCTCAATGGTATAAAAATGACGCTTAATATTCAATCAATCAATCGATATTCACTCACCCTCAAAGGGTTGTCTTTGTTTACTATTATTTATGACTATATTGTAACCTGTCATTTTATAGTTGTTGTAATCTCCGTGCAAGTTAATGTATTAGTTAAGAATTTTTATATATTTTGTGTTTTCTTTTAAATACTGTGTGGGTTTTATCTTTAAGCACAGGGTCTGGTCACCAACAATTAAACCAGTCTCTGTGCCTTAACATAGAGAATGGTTATGGATTGTTGTTTATATATAAACTTATTCTAATTAACAGTTAAGTCACTGTAATTACTTTCATAGTAATTATACTTAACTGTTCAGCAAACTTTGCAGAGAGAAATTGTTTTTGTTTTAGACTTCAGCTTTTCATCAACATAAATGTGGCATAAATATTTAAATAAATACACTTCACCGGTTATAAATTTAAATTTAAAAAAGCATTTCCATGATCATAATTTTTGACTAGTTACAGAAACAATTTAATTTATGACTAGTATCTATTTTGATTTGTGGAGAAGATCAGTAACCAGCCAATTTTTTTCATAGAATTTTAAGTAAAATATGAGTGAATCAGACTGAAGCCTAAATAAAGACATTTTATTGCAGTTTAATATGAATAGGACTAAACTGAAGCCAGCATGATTTAACCATGTATTTCCTTAATTATTTTACTGTGCTAATTTACGCCATCTAATGTCATTTTGCCATTTTATGCACGAATATGCATGTGCTTGATTAAGCTTTCAATTCTGATGAATTGAGCAATGTAACTTTAATGTTGTAGAGAATATCCCAGAATGCTCTGCTGGACAGGAAGTCCTACTCCAACAGGAGCTTGCAAAATCCATGTTCAGGCTTCCAAGTGACAGTGCTTCAGGTAGTTGAGAAATCCCTAAAACCAGTTTCTTCAACCTTTATCTGTAAAATGAAGGAAAGTAAAGCATGCAGACAACAAATGTCATCTTTACTGAAGATACATTAATGTCAACCTCTCCAAGTCTACCCAGTACCTCTCCTACAGCCTACCCAGTACCTCTCCAACAGTCTACCCAGTACCTCTCCTACAGCCTACCCAGTACCTCTCCAACAGTCTACCCAGTACTTCTCCAACAGTCTACCCAGTACCTCTCCAACAGTCTACCCAGTACCTCTCCAACAGTCTACCCAGTACCTCTCCAACAGTCTACCCAGTACCTCTCCAACAATCTACCCAGTACCTCTCCAACAGTCTACCCAGTACCTCTCCTACAGCCTACCCAGTACCTCTCCAACAGTCTACCAAGTACCTCTCCAACAGTCTACCCAGTACCTCTCCAACAGTCTACCCAGTACCTCTCCAACAGTCTACCCAGTACCTCTCCAACAGTCTACCCAGTACCTCTCCAACTGTCTACCCAGTACCTCTCCAACGGTCTACCCAGTACCTCTCCAACAGTCTACCCAGTACCTCTCCTACAGCCTACCCAGTACCTCTCCAACAGTCTACCCAATACCTCTCCAACAGCCTACCAAGTACCTCTTCAACCTTTGTCAAACTACTGTTCTATACTCTTCAAGATAGTCAGAATAATAAAAACTAAACTTTTACATGGAGTTTTCTTTCTTGTTTTTAATATATTTACAAAAACTAAACAAAGTAACACCCTGAGATTACCTCAGACTCTGTACAACATACTTGGATGTGTTTGTTCTGCAATACTGACTGTACACTGTCACTTCTGCTTCTTCCTTTGTCTGGACTTGGTATGTTTGTCAAAGAAACTGTACGCCAACTTTCTGTGATAAGATTTATTATATTTGTTTTCATACATAGTAGTAAATATACTTTTTATTGATATGTTGGCCTGTTGCTTATGAAAAAATGATTGCTAGTGCTGATTTTTGTTTCTACATTTCTGCACTATGCAGTAATTATTTGTTTTTCAAACAATAATTATTTGTGTTGATTTTTTTTTATATTGTATAACAAAAACATTAAAATAATTTTAAATTTCTCAGAAAAGTCAAATTAATAACAACCCAGACAACTGGACTGTAGAGTAGTGGGTCTGGTTTCAGCTGCAAACAGCTTGCGGGGTCAATCTCTGGTACCACCCACCAAATGACATCTAAGAAACAACACCCAGAACTGGTTTTACCCAGGAAATAGACGAGAGGAGGATCCACAAAAGCTGCGATCTTACTCACAATCTTGATAAATTAATATAAATGAATATGTAAAAAGATGTTTTAACACCTTGTCAGCGTTTTCCAAACCATTTAGCTTATAACTTGCCTTCCATTGAAATAAACTTGTAATTCATTAAAATTTGAGATTTACAAGGCAGCTGTTAAAAACCTTATCCATATGTATATCAGTTTTCTATATTACTTTTACTGATTTGCAACATTTATTTTATTTCTCCAGGAACGGATCAGTTTGATGGAATATTTGAGATGTATCCTACCTCAATCAAGAAGCTGTACGTCGTAGATGGCGGTTTATCCTTCAATTCTCCATACCCTCTACTGCTCCGCCCCCAACGTGGAGTTGATCTCATCCTCTCGTTTGATTTCAGTGCACGTGCCACGGACACCACACCTCCATTCAAGGTATTGTTTTTTTATTGTCATTTTCATAGAAAAAAGTTACCAGTTTTTTTTTGTTGAAGAAATGTTTTTGTGATATTCCTAGTTCTTATGCAAAACAAAAACTTCCTTTTCGGCTATATATAGTCAAACCTAGTCTCTTAAGCAGAAGAAAAACTGGCCTTTAACTCTTTACTCCATATGCATTTTAACTCGACTCTTCCAAACTCAAAATCCACACGTAGTAAATTTCCATGAATAGATACATTTTACCTATTTATTCTGATAGAACAGAAAACGAGCAACCAGAACGAGCAACCAGAACAGGTTCTACACTGTTTTCAAAAGCCAATTATATTAGAGGTGTTCAAAGGTGTCAATATGAAGTAAAGGGTTAAGATAAGTTGTTGCTTAATACAGGTTAATTTTCTGTGAAAGCATAGAAATGGTAAATAGCAAATGTGATGGCTTATGTGACATGTGGCTTTTTAACAGGGGTGGCCGCTTACACAGGTTTGACTGTATAATCAAAAGCACTAAAAAAAAAATCACAGTTGAACCACCATTCGTCCACAAATAACTGGAAAACTTTCTCACCTAACATTTTTGAGCAATCTGGGCTCAAACTCACAGCTTCAGTGGTAAAAGGAAGTGACATCTTGGCCATAGAGAAAATCTCACGGTATAGCAATTTCAGCATACAATGTCACCTTGAAGCATACAAAGGGTATTAAGCCCCATTTAAACAATGTAGGTAAATGAATGCAAATGTTTCATTTTTATGCGGATGTGATGTAGTCACAGCTGCATATTAGAAACGATTTGCCGGAATATTTTTGTGTGAAGATCTGGTGTACCACCTTATGGATTTTTCTTCAGGGAGCAATTCACAATTACGCATAAATAGTCATTACATGAACTATGTATTAATTAACTTCTTATTGTGCAAGAAGTACCTAGGTGACGTTTCATAATGCAATTCAATTTGCATATAACGTTTATGTTTTACTTTTTTTAACGAAATATTTTAGATGTAATTTGTCTACATAAAATTATATACTTTGAGAAGACCCCTACTATAGAAATGCGTTATAAAACTTAACACATCACTCTGACTTCCCATTGGTTAATATTTGCATGTGACATAAACAACACATTTTATTGGTTGTAGTATCCAAGATCAGCACTAGTTTAACATAGAAATTGCCTCTTCTCTTGTGATTATAAATTCTTTTTATCAACACTAAAACTGAACATTTAAAAATAAATAGTTTATAAATACGGTCAGGGTTTCCAACAGGCCCAATTTCAAGGGTTCAGAAAAACAACTCTCATCAATTTTATCCATACAGCCAATCTTTCTCTCATATAGATGTACCCCAAATTAGTAAATAACGTTGTCTTTCCATCAATGCAGGAGTTACTATTGGCGGAACAGTGGGCTCGGCTAAACAACGTACCCTTCCCGGTTATTGATCCAACCGTGGTGGACAGAGAAGGACTCAAGGAGTGCTATGTGTTCGAGAATGCCAACGATCCTCGCTGCCCAATTGTGATGCATTTTGTACTTGTCAACATCACGTTCAGAGATGAAAAGAAACCAGGTATGTAAACACTCAGTATTATCAATGTTACTAATCCTTGTATTGTATGGAGTTTCGTGTCATTTTCAACAAAATCTCTCAGTCAAATGATGACTGCCTTCTTCAGAATAAATACTGCCATAATAAGTATCATGCTGAAGACAAATGGTACAATACTTTACCCATTCACATTATATTGACACTTCAACAAGTCCTAAAAATAAACATTTAATACCCAGAAGCAAGCCATATTTCGATGGTTCGGAGCAACATTTTATTTCCTTCTTTGTCGCTATGTCGATAGAACAATGTTGTGCTGGGCCCTTGATTTAGTCTCTGGTATTACCCAGTCAAGGGTCCAACCCAGAACCTCACTCTAACAAGCAAGCATTCATGCCATCTGTACATAGAGTCTACTATGAAACTAAATCTAATTCACTCGCAGCAGTGATTGACTGATTGAATATTAAGCGTCATCTTTATGCCATCGAGAGCTAACAGACGATCAGTTAACCTAACCACTGTTTCCTGGGATTATTCAGAACCTGAGCACACCCTATCTCCGCAAGTAACTGATAACTTTCCCACTTGAATCAGCGGTGAGAGACGAATGATAATGAGACACAATGTTGTATATCAATCATCACGGAGAATGTTGCCTGGCGGAGATTCGAACTCACGACCCCTAGAGTGAGACTTCAGGTATTAACAAAGTGATGAATGAAAGGAGGAATGTGACAAACATGGAATAAAAACCCGCTGGTCTAATAAAGAGAATATCAAATGTTCAAACCAGTATGTACCCCCAGGCCCCATGGTAATAATACATTGTTCATGCTTAACTCAAATTCATACTCAAACACTATCAATGGCGGAATCTAGTCTTTAAAAAACCCGGCCCGCAGCCACCTTATCACCAACATTTTATTAAAATTAACTGTATTCCTGCTGAAAAACATGTGTGCCCATTCAGATTACTAGTTGCGCCCCTAACTATGCCCTCTCTAAACTGAATACTGGATCTACTCTCCCCCACCCCTTTTTTTCCAGGATTCATACAGGAATCCAGAATTTATATAAAGCACAAGTTAAAGTGTAACTGCAAGACTCCGACTGAAATTTGAATAGCGCAGATTTATAGTAGAAAACTTATATATTTACATTCATTTTGTTATAATGTGTTCATTTGTTTTCGAGTTGAGAATGGAACAAAGTGTGACAGTCTTGACCTGTAGTTGTATTAGTGATAAACCAGTGAGCTGTAATAATCTTATACCACCTTTACAATAAAAGCACGAAAATTCTGTTGCTTAACCCTTTACTCCATAGATACGCGTTTTCCTGCACCAATCACAGAAGGCCTTTGAAAACAGTACAGGAAGAGTTCAGATTGCTCGTAACGAGCAATCTGAACATAATGCACCCAATAATTCAAAAGCCGTCTATATTATAAAGGTGTCCAAAGGCGTTTATGTTAGAGGTGTCCGAATGCGTCTGTATGAAGTAAAGGGATAAGACAGTAGTGACCTTTGTAACAATACAGGTTTACCTTTGTGTAGAATTAGAATGAAGGAATAAAACAAGTGAAATATATACACATACAACAAACTTTCTACCTGCAGGTGTAAGACGGCGAACAAAAGAAGAAAAGGACTATGCAGACTTTGACATCTTTGATGATCCAAACCGCCCATATTCCACGTTCAATTTCAAATACACTAACGACGCATTTGATAAACTAGCAGACCTCACAGAATTCAACACGTTACTGTGCAAAGACCTCATTGTGGAGAAAATAAAGACCTGTGTGAAACGTGTACACCAATATAGTGCTATAAAACGTCGACCAATCATGTTGAAGGACATTAAGAAGCTGAATCTAAGGAAGGCAAAAGAGCAACAATTGAAACATTTTGTACAATCATTTGATGATGGTGATGGTGATATTCCAATATTGTAACCAAGGTGATTGAGATGTTGCAATATTGTAACCAAGGTGATATTCCAATATTTTAACCAAGGTTATTGATATTTTGCAATATTGTAACAAATGTGATAAAGATGTTGCAATATTATAACCAAGGCGGTGTTCCGATATTGTAACCAAGGTAATTGAGATGTTGCAATATTGTAACAAACATGATGAAGATGTTGTAATATTGTAACCATGGTGATATTCCAATACTGTAACCAAGGTGAATAAGATGTTGCAATATTGTTACAAACGTGATGAAGGTGTGTAATTTTGTAACCAAGGTTACAAAAATGACATATAGTGGAACCAAGGTAAAGAAAATAATGTAGAAAATGAGAGATGTTTCAAAACTGCTAACAAAGGCAATGGAAAATTTCCAATATTGTAACCAAAGCAACAAAGATGTTTCAATATTGTAACCGAGATTACAGTGTTTCATTATTGTTACCAAAAATTGATGACAAAAATGTTTAAATTTTGGTATAAAGGTAACTAACTGAAGAGATGTTCCAATATTGTAACCAAGGTGACAATTAAATTCCGATTATAAGATAAGGGTACTAACAGAGATGTACCAATATTGTAACACTGATGAATATTTCCAATATTGTTACCAAGGTGATAGAGATGTACCAATATTGTAACACTGATGAATATTTCCAATATTGTTACCAATGTCATAGAGATGTAACAATATTGTTACCAAACTGATAAAAATGTTCCGAAAGAGATGTTTCAGTATTGTTACTAAGGCAATGGAGATGTTTAAATGTTGTTACTAAGGCAACGGAGATATTTAAATATTGTTGCGATGGTAAGATAGTTATTATTATCACCAAAGTGACAGAGATGATAAAATATATTCAAGCCACACAAAAAGTATATAAAACACTAAATGAAGTCTAGATTGAATGTCTACACTTTTATTCCCTCATGCTGTATGTAAACAACAATATCCAGTACAGAATTACGACGACTCATCGATTTTGTCATCGTATTTGTATTATAGCATCATCATTTCTATTTTATGTATTTTAGATGTTGTTGACAATAAACTTACTACCACATTCTAGTACAAGAGTATATGGAGTTATAATGCAGTGTTCTGTGATAGGGGAGTGTGTGAAGAAAGGCTGTTGTTTAAATGGAGATCAATTTATTTTCCAACAATCTACATGTTATATGTGGTAACCAGTTTTGTAGTTGGAGGAAAACCTTAGACACCACAAGTAGAACCACCTTCCTTCCATAAGACAACTGACAATATTTGTTATCATATTTGGACAGAGCTGGAGTCATTTCACAAAAAAAAATCTTAGTAAACGTATAACAGCAATTATTTATAATAATTTTAACAGTCATCCAAATGATTTCAAATGATGCAGAAAATGATATATTTCTGTAAATACAATAATTTAAGTCGTTCACCAAAATGAGGAAATTGGCTTACTGTGATTTTGTGAAACGCAGCCCAAGTCTCAAACATCCAACCTAAACTGTAAAAATGTAGCGATTTTGAGACAATGCATTGGATGAATTGGATGACCCTTACCAATAACTTAAAAAAAAGAAAAAAAAAGAAAAAAAAGAGTGGCATGTATATAACATGATTCAAATATCTCGACTTTTAATAATAAAAGTAACAGTTATAATAACTATGATGTCTTAATGACGAGTTACACTGCCGTTCACTTCAGAAGATTCTGTTGGGCATTTTAATGGGGCTGTTTTAACCCTTTACTCCATAGATACGTGTTTTCCCGCACCAATCACAGAAGGCCTTTGAAAACAATGCAGGAAGAGTTCAGATTGCTCGTTATGAGCAATCTGAACACTTCCTGCACTGTTTTCCATTCTGTCAGTTAATATAAACATAATTCACCCATTGCTGATATGTGGTGAATTAATGCTTTCAATATTAGAGGTGTCCAAAGTTATCTATATGAAGTAAAGGGGGAAACATTTATTGTTTCCTCCACCGTATTTTATTTGCATTTTGTTCTTAATTTTTTAGTTTAGTATTTATTTATATCATTGTTACAGCAACATTTTTCATCTGATAGATTTTTAGATATATTTGATAGAAACATTTGATAGACACATTTGATATATACATTTGTAGAGCTGTAGCAATGTACTGACGTATCGGTACATCGCAATATGCCTCAAAGCAATATGGCATATCACATTGGCTGTGCCTTTATTGGCTGTTTGGAAATACAGCGAGTAACAATCTAAAATGCATTTTCCAAAAAGAAGTATGTTTGTTCAGTACTGTGTTTGCTTTAACATACAATCAGTGCTGCACTAGAGCTATTGAAGGGTATTATTAGGTGAAAATTATCCATCCTGAAAACTGAGCTTTTGTTATGATGCGCTAAGAGGGCGATACCGTATATGATTATATTCTACCCAATGTTAAGAGTAACTCATGAATTTCATCACATTTTCAATAATACTCTGTATCATATTGTATTGTGATACTGAAATACATATTGTATTGCCATTGGTCAAGCATTACACAGCCCTATACATCTGATGTATACATTTGATGTATACATTTGATGTATACAATTGATATATACATTTGATGTATACATTTGATATATACATTTGATATATACATTAATTAGATTCATTAGATACATTTTCTCAATAATATTTGAAATGTGAAAACTGTCAGTTTTCACTAAAATTTGTCAGAAGTTGTTTTTATGGCATGCCAATACATAAACAACTGTATGATGCCAACAGGAAAGAATATTCCAGGCACACTCTCCAGTCTCATCTAGAGTCTACATTGCTCACAAATAGTATCTGATCTGTGATGTCATAATTTCAACCTCAAAACATGTTTGTTTGTTTTTTTTAAAATCATAAATCATGTTTTGGTATGGTCTGGTAGATAGCATTTTTATTTTTTGATTTTTCAGTAAATCCTGTCACGTTTTGTGACCTTGTTTTATTTTGTGTTTCCATTTTACACTGATCACTGTACTTGTTTATATGTGTTGCATCTATTTATTAGTCATTAATGCTCATGTTGATTTCAAATTATTTTATTTATTACATATAAAATGTGAAATAAAGTATAATAAAACATGGACAATATTTGAAGGAGGGTTTTTATTTCAATCCCATTCACGCTTTCAGACAGTTTTTATTGGGTACAATATGTCTTTCTGTTGTGTTTTATATTTAAAAATGTGTTTCAATTATATAAAATCAGCTCACATCCCAGAGAAATTAACTCTGATTTTTCTTTATGTTTTCATAGTGTGAATTCCAAGAACTCGGCTGCCAATATGTTCACAGAACTGTATATTTTCGTGTGTGAATCCAGAAGTCAACTGTTTTCACAAATTTATTGTAAACTTAAAAAAATCATCATTTATTTTACACTCTCATTTGTGTGAATTTAACAAATCTTCAGTTTTCACAGAGATGTCTGTTTGAATTCCATAAAAACAAATGTTTTCGCAGAGTTGTTTGTGTGAATTTCATGAAGTCAGCTGTTTTCATGGAGCTCTTTTTCTTTGTTAATCGTGGTAGTTATAAATGACTGGAGGAGATTAGAGTTGGAAATGTGTAGAAAGTTGGTAAAATCTGCATCTGAAAATAAAAATTTGCCTTTATATCGATTATGCAAAATATGTGGGTTTTTTTTATTTCAAACTTTAACTGGAATTTGTCGAACAAAGGATTGGAGTGTCATGTGTTCACTCCCCATTTAGCAAAATATTTTATCTTCATATGCTTAGTACTGCCTCTACCTATTTCATTCTACAAAATAAGTATTTGATTTGGACTATAAAATATAAATGAAAGCAAGCTGCAATGAAAGAGATTTCATGAGATCATGCAAGATAGGAAAGGGCAGTAACTAATGTTGGTAGAACTTGTGGTCCAACCCATTTGCTTACGGTATCTATATTGTAGCTAGACGCGCTCGCCGTAGTCTGGTTATCTCCAATAATAATTATCTCCATATATATAAAGCAATAAATATGTTTAAACTAATGCAAGAATACGAGTGCTTTCTCAAAATTTGGGGCAGTTGCTGATCTGTCTATGCAAGTCCACAGTTTAGGATTATTAACAAATATTTTCAGACATTACATCATATTGTACTTTGTGTGGAACTTCGTTAGTCTCACTTTGCTGGTTTAATTTGACAGATTCCTATTCTGATAAAAAAAAACAAAAAAAAACATACCATCAAGCAGTGTATGGATGGGGAAGATTTCTAGAACTGATTCTGATTGGTTGCTGCCCATCATCCGACACGCCTCCTTCAAATATTGCTGCAATATCATTGGACAATGCTGATATGAAGCACACACCAGATGGCGCTGCAACAGGTTACCATAATGGTGGAGAAACCCAATCTACAATAATAAATAAGTGAAAAAGATATTTCCAACCATAATAACAGAACAGAAATAATATTCAGACTTGAGTGTCATAGCTCATCATATACAACCCTATACAAGGCATACAATGTATCATTTACAACATACATAATTCTAAATCAATATACAGTCAAACCTGTCTTAAGCAGCCATTCAAGGGAAGGGCCAGTCAAGGGAAGGGTCAAAAGTGACCTTTTAAGACAGGTTATTGCTTAATACAGGTTCATTTGCTCTGAAAGCATATACATGGGAAATAGCAAATATGGCTGCTGCAGACAAGTGGCTGCTTAACAGAGGTGACCGCGCACACAGGTTTGACTGTACAACAAACAATTATAAATGAGGCATAAAACAGCACTTGCATGTTTACCACTGACACAAATACAACAACAGTATAGTAAAAACATGAAAATAACATAATGGTGTGAATGATTGTTACAGTTTTTAACAAAATCCTGTTGCAAAAGCTATATATAATAATATTTTTTACTATATACTAGTGAATGACGATATTTTAAGTTTACATATTTATGCACGTAAATTCAATTTTATGTTATCTGAAGTAACTTGTACTTTTTATAACCTAGTCTTATCAGTACGTGAAATGTTATATGGAATTGTTCAAATCGCATTTCACATTCTAAAGCCTGTTACACAAAATATTGTTTGATGTTAACATAGACATTTTTTTTCAAACAACAGAATGAGGAATTTTCAAAAAGTTTTCCCATAATTGCCATTAATCAATTTATAAAAATATTTCACTATAACTGGTAGTTCCATTGGCATCAATGTTTGTGACACAAATTTAAAAAAAACAATTTAAGGGGTTAAACACCATTTTCAACACATTTCAGGTTCATTTTCAACACATTTCCGGTTTTACTGGTGAAGAACGACCAAAGTTTATTGAAACAGGTTTAAACATCTAAGATAAATGAGGGAAATCAATGTGTTGTGTGTGGTAGTAAGAACTAACGACTGCACCAACTGACCTCTCTGAAGCTTCTGTATAGTATATAGACCAGTCCAGCCGTGACACGCGTCAAACATGATCCCATCTCTATAACAACTAGGCCTCCTGGAGGAGTATTCTGTAAATTAGATATTAGTAAACATATTTATTTTACATTGAGTGTGAAACACATTTTTACAACTTATATAAATTGCTTAACCCTTTGCTCCATAAGCATTTTCTTGGACTCTTCCAAATTGAAAGCATTAATTCATGACGTATTAGCAATAGGTGAATTATGTTTATATCAACTGACAGAGTGGAAAACTCGTAACGAGCAATCTGAACACTTCCTGCACTGTTTTCAAAGGCCATCTGTGATTGGTGCGGGAAAACGCGTATCTATGGAGTAAAAGGTAAAAAGTCTTCTATGATAGAACAAGTACTACGCATGTGAGGATAATGTGGTCAATGGCTGTGTCTGGGGTTTGAACCCATGAATTAATGTGAAATTCACATCATTATTTTACCTGGCAGTTTATGTTGTTACAAGATCATCCCTCAGCCAGGTTAAATGCTGAACTTTGTGTTAATAGCTACACTTAAACCAATGTTCAAAAAGAATACCAGCCTTTCTTCAAATCAATTGTTCATGTACCAAATGATTCTTTAAACCTTCTGCTTCATCTAAAATTTCATATTGTAGAAGCCCGTGTGGTTCCAGCTCAGAACAGAATCACTGCCGATATCTGCAGAGGGGTAGGAATCCTCCGAATGGGTGTCATGTTCATTTTATCATTTTTTGTCATGTTCACTATAGTGGTTAAATTATCAACCCCTGTGTGGTTTCAGGGAGCCATATGAGTGATGGCAAGAATATGACCACTGTGCCTCATACATGTCGTAAGAAGCGACAATTTGAGTAATACGATAGAATTTGCCGAAACTCTGCAGTTCTGCAGGTATAAAGGTTCTAGGTTCATTCTGCATATTCATTTGTTGGTGTATTTTTGTTTTAATCTGTATGTTAATTTGTTGTTTTTGTACATGTAGAGTGAACCTGGAATCTTCCTTCCTGTTGGCGTCGAATAACCTATAATGTGTTGGTACGCTGTAAAACCCTATTCATTCATTCATTATGTAGAAATAATTTTGGTCAAAAGTATACAGCAAACAAACATTTTTCTCAGGATGGCCTGATATTTTCATATCAGACATTTACACATATTGAAAATACTGAAACACATTTTAGTCATACATGTATTTAATCAGGAAAAAATGTTTAACAAAAATAATCTTGTGTGTCCTCTCTCTGCCGATTCAAAGTCCTTTAGACACGGTTAAAAAATTCTCTGATTGCAAAAAGAAAGTAAAAAAAAATTTACATTCAAACCCCTTAATTGCAAGGGTGGGAAAGTTGTTTTTTTAAAGGTGGCTTTAAAATAGTGTGCTATAAAAAAGTGAAATGGATGAAAACAAGAAATGTTTTGAATAAATGAAAGAAATATTTCATTGAAAAGTCAGCAACAATTTTATGCTGAGGAAAACAATTTTCAATACCAACGACAGCATGGTGTATAAATAAAATAACGATATAAGCAAGATTAGTTATTGAAAATTATTTTTCATGCAATAATTAAAAAACTCAAACTTCAGGAAACCCAAGCATTTTTGATAGTTCAAGAAGACCGCGAGTTATCTAAGTTTCAATGCAGTGCACATGTATATCTAGACATACTTTAAGTGAGAATTTATCTAAACTGCTGTGTTTCCCTTTAACAAAATTGTTAAACATACATGTATTTATTTTAACTTAGAACAAAAGATACAACTGCAATAGAGTTACCGTACCTGTGTGATATCAAGAACTGATTCACACAGCCTCAGTTGTTCCTTCAGCTCAAACTTATCATCAACAACATCAGCAGCAACACTATAGGCAGCAACTTCCATCTGTGCTTTCTTGCCAGGAACCAGTCCTGGTAGGAGGTTTGAACTTTGGACAGGAACCAGTCCCGGTAACAGCTTCAAAACTACTGATGGCTTGTGTTTGTGCAGACACACAAAGTCTACTGGAAGAGTTCTAGCACCATTTAGTGGTTGACCATTTAAACTAGAAATATCTTTAACAGCTATTTCAGTTGCTGCGTTTTCGAACATTTTGCCTTTAGTGTCTAATAAACGATCTTTTGTCTTTTCATTAGTTGTATGAACATGTTCTGTAACATTGCTTTCAGCCTCTCTCATCTCACTCTCCTGGTTACCCTTTTCTGCAACTTTGTTTGGATTTGTTATCACTTCTCTTGTTGTTTTTGTTTGTGTGTTATCGCTTTCCCATTCCATTGCAAGACCTGTGCTGGTCTTATCAGAACACTGGGTATTTTCTCCAACATTTAATTGCAAGTAAGAACATGACGAGAGACTGCTTAAAGCTGTGTTCATTCCCATTTCCATTCCTGTATTTGACTGAGTTTGATCCTGCCTTATACCAGTGTTGTCCTGTGGTACTGACTGTGTGCCAAAGTCGGGTATATAAAGCTTGAGGGATTCACTTATCACTGTTGTGAGGCGATCAGCAACCATTCTAATGAACTCTACATCCATCTCTTGTTGGTTTGCAAGCCACTGAAATATGTTATAATAATGCATTAGACTGAGAAATAATGACAGACAGACAGACAGACAGACAGACAGACAGACAGACAGACAGACAGACAGACAGACAGACAGACAGACAGACAGACAGACAGACACAGACAGACAGACAGACAGACAGACAGACAGACAGAGTTTTACTTTAACTGTTTAATTTGATTTACAAATATTCAGTTATTTTTATAATAGCACATTACAAATCAAAAGCAATGATAATATATACCAAATTACCTGAGCATTTCGTATGATCTCATGACTCTGAGCTAGAAAGTATCCATGACAGAAGCGAGAGCTGTCTATTCTGCCAACACATTTCCCCGAGGTCAGTCGCAGGTGTTCTATCTCACATGTTTGTAATGGGCCTGCCTGACACTGTTCACAAAAAGACATCTTTATTAAGTATCGGTGAGAGTTAATATGGATTGTAAATGATAGAATGACCACAAACATCTCATACACAATGCATGATAGGATGGCCACTGAAGTCTCAAACACAATGCATGCCAGAATGGCCACTAAAATCTCATATACAACACATGAAAGAATGGCTACTGAAATCTCAAATACAATACATGATAGATAGAGTATTAGAACCAGAATAGGATGGTCAATGGTTCAATTCCCTGTCACAGCTATGTATGGTGTTCTTGAGTAAGATCCACATATGCTTACTACTGGATAACCCCAGAAGGTATCAAGACATTGTGGAGCTTGTGGTCCAGTGGTAGAGCATCATACCCAGGATTGGAGGGTCGTCAATTTGATCCTCTGTCACAGCTATGTGTGGTGGCATTGAGTAATTGAGTAAGGTGCTTTATCCCCATATGCTTCATACTCAAGCAAGATTTGTCTATTATAATTTATAAGAACTTGTTTCATAATCAAGGTAAAATAAGTAAGTTAATAGCAAAACCTCAAGCAAGATTTGTCTAATTTGTGAAAACTTGTTTCACAATTAAGGTAAAATAAGTCAGTTTATAACAAAACCTCAAGCAAGATTTGTCTAATTTGTGAAAACTTGTTTCATAACTAAGGTGAAATAAGTTTATAACAAAACCTCAAGCAAGATTTGTCTAATTTGTGAAAACTTGTTTCACAATTAAGGTAACATAAGTTTATAATAAAACCTCAAGCCAGATTTGTCTAATTTGTGAAAACTTGTTTCACAATTAAGGTAAAATAAGTTTATAACAAAACCCCAGACAAGATTTGAGTAATTTATACGAACTTGTTTCACAATCAAGGTAAAACATACAGGTTTAAATTATGAAGTTTTCCTAGTTTGACTATAGTCAAAGAACAATTCAACATAAAACATATTGTTTACAAGTGCCTTATTTAACTTGTAGACGATAAAACATCTTTAAACCTGAATCCATAAAGAGTTATCTGCCTTGTCCACTTCTTCTTCATATGTGTCAAATTTATACATCTTCTGTTTCCATGGCAACACAGAAAGTTGCTGTCTCTCCTGAAAACTGCCAATGAATTTGCCCTCCATTTTGATTCTGGCAGCAAACTCTGCATTTCTTCCCTCTGATGTCTTGTTGTTGTGTACATTTCTGTTGTTTTTACGTCCCTGCATGAAATATGAACACTATATATCAATTTGTTGTTTGTTTTCAAACCCTGAATCTGTATACACATACATAATTAGAAAATTTCTGTGATATGTTTTATATTCAGTGCTCAAGATAAGCACTATAAGGTGGTATTTAAGCATTGAAATTTCTGAATAAATCATTGAATTTTAAATTAAGGGGTAAAATAAGCATCGGCTACATAATTTCTCAATTTCGGTTTTGACAAGTTTGTTTTAAATGGCAGTTTGATAAGAACCTGTAACAATTTTGAAAATAAGCATTGCATATTAATTCATGGGGGAAATTTTACTCATTCGGTGAAAAGTTTATTGCGAGCACTGTATATTGCATCCTCTATCCAAATTTTTTTATGACACTTCCAACATGAATTTATTATTTAAGTAATCGGATAATTTTTTTCAGATTGTAGAGATCTTCACACAATAAAACTAAATTACACAGTAATACAACTGGTAAATCATGATGTACGACCACTTTAAAATAGCAGTATTAAAGAGTTTCATTTTAATATATTGATGTAAATAAATGTAACATGTGTATGCTGCAGTTTAAGTGGAAACTGGCTTTTTTATGTACTGGTTTCCCACAACTTTTGGGTTGCGTTTAGTTCCATGAACTTTTGGCAGTGTTATTGTCCTTTACTTATTTGTAAGTTTCTCAACAATTATTGCAGCAGCCAGTGAAATGCGATTATATATATAATTAGTGTGCAATGCTGTAATATTGCTTCAAAATGCATCCTTATAGTACAATGAAGAATGTTGATTCAATCCCAACTAAGGATATCTGTTGGAGGCTTCTTACTAAGCAATGCAAATCTATTACGAATTAGTACAAATGTTTTGATCAGGGCTTTTCCAGAATTAAATGTATGGGGGGGTCGGACAGCACTTATTTTTTTTACCCACAGAGCATAAAATTTAATTGTGATATATACCACCATGCATAAAATTTTAATTAGATAAAATACCACCATGCACAAAATAAAAATAAAAAAGTGGCTAAAATCCCCTTTCTAATGTTTTCTTATTATAACGCTTCCAAAATTAGTAGTCTGGACGGTTGCTTACTTTCTTTGAAGTACGCCGACGTTACACTTTTGATCTAATGCCGATATTACGTCACAAATTATCTCAGGTCGAGAATTAAATAAAGGGGCACTACAGATAACAAACGAGAAAAAAAACACAACATATTAATAATTAAAGGTTAGTGTTTGTTTGTAACTAGTTGTCTTCTAAAATGTTTATTTTCAGTATACTAATTTCTTAAAAAAGAATTACTATTAAATTGATACGATCCGTAAAGAGAGTTATGCTACACATGCCTAAATTTATGCACAGAATGAACACACTGTCCCTTTCATTAACGCCTTGTGCCAATGTCCGATGACGTCACTCTGACAGTGAAACAAACATTATTATGACACATGTTATTTACTCCCTACTATCGATAAAGGTTCAATCTAATTTGACCTCATTTCGCACGCCCGATGGCAAACAATCCGGTTATGGATGCTCAAAGACAATTTCACAGTCCAATTTATGTTTTTGTACGACCGTTAAGAAATATCTGCTTTTCGCCGTGATTTTTCAGACACTGGGGTAAGAATAAGGCGTATAGGGTGTGGGGTGACATATCTGAGAATGTGGTTTTTATTTTCACTGCTAACGCAATGTCCTAATTTAGATTTTTTGTCACAATAGACTTTGCATTTCTTGGTGTTTCTTTTTGTGCCGAATAAATTAGTGTCAAACAGCGCGGATATGCATATAATTATAGCAATGCCGCCGTAGAGTTGAATCGTAAGTTTTGCGGAATTTAATAATATACACGTCTGTATATTCATATCCGTGTTGGAGTATTTGGTAACATATCCGATACGTCAAATATTGATATATAGTTTGTAAAATTTACTTCGAGGAGATAATTTTGTGACACAGCATTTCGGCATCAATTTAATAAAGTAGACGTGGTTACGGCCTGCTACGAGTGTATTCCGCCATCTGACTAGCTCGTACATTTCCGTGTAAATAATTTATTCACGACCAAGAGTATGTTTCTTGTCACTTTTCGGGAAGTCCGAAGGTAGATAATTATACTTTGTTTCAAACAAACAAATTAAATCATATGTTGTTGTCGGGTGATGTAATTACATTATAGCGGTCTTAACAAAAAAAGATCAATCAGTTTGAGATGAAAAAGTTAATTGAAGACAATCCCTAACATAAACAACACCAGTGTATCGAGTGTCCAACTGTGTAGTCGCGTAAAACGTTCACTTGGTCATGATGTCTGGAGGTTGTGTATTACAATCGTTACAACACGCGTGTCAGTGGCAAACATAAAGGTCAAATCAAGGTAAATCTAAAAGACCTGCAGTTTCTGCTGCGATAAAGATAAGACGCTCGCCGAAATCTAGACGCTGCGGGATGTGTGGTATATGGGGAAGGACAATTTTATGTTTTTGTATACGACAGGAGGAAAAATCTTGGCAGAAAATGTATAAAATTTTGAGAAGAAAAACGGTGTTGAAGAAAAAATTCGGTTCAGAGACGGAAATACCGGCAAGGCATAAAATTTTAATAAGCTTTTACCCCACAAGGCATCATTTTTTTTTATGAAAACACCCACCAGGCAGAAAATTTTAATTATACTGCCGTCCGACCCCCCCATACATTTAATTCTGGAAAAGCCCTCAGTAAGTTTGGACGTGTTTATTTCAGGAATCAGAACAATTTGGAGTTTTCATGACAGTTGATAAAAAACATCATGCAAAGCTCATCTTCACTGGAAAGACTGGATTAATAACAGTTTTCTGCAGTTTACCCTTAACTTCATAAAGACACCTTTGGACATCTCTAATATAGATGCCTTTGGGCACCTCTAAAATAGACCCCTTTGGACACCTCTAATATAGACACCTTTGGACACCTCTAATATACATGTAGAAGGCTTTTGAATTATTGGGTAAATTATGTTTTTTTATATTAACTGACAGAGTGGAAAACAGTGCAGGAAGTGTTCAGATTGCTCGTTACGGGCAATCTGAACTCTTCCTGCACTGTTTTCAAAGGCGTTCTGTGATTGGTGCAGGAAAACTCGAATCTATTGAGTAAAGGGTGAATATCTCCTATTGGGTATATCATAGTAGTGATTATACTGTAATACAAAATATAGCAGATTGGCAACTTAAAATATCATGGTTTAACTGGATATATTCATACCTTGGGTAACTTCATGATCCGCGCTGAATACAGCATGGGCTTGATATTGTAATGTGTAAAAAAACACTCCACACAGTAATCTTTCTCTAGCTCCAACATTGACTTTTCATCGTCTGCGATCTTGTAAAGGTCAAGGTTACGTTGTATAGCCGTCATCTGACAGTCTTTGAAGAACTCAGTACACTGACCGTGTCGGTCAAAGAATGTTGAAGGTATGTCAGATTTGGAAAAAAGACAGCCAGTCGGTTCCTCTTCACCTTTAAAAGGAAACCTTCATTAAACATAAAAACATAAATGGGGTGGTAGTGTAGTGGATAGAGTGGTGGCCTGTCATGCCAGAGGTTGAAGGTTTGATCAAAGGCTCACTGGCCTCCCATAAACAATTAGTTTTTACTAACTTATTTTAGCTTGATTGCAAAGAAAGCTCAAAGCTTATATGATCTTTTATCAAGCCAACTTCCTGGGCAGAACCAGTACTGAGTGTTCTTTTTTGAGAAGCATCGGGTCAAGCTGGGAATTAAACACACAACCTCTGATGTAGGTGACCAACACTATCCACTACACTACCACCCCACTTAGATACTTGTTCTAACCAGGCAACAGACTCTGGAGGGATTCACAAACACTCAAAAACTTAGAACGGCTTGCAAAACATTGCTCATCATAACCTCCAATTATACATCTTTATTCATTTTGACAATAGACTATCATTATTATAGCATTATTTTATTTCAAGGATTTATCTGGCAGATAGGTAAGTTATAAACAGTCAGAGACTAAATCACAGTTGACCTCTGAATACAAGATTTGACTGATTTTCTTTGTTAGTAATTGCAAGTATTTATAGCTGTATTTTCATGAATATTTCTTTTTTTTCCCTGTAAATTATTGCATTATGTATTCTTACTGAAGGCCTTCCACAGCTGAGTGGTCTCAGGTGCTTTTATCTCATGACCACTAAATTTTATCTCTCACCATTGAGGTCATAGGTTTGAGCCCAGTCAATCCAAAAATCCTGCAAATTAAAAAATGTTTACTTGACAAAGGATGGTGATTTTACTCACAACTCATTCTTGGGTCTTTCTCCAAAAATAAAATCGGACGTGTCATATATATCTTTTTATGTTAAAAAACCCCCCAAAAAACATTGTAACTGTTATTTAGGGTTTAAGTTTAGTCACGTGTGGCCTTTGAGTTTAAAATACAGAATCCTACTTTTTCCCTGTTATTGAGAATTATTCTAAGAAAAAATTTGTGATTTCAGACACTTTCCTTTATAAAGAACATTCTATTGATGGAGGAAGATCTCAGAATGAATTCGAGAAGAACCACCATCCTTCTACAAGTAACTGGCAAACTTTCTCACATAAAGTTTTTGGAGTGAATGGGACTCAAACCAAAAACCTGAGTGGGGAGGGGTAAGTGAACTTGAGATGGGACTTCAGAGCACTCGGCTACAGAAGATCCGCACTTTGTCAAACAAAATATGTACTACTGTTATATAGAGGATCCTGCATATAAGTGCTTAGTTGTTCATTAAGTCATTTAATAAGATGACAAAAATATATAATGCTAGGCTCTGCCGAGTTATTAAAAAAAAATAAGCATGAAAATCAAGTCAAAATTAATGTACTGTGTATCACATAACACACACAATTGTATGTTACCATACATTTTTTATTTTATTTCTGCAAAAAAAAATATTTGAAAACCTAATTATTTTTATTTGCAATTTGCACCCCACTTCGTAAAGTACAACATTTCAATGAAAAAGTGAGAACTGATTTTAATTAAAATTAAACATTTTGAATCTGAGTTTAAGACTTCAAGTTTAATGAATTAAGACTCCGGTAAAGCAAGATAACATTTTTCTACAGTTTTACCAAAGTATATCGCTGTGAGATCGTCCACGTATTTCTTGTACTCTCCCTTGCCTTTATATCCCTGACATATAACATAAACTTCAGAGTTGCCTCCCTTACTGGTGCATGGCTTAAACACATCTACCTGCAAGAATGAAAATATGTCTTAAACTAAAACATTTAATAACTATCTTTATAAGTCCTGGTCTTTAATATAGGGCCCCAAAAATGACCAAAATAAGGGCCATGTGATCAGTAGGGTTAAAATAGAGTGGGCACAATAAAGTATTTATGTCAAATCACAATGCTTGTTATACACAAAGCACAGCGTCGGGGCCATAATCAGCGTGTTATGCATATTTTATACTCTCATTAAAAATGTGTGTTGTGTCCTTGAGGATGACACTTGAGTTGCATTTCACACAAAAAAAACTTACAATAAAAATAGGTTATAAACATTAAGTATCGTTCATAATATTTCAAATATTAATCCAGATTTACCCAACCTTGGATTGAATATTTCATAAAGTGGTATATATAAAGTGAATCTTTAATTCGTGTGGAAAACCATGATAAATATTACGATTTCTCCCTTTACATTTACAACTGATTTTTTATCGTAAATTGTTAGTACTGGCAAAGACTTAAAATAGAGCAGAAAAAGCAACTTATTGACAGTTTGTGAAAGCTTGCATATTCACACAAACTCTAATTCTTAATTATCTTAGCTTTCATTCATCTCAGGAATACAAATCAAATGTTCACAAAATGGAATCTCCACAAAGTGAGGCCAATCACAGGAATTTCTGTTTAAAACTGTTGGAATACTATTGATTATGCTCCAAACAAAAAAACAAAATATAAAGTACATAAGCGAAATTTATTTTGTCATTACTTAAGAGAAACTAATGGTTCTTTCACTCTGCACTTCCACACATTGCTCTTAAGTCATGTTGAATTCCCTTACATACTTTTCAAGATATCCTCATGACAAGCAAACACATGAAAGAACATAATGTACAAAAAGGGACCAACAAGCAAAAATAATAAAAGATAAAGTAGAAAAGAGCAGATTATCTGATAATTTTATTCAAGATAAGAGTTATCATCGTTTCACTCTGCATTTCCATTTATTACCCTATATCCATGTTCCAAGTATAATTGGATTCCCTTTAGTACTTAAGGAGTTTTAATTAGTAAAAGATACAGACAGACACATGCACAGACACAGAAGAACAAAGCGCCAGCTATCTTCTCTAACATAATAGCAGAAAAACAACCCTAAAACACTTTTTAAAACTTTATAAACGTCACACAAACCTTGTCAAACATGCAGTTCATCAGATACATCAGACATATTGACTTGCATTCAAACATTGTGAATGTTTTCACAACAAAAGTGCCCCCTGGTGACAGTATCTGTAATGCAGTGAGAGTCTCACAGTGTTGTAGACGAGACACAACATTCTCCTGTTCCGCCGGGTCTCCCTGACAGTCTATACTTCCATCAGCAGTCACCTAGAATAGAAAGGTTATACTAATTTATTTTAGCCTGATTGTAAAGCTCACAGTCTGTCAGCTTATATATGAACTGTCCTCAACTTCGTTTCCTGGGGTAGGGCATAATTAGTGCATCTGACTATCAATCCACGAGTTGCAAGTTTGAATCCCTGCCCAGCCACAATCTCTGTGATGGTTGATATATGAACTGCTCTCATTGCTGATTCTAGTGGAAAAGTTATCAGTTACTTACAGAGCTGGGGTGTGATTGAGTACTGGTTAACCTTCAAGGATCCCAGGAAACAGTGGTAAGGTTAACTGATGGTCTGTTAGCCTTAAATGGCATAAAAATGATGTTAAATATTCAATCAATTAATAAAACATCGTTTCCTGGGTACAACAAGTACTGAGAGTTGTTTATTTTTTTTTGATGTCGTCAGGTCGAACTCGGGGATCATTACACTGCAACTCTATCATGAACAGTATATCCACTGCACTATTATTCCAGCAATCTTTTTTTTCCATTATATCATTTTTGTTACAAAGATATAATAATCTATTAAAACATATCAAAATAACATATTGAAAAAAATTTCATAACTTGGTCTAGGCAAGCAGGTTAAACTTAAATAAATATTCCGCTCAAAATTGCGATGCTTTTTATGAAGTTTTAGAAACTGTTCAAGAGATTAGATCAAGATTGTGTGTAATATTTATTTTTAAAATCAAAAATATGTTCTACACTCTGATTAAAATACTGGTTTTTGTCATGATATTGCATGCGAAAGAAGTGCAGTTACACAAAAATATTCAAATTTGACATCTGCGATAAAATTTGTTGTATCTTGTTATTTTGACAATTCACCAAAAAATAATTTTCGTAAAATTTGTAAAGCAACAAATATAAATTAAACTGTCACTTTACCAAATCAACTTGGAGATCTTTCACCATATCAGCGAGTGCCTGCAGGTTCCTCGCTGACATCAAGTTTCCAGTGTCATCCTCACCAAAGTACCAGCTGTCACGGCTACAGCGTATGAACCGGTCATCGTCTATCATCTCTCCAATGTTGTTTCCCTCATAATATGGATTCAGGGTCGTGGCTAACCATTTCCACTCACTACAGTAACCTATAAAAAATTTCAATTATTTTTTTTGTATCTATGACAATTATGATTTAGTGAAATTTGAAATGCATTACAGCAAGGAATTATATAGAGAAGGAAAGACAACTGATTGTGATTTTGTGAACGCTCGCGATTTCATCCAAGTTCTCGCAAAATCACATCATCAATAACTACTATACTAGTATCTTAACTTCCATTCATCTCAGGAACACAAATCAAAATTCTTACATTGCATATCATTCCCTGGAATTTGTGTTTAAAATTGTTTAAGGTCATTTGATTGCAAATTTGTTTATACTGCAGCTAAAACAATGACACAGTACAATGAATTTTCCTTCAAACCTCGATATCTTTAAACCGTAATTCAATTTAAGATCATTTTGCATTATCAAAACATTTAAAAAGTTTAAACTTACAGTTTATGACTGTATAAGAAATCAGTTGACTGAATAATGAATGATATGCGAAATAATCAATCCTTGTATGCTATCTTATCAACATTTAGTCAGAAGGTGCAAATTTTCTATCCTTCTATACAAGTGCTTGATTACAGGTAACACTGAGTATTTCATCAAAGCCAAGCCATCTCAAAATCAATAGCTTTTTCTCATCTAATAAGTATGTTTAACACTCTCGTTAAGTTAAGTTACTAAACTGCCAAAGGACTTATTGTTCAAAAGTTAGTAAAAAAATTAAAAAAAAACAAAACAATTGTCAGTCATGGTTATAAATGTAGCAGGCTCTCCGCAGCAAGGAATGCAAGTGCTTGGGTATGAGTGCGTAAACACCTTCAATTCATTTTCAAGCACTGTGTAAGGCACTCATTGAAATGTATTTCACTAGCAAAACTTGTATTAATTAATCAGTATATTTAATATGTTTCATTTTATGCATTAAACTGACAAAATATATGCAAACAAAAATAAAAATTTAGATGAAAGTAAGCTTTTGCAAAACTTTGTTAAAGAATTCAAGCACTAGGGGAATAACATTTCTGAAAGTCAAGTGCCGGGGTGCCCCTGTGCTTAAATAGCCTGTGGAGAAGCTCCAGTGCTCCAGATAAACTTTTCTTCAAATGAGTTTTTTACCCCTTAAAATATTATGCAATGCTTATTTTCAAAAATGTTAAAGATAAAATTAACTTTCTTATCAAATTGCCATTAAAAATAAACTAATCAACACTGAAATAGAAAATAATCAATGCTTATTATAACCCATAAATTCACATTTCAATGCTTTATCTAGAAATGTCAATGCTTAAATACCCCCAAATAGTGTTTATCTGGAGCACTGCCCATTACCAGTCTGATGAAGATTGTTTTTCAATCCACAATCCCTACCTGTCAATATCCTGTCTTACCTGTGCAATGATATTGGCAGTTCTTAAAAATCTCTATCATTATTCAAAATCAAAGCATCCTTACCAATTGTTAGGAGAAACTGGTTCATACTTGTTACGAAAGCCCCAGGGGCTTCACACAAATGAACTGAAAAGTAAGGTGCACATATATCAATCTTCAAAAATGCAGAGGCTATTTCAAAAAATTTGCACCATGCTTGAGTACAAAGCTCTGGCCTGAGTCTATTTTTTATTTCTGGAGCAATATTCCCTGCCAGATTAACAGTTCTTGTGTGCTGGTGCCAGCTCACCATGTCCTTGTCATTCAAGTTATTTTTAAGTTCATTTAATTCACTTTTCATTTTCAAGTATTTGTCAACAACCCAATCCTTGGGTAATGTATCACAAGAACGAACATGTATTGTGAAAGTGGTTTTCTGGTCATTTCCATTGTCTTTTTGTGCAATTTTATAAGAAAACTTTTTCTCAAACTGTTTTTCTATACTTCTTTTGGTATTAACTGGGATATTTCTCGATCCTTTATCCGAATGGTATCTTTTTCTCTTCTGGGACGACATGATACTCACACTTTTAACAACAAAATAAGATTTGAAACTTAAGAAATAATAGTAAACAATCTGTCCACATAATCAATTACACGTTATCCGAAATTCCACTCACAGACGAATAATCACACACTTGCTTCCGAAGTTCACCTATTTTCTTCCAGAAGCAAATTAACTGGCACTGAGTAAGATTTTGGTGAATTAACTTTTTACAAAAAAAAATGTTTTACTTCTATTAGAGTAATGTACAGATCAATAAGACTATTAAAAACAACAACTTAATTTCACGATTGCATATTACTTCCCCTTCCAAGCTTTTCTGAAGTTGTCTATATTTACGTTTACCGTGTTTATTAAATGGAATGGTGTAAAAACCTGGGATGGGTTCAGTTCGGTTAAACATTTGATAACGTTAGCTAACATATTTTCCTGGACACTGGCTCAACCTCGTATAAGTTCGCAGTACGCGATAATTTTAGGGAACCAGGCATTAAATTTAACGGTGCTGAACGCAGTCCAGGCGATAGTATTTTAGAAAGAGTAGCTGGCGGTGAATACTAACTTCTTTATTTATTAGCGATTTTAAAAATGTTTAAAAAATTAAAAACAGTTTATCGCCCATAAAAAACGTATTTCATTATGACGTATAGTTGGTTACTTTTATAAATGAAATCCTTATCGTTGGAATACTCGTCTTTCTTTTTCTTTCTTCCGATACTGTCACCGATCATTTCTTATGACCACGACGGGATGGTGGCATATAAGGAGTCAGAAACTATATAAATGTATTAAACGTTTAGTACAGTGTCTAAAAGTAAAATGGAAAAGTGAAAATGACTACTGACCTTAACATTAAAAATAGTTACAATTTTGATATGAGAGTTGTGTGCATGTCTGGATTTGTCCTTACATGTTACAAGTGGAGAGAGAGAAAGAGAGAGAGAGAGAGAGAGAGAGAGAGAGAGAGAGAGAGAGAGAGAGGCTCTTAAGTTGTAACCCTAACCCTATCTTTATATTTTGAGAGTAGGTTTCTTATATCTGTTTTTTTAAAGAGCGTTATAATGTATGTACTGGGCTAAAAGTAGAAAGCAACCGAATTCAATTTTGTACAAATCTTTTAATGAACAAGGCAGCTATACAAATGTAGAAAGAGGGAATCGAATTTGTAAATTATGTTCCTTAAATGTTGTTGAATCAAGGGTTTATTTTGTCCCAAATATAGAATAACAAGAACTAAATATATAAAAATACATATTTTCCCACTGTCAATTAATTTATAATGCTAGTTTTATCTGCTAGTGCGTAATACATGAAGATATATTTTTGAGGCTTTTATGCTAAGAAAACGAAGATTGAATACAATGACTGCTTCTTAACTTTATTCACTGAATTTAATTATTTTAAATATAATGTTTTAATTTGATATCTTGCAATGTTTTACTGTTTATGAGTCTATTTATTACCTATGCTTACCTATTGTATTATTGTATATCTAGGCCATATTTGTATAACTATTCATTGTAAATAGCAATGGGCAATTGTGTGATGTCGTTATGCCAACAAAACTGAACTGAACTTTATATTGTGTTTGCATTCATATCAGTTATGCTTGTGGCCCATTATTGTAACTGGGCTTAATTAATCAACTTTTTTGTTCTCACTGAGGTGTCAGTCAGGGTGTGCCAATCTCTAATTACAATTCCCTGCTCTGAGCTCAATTTTGACATGACTTTAATTAGTATTGCTTATCGATAATTCTCATCGAAATTTTAATGTCTATACTTGAACAAACTTCGTTTTACATCATCATAAACGCATCGTCGCTATTGAATGAAAACTGAGATATCCAATGTCCGGATAGGAGTGGTGATTTTCGATCATGATGGCCAGGATCTGTGTTCAATTTTTAGAATAAAGCGCCTCGCAAACTTTTATAGGTTCGATTGAATGTTTGTATGACGACATCAACTCGTGAACATTACGAAAATGAACAGATTGTACAGATCCATTTCCAAAACATTTATCCGCCGGTAATGATGTTAACTATGTTGATCATACTAATCAGTGATTTTTGTTGCGAATTCAGTTTCCCTCCCTATTCCCTGGGCTAATTTTTTTATTGCATACTATTATAATTATTGAAACATGGTACACTTGCAATACAGAATGTCAAAACCCACAAGGACATATACAACAGATTCGTTTGTAAATTCTCTCTAATTAACGTGTTTCCGCTACTATTGTAAGTATATGGTCTTTCATCCCTTTCTGTCGTTGATTGCACCGCCAGTTCTTTCTTGCCTTTCTTTTTCATCTGTTTGTCATTTAGTCAACAGTTTTAACTAATCCTTGTTCTTTCTTCCTTTTGTATCTTTCCTTCTCCCTCAGTCTGTACGTTTCGCAGGATCCTCGTGTTTGACGTTTACTCCACAGGGCTGCCCGCTTCCCGCTGGTGAGTACCATTGAAAATCTTCTAGCTATCTTGTTAATAAAGACCTGGTGTCTTTTTTTGTTTTCAATAGTTTCCAAATGTTCTCTTATTTCAAAACTGTAGTTTAATGCATCGGGTTTTCGTAAAACAAAATAAAGTGCAGCATCTGCACGGTCAATACTTCTGTCGAATTCGTTTAATTTTTTTAGATCAGAAACATCTTCTGAAATTAAATAAAAAACGATTATATTATGTATAGAGATATATTAATAGTTTTTAATGAATAAACTGTGCATAGTCTTAGGCCAAACTTTTGAGTGTGGTTTGAAGTGGGTATGCCGAAAAAAAGTATTATTTTACTGATTTTTTGGGTTGATGGGTATTTAATTGTGACCTTGGGGATACGGATTCAGTTTCAAGTGTTATTTACACATTTTATGGGCCCATGCTTATCTTAATCGACAAAGGACGTATTTCTTCGTTTCAAGTGATAGCAAGACTTACGTTAAATAAATATTCAATATCCAGTACACCAATGACAGTTCTATTTTTTTTTTGCAAATTAACATTTCTGTCATTTCAGAAACGACCCTGCCTTAATCGAAGCCTTGTTTATCGTTTCGGAAATGACATTTAAGCAATATTTTACAAAAATACGTCTAAATAACAATGGCGAGAATGACAGAAGTACCCTTATTTATAAAAGAAACATTGGCTTTGTCATACTCCGTGTCGTAATAAAAGTTATATTTTCTTTAAAATTTTGGCCATATTCGAGTGTTTCATTTGACTGATTACTAAAGACAAAAACATACTACGTAAATATACTGAAGCTATGACCTTTTCAAAGTACGTTATAACATCGCGGTGACATCGTTTGACTATGAGTTGTGGAATAAATTCAACAATTGTAAACACAATTTGCTGGGAATTGTCTCGTTTTGTAGAGAATTCCATTGTGTAAAGAAAGAATTTTAATTTTTATTTCTGAGCTGAATGGAAGTGAGGATATTTGAAAACGAGATTTTGCGAGATTTTGAGTGCATACGCTAGCGTTCATAACATCTCAATCAGTTGCTTTTCCTTCTATGTAAGTCCTTGATTTTTTGCATGCTATGTTATCAACATTTAGTATAGAGATGAAATTTTCCTATCTTTTTAAATATAAGTCCTTGATAGAACCTATTATCACCTCTTTAATGTTATCATACCCTAACAAATGAAGGTTACGAAACGACCATTAATATCGTTACGAATCGACTAGATCCCTCGACTCACACTCTCTGACACATTCGCGAATGAGTGTAACGAACGGTAACTCTTCAAAGGGAGATTTGGCGACGCATTCACCCATCGTGCATATAGCTATTTTCACTCTTTCAACTTCCGGCTGATAATTAGTTTCAGTTACGTTCATTTTCGGCAAATTTGAAGCTGTTTTCTAAAGAATTGTTGTGAGTGTTCTTTATTTTCAGTTTAAGCAAATCAGTTTAAAATGAAAGATATTAATTTTTATGCATGACATAACTGTCTACGGTTTTGTCTAGCAATTTATGACGCGTGTAGTAATTGACCATGCACAGTATGGCAGGTTTCAGATAATTTTTAATTTATCCATGAACATACTTTAAATCATGATAACAGTATCTTAGAACTATAGCCCGAAACAAAGTTTAGATATGCTTATAACCTCTTCCTCAAATATCTGACATGCAGTAAAATTATAATGTTTCTATGACAGTGCATGGTTTATTTTTATGTGTGTTAAAATCATGGGAATGACTGTCATATGATTGGCTTGGCTCATGTCATATGTACGAGATACAAACTTTTGTTTAAAGTTTGCATGAAATATGGCAGTGACCTGTTCATTGCCAAAGTGAAAGATCTGACTTATTAGATTTAATAGTGATAAGTGTGTTATTTGTAGTCGTTGCTGACCTTCAAAATATTCATTATTTGCAAAGGTCAATATGTAGGATTATAAAATTTAGCTATCACACTTTCGTGCATGAGGATAAGAGAGAGGTATATAATTATATTTATCTAAACTTTACATTTTTGCTTGTTCTGCTACTGTGCACATGAATTGATATAGAACATGTTACAGCTATATTGACCCATAGTAATTACACAAGTCATTTAAAAATACATCCCATCCCATATGAGGACAAGCATCCTCCACCAGGAAACAACACATTTAATAGTGTGACTCTCAAAAACAACACTCAGTTCTAGTTCCACCCAGGAAGTGGACATGAAGGGAATATATCAGGATTTTTCAAATTTTTTAAATCAGCTAAAAACATTTATTTCCAATATAGCATCCTGATATTATATACTCACAGATCTCGCATTGCCAAAAGGATATCCAGTTAAACATGCCAAAATAATATATTGAAAAAGGATTTGGGCTACGTGCCTAGGTTAGACTAAAATAGATTTCGCGCTTACAATTGCAACATATTTTGTGACGTATTAAATGAGTCACACGATTACACTTTGATTTCAGTATGATCCGTTATACAGGTTAACACATAATACTATTTATTTCATCTTAGAAAGTGTTTGAGTGATGCTATAAAGGTAATTAAGTGCTGTCTATTTTTAGAATGGAGATTTCGTTTCAAGTTTTGCATTCCAATTGAAATATTGATTATGTCACGTTTTGATGAATTAGATTTACTTAACCATTTGGATTTTATTTATTAATCATAATAAGATGCTGTTTATCTATTTTTAAAATAATTCTATTTTTTTAGATATTTATAGCGCTTTTTTCCTGATATAATTACTTTAAGAGCAGTTTGTTGAGATTTAATTTAGCGCAATCAAAATAAAATGAATTATTACATACATCAACTTAAATCCTGAGAATTTACTTGTTTGTATCCTATAAAAATATAAAAAGATTGAATCATTATATGCTTACGAACACGTGATTTGTATGATGTTATTTATAATATTTTATGGAAAACATTACTTTTTTTTCTAGCATCGCTGAATACAGGTAATGAACAGGTCTGTGCCCCAGGTCATAAGGCGATCACATCAGTTAATTAAAACATGTGGTGTGGTTGAACTGGGGCTACATGTCCCTGCTTTGTCAGGTGGATTTATTTGCCCGAATGTGAGTCCTTGCTGATGTGCATTTACGTTGTTGCTGTTCATTAATGTAGCCTGGTTGCCTGTTAACAACACCATTATTCTTTAGCATTTCAACTGAAATTGATGTACCCAGTCACTGATATATATTCTGAAACTTTAACTTTTTTATGACTTACTATGATGAGTCTCTGTGGCAGAGTGGCCATCTCAACCACTGTTGGAGTTGATGGTTTGGGTCCTTTAAAAAAACTTTATGTGAAATGGTTGCTAGTAACTTGAGGAAGGATGGTGGTTCTACAGAAATTCATTCTGTTATCATCCTTTACCAGTAAAACTGGATATATAATATGAAATGTGTTGAAAATGGTGATTAACTCATTAAAACATTAAAGGCTCATTAAACTTTCGAAACCGTCGTTTTTAGTTTTAAATTAAGTGAATTTACTCTTCCAGATGATAGAATACATGTTTATTTGATCACTGAGAGACTTTGCAAACGAAAAAATAAACATAAAGCACATTATAAGTACATAATTAAGAACAGGTTTTGTTTACAAATTAATATTCGTCTCTTTCCGATAAACACCTTCGGCAGAAAACGGGGAGTTACGAAGCTTGTTCGGAAACGCGTCTGTCGGTAATATATGATCAATTCACTTCAGAGAGAAACATAGTAATATGGGGACTGTTGGGGATGCGGTTAAAAAGTGATTTGTGACGTACTGATGATAGCCCGTGCGATTGTATCGCGCGTAAATGCAAGGGAGGATCCTGAGCAAGAGTTACTAGACCAAACTAGTATTCCTTACTCATTGTTTTTCAGTGCGTATAAATAATATAATATGTACTACATTTGATACAGTTTTATTGCAGACATCCAATATATCTATTTTAAAAAAAGAAAACCCAATAACGATACATAATATTAGTGAAGCAATAACTTTTCTAATCTTGTTAATGATCCCCTTATCTGACTATCTTAATCCGCACACTACCACTGCATATTCATTTGTGTACTTCCGAACACTGGCGGAGGTACTGTCGGAAAGTAACTGAGTCATTACAGAATTACAAAAATGTAAACAAAAGTTAAAAGTTTTGTCCGCTCGTTTAATAAACACATTTAGATCAAAGTTATTAATTTTCTCGCTTTTTTAAAATTATTACTAAGGGGTCTACAGGAATGGTTTTAGCAATACTATAAACACATTTAATAACAATCATTTTTGTTATTATCAAAAAGTGTACATTTCGGAAGTTTAACGAGGCTTTAACCTTTAATGAAGCACCATATTGATAATTGTTTGTTCCGGTATACATACGTGTATATATTGTAAATTTGAATGCAACATTTAATTTACATTAAATATACATATGTGTATATAAAAAAACTATTATAAAATAAATAATTACTCTTGTTTATGGTGTATATAAAGTTAAATATTCAGAATGTATCATTGATTTCAGTTACTAATTGGTTTTGTTCTTTTTATAAAATTGGTATGCTTGTAAGTATTCTACAAATAGGAAATTAATATCTTGGTATGCTCGTAGTACCTACAAATTGGAAAACTTGGAAATTAATATCTGGGAATGCTTGTAGTACCTTACAAATGGGAAAACTAGGAAATTAATATCTGGGAATGCTCTTAGTACCTTACAAATAAGAAAAACTAGGAAATTAATATCTGGGAATGCTCGTAGTACCCTTCAAATAGGAAAACTAGGAAATTAATATCTGGGAATGCTCGTAGTACCTTACAAATATGAAAACTAAGAAATTAATATCTGGGAATGCTTGTAGTAACTTACAAATAGGAAAACTAGGAAATAAATATCTGTGAATGCTCGTAGTACCCTACAAATAGGAAAACTAGGAAATTAATATCTATGAATGCTTGTTGTATCCTACAAACGGGAAATTAATACATTTGTATCTCGGTATGCCTGTAGGATATTGATATTTGCTTATTTCTCTCCAAAGAACTTACCGTTATTACATTTAGAATGTTAATTATTTATTTGCACTGGAATGATTCCGAGTGTGCTCTGGGGTGGAATGAATGGGAAGCGGAGTGCCAAGTCTTGATTAGTACATTGACTTAAATACTGATTCAGATACCAGTATGACTTTTGTAAATGCATCGGTCAGAGATAAGCCCAAAATATAATCTAGATCTCTTACTTATATTTCTTATACCTGCCGTAGTTTTTAACATAGTTTTATTAACATAAATGAATTGAATGTCCTTCATGTTTTGATTTATGCCGTGGTGGTAGTTATATTTGCGTCCAGTGAGCTTCTTTGTATTCTTATCGGTTGAGGTCATGGGTTTAAGTCTTGCCCAGTCCAAAAAAATAATTGAGAAAGGATGCCAGTAACTGTTGCAGTGGTCTTTCTTAGAGGTCTTTCTCCACCAATAAAACTAGATTTGCCATTAATTTTCTGTATTTATGGAAATGGCATTAGTACTATGCACCTTATTTCATTTGGTAACATAATTATTATGTTGAGTAGATCTCCAAACACCTTCTGTTCCCTTTACTTCCAGTTATGCTGAGAATAATCATAATATCATAAAGTGCCAGCATTCTGACTAGCTCAGTCAGTTTAACAACTTTTCTTTCTTAGTTTTGACTTTTTTGTTTTGTTACACTAGAGTAACTCTTTCTAACATGTGTGTTGTAGTATGCTGTGTGCTGTGCTGCTGTTCACTTTTCTTGATGCACACAACATTTGTCTATGTATTTACCTGAAAATCACTCCCATCATTTACATGTAGATTTAGTTGAGACAGTCAGTCAACTATCTATGTATTAACCATGACCATGACTTGTCATAAAGATAACTCAGGAAGTACTCCAGAGATTTGGTTCATATTTCACACAGTGATGGATGACATTGAGAGGAAGTGCATTGTCCAAGAACTTAGCTGTATCTAGCCCATTTTTTAATTATCTCCCTTTATTATAGTTTATTATACTTGTCCAGAACATAACTCAAAAAGTGTTCAAGGGATTTAGCTGATATTACCCACAGTTTTAGAGTACATTGATCAGTTCCTCTAACTAATATGCATATGATTCAAAATTACATAGAACTGGCTCTTTTTGGCCACCTTCTACACAAAAAAAAAATTTGCTTTCGCGTAAGGATTGGCCATATGTTCAACATGGCTCTTGTTGCTAATAAGAACAAAATTCAGATATTTCATTTATCATCAGATGAAAATTGAAATGCCTGGCGGTGAAAATAACAATGTGGAATCACTGTTATGCATTCTGCAAGTTTTATAGTCATGATAGGTATATTCTCATCATAAATACTTACTAGTCTTCTTGTTTTGTGTAATTATTTGTAAATGTTGTATAGCTGGGCCTAGCTAGCTCAGGTGGTAATTATATGAATGCGCCTGACTGTCAATCCAAGGGCAGTCTGATTGAATCCCTGCCCAGCTACAGTGTTTGTGACCATGAATATCCAGTCCTGATTATGTGTGAAAGTAGTCAGTGATTTGCAGAGATAAAGTGTATCTGGTAGTGGTTATACAACTAGGACATATGCTGAGCACCATTATATAAATTAATTACTGTTGGATAACTTTGATTAGCAGCAAAATCCCATACAAACTAACAAACATTGCCATGCTATTTTAGGCATGACAATAAGGCCATTATAAATTAATTGCTAGATTATCATCCAAATTTTTCTTTAAAACGGGGAGAGCGAGAGGATTTTTATTTTCTATTTTTAAATTATTTTTTTTTACTTTAGTTTAAGGGTCGGCATGAAGATTAGGGGGCGGGTGGGGATGATAATCTAGCAATGAATTTATTATGGACTAAGCTAAACATAATTGTTGGGTCAGCTATACTCGTACATTAGAACCGTCAGTTGTCCTAGATACATCTATACTGTAGCTCGTCTTGGTCATCTCGTCCTGAGGTAACGAAACATTTTTTCATGCTCAGCTCAGATTTGTACTCAAACAATTTCCAGAATTTAATATAAAATTACAAATTAAAGTGCAAACGCTTAACCTCAAATTTGAAAGTATTAATGCAGATTTAAGGTAGAAAGTTGAGACTTGAGATTTTCCTCAACTCAAACTTTTCATATGCTATAGCTCCATTTACATTGTTATTTTACATGTTATCCTTTACCAATGAGTAGTGTGTTCTGAATCAGTTCTGTATAGTGATTTAATGTGTACTGAGATCAGGTAATAATTTTTAGAGAAATTAAAATTTTTGAGTTGAGGAAAATCTCAGCTTGAAATATTTAGTGAAACCTGGTCCAGGTATTTGTATTTATTTTGTTGTTGAGCTGACTGAACCTGAACACTTGAGTTGAACATGGAAGAAAGTTTTATAATCTTGGTCCAGGGAATGCATGATCTGCACTAAATATAGCTTAGATCACATCTTTGTAGTCTTGATCATCTGGACGCATGATCTTGTCTAGTTACATAGTCAATTGTACATACCTGGCCAATTTTGTCATCCTTCCATATTTAGGACAATCGGTGGTCTGAATGGGTACATAGCCTTGATCATCTATAGCCTTATCTGGGATGCATGGTTGTGCACTTAATATTCTACATAATCTTCATAATATGTAGTTGGTACATAATCTAGCAATTAATTTATTATGACCTAAGAGAGTCAATACTCTGCCATGGCTCACATTTCTCCAATTTACTATAATGCTTCACAATATTACTTTCATGATTTTTTTTTTATTATATTAAAAAGATTGATTTGTATTATTGAAGATTTCTTTTTTTTATATTTTGAAAATTAACCCGACACCCCTGAAGTTCCTTTAAAAATTATTCCTAATATTTTTTAGAATGATGTTTCATACAGTTGTATTTGGAGATAAGTATTTTATTAAGGTTTTATGTTCATTGGTTTTAAAGAATGAATTGATGCATTGAAATTAGTAAAGATCCATTTTGCCATGTGTCCCTTTAAAGTCTTGTTTATGATGTGGCCAGAGTTGGGATGTTCAATTTTCTGGTAAACACTGCTATAAACAGATAACAAACTGAATAGTGGTGAACTATTGCTACAGAATATCCTCTGCCCTCATCTTCGTAAGGCCACTATAAATTAATTGCTAGATTATCATCCAAACTTTTCTTAAGAACGGGGAGGGCGGGAGGATTTTGTTTTTATTTTCATTTTTAAAATTAAAAAAAAAATATATATAAGACATATTTTTTATTTTTATTTTTTTATGAAAATGAAAAAGGTCTGGGCGGCATGAAAATTAGGGAGCGGGCGGGGATGATAATCTAGCAGTTAATTTATTATGGCCTAACATTCATTCATTCTTTCATTTTGTTCATATATGTGTTTCTTTGTTTTTCATATATTCATTCATTCATTTATTGGTTCATTCATTCTCTATTTAATTCTTTCTTGTCATTGAATAATGGTAAAATAGTACCCAGTGGATAAAAGAAATTTAAATTTCTAAATGACAAAGTGATAAAAACACAATGATAATTTTTTAAATAGAATGGTTTTGACAATAATTTTCATCTGAAGCTTACTTCTGAGCAATCCTTATAAAAATTGAAAAGCAAATGTGAGAATATGGTATAAACACAATCCTCTGTAATAAATAAATTTATGTTTTGTAGAGAAAGATGTCCTCCAAAATAAAGATGGCTGACCGCCTTAAAGGCACAGAGAAAAATGTCTGGTAAGTCAATATAAAATTCTTTATAAAAGTCTTTATAAACTGGTCAAATTGAACAAGAATGAGACAGTAATAGGCCTATAAAAATTCTTTTACTTTTAACTATTTAGTATTGGTGTTAACGATAAAAAAAAAGTGGGCAAAAAATCACAAATAGAAAAAATGGACTGGATTCTGTAAACCAACACTTGGAACAAATCTGGCTTAAAAACGTGTAATATAAAACCATCTGTGGAACCTTCATTAACCCTTAATTGTCACTTTCCTAAAAATTAAGTAACTTTTCAGTATTTCTTTGGTTGCCTTTTATCCTATGCATATTCCACAGCGTTCTTACAGTTGTCATGACTCGTGCGGCAGCGTGAATCCACACAAGTGAGCCAGTTATTGAAATATATGTTGCAAAAAAAAAAGAGCTTTTATGACATATCAATTTCCTGTTGTAATACGTACCAGAAGACAATGAAATGTATAGTATACTTTGTTCCATTGCAGGGTAGAATTTGGACAACTTTCTGCAGAACATAAAGCTTTGAATTTAGGACAGGTGTGTATTTTTTATTTGGTCATATCAAAATTTGTTTTCTTTTTTGCTGTTTCTTAATTTATGAAATAGATGGATGTTATTTTTCAAAATTGACATCCTGCAGTCAAAATACAATGCATGGTTATTCTATCACAAATACACAAGAAAATAATTCATGGAAATTCTTAAATTTGATCAAATTTAGTTGTAACTTTCCTGCGGTGGAATCATTTAGACATACTAAACCTTTAATTGTTTATTTTAGCTTCATTCCCACCACACTGATAGTCTAGTGGTAGATAGTCTTTGCAAGCAAAATGTTGTGCTGTTAATTCCCGGCTGGGTAGCAACAAACAACACATGAAAAGCTTTTTTTCTTGACGCTCATTGTTTAAAGGTCTGGTCAGCCATTTGGTCCGAGTACCATTTGATTGGGTGGAGTGTCAAACCATGTGTCTGCGGCATGATATATCAGTGTTGCAGCACTTTGAATACTGTCTCAACTAGACATCACTATCGTGCGTCGTTTCCAAAGTGATGCTAAACATCACACAACAACAGCAACAACAACAACAACAACGTCAGCTTTGTTATTTATTATTGCAGGGTTTCCCAGACTATCATCCACCCCAGCATGTAGTTGACAAGTTTGCCGAGATTGTCAAGGGAGATAATCCACTCAGTCATCAGTATACACGGTCTTATGTGAGTTTATATCTTGTTGTCTATCTTTCATCTCCCACCTTGGATCTGTAGTCTGGACCCAGCTAGCTCAGTCAGTTGCGTGTCTGACTGTCAACCCAGGAGTTCCAAGTTTGAATCTTCTCCCGACCACAGTCTCTGTGATGAGTACGAATTAACCTTTCAGGATCCCAGAAAATAGTTGATAGATTGACTGATTGTCTGTTAGCCCTCGATGACATAAAAATGATGCTACATAATCAGTCAATCAATCAATCAGTCAATCAATCATTAAAAGAACACAATACATTTCATTGGAAACTTTGTAAATCTGGTATGGATTTAAATCTGGTATATATGTAATGTAATTGATTAGAATCTGTTCCAGTGGATGGAGAAACTTGATCAGTTATATCTGTTTTACTTTACATACAGATTTTTAAAAGTAAAACATTTTTATTAACCACTAAAATAGGTTATTATCATCTGACAGATAAAACACTATTGGCCTTGTCAAATTAATACTTTAACACAATGACTTCTTGTTTAAATTTTCAAATTAATGAAATATTAAGTTGTACTTTTCTTGATGGACACTTTCCTTCTATGCTATTCATGTGTATACTAATTTTTAGTTTAAAATCCCCTACAGGGTAACCCAAACTTGGTGAAGGTACTGGCCAGACTTTACAGTCCTATATTTAACCGTACCTTGGATCCAATGGATGAAGTGACGGTCAGCGTGGGAGCGTTTGGAATACTCTTCTCAACCATACAGGGGCTCGTCAACCCGGGCGATGAGGTGAAATATGCAATCTTTGTATAAGTAAATGTATGTGCGGAAGGTCGTGGGTTCAAGCCTCGGCCGGGTCATACCAAAGACTTTAAAAATGGTACTAGAAGCTTCCTCGCTTGGCGCACAGCATTTAGAGGACAGTTCTAGGTCTGGTTGGCCTGATGTCAGTATCATGTGGCTTGGTGGGGTATCATACCATGTGTCTGCAGTATGATACTCCAGTGTAACAGCGCTTAGAATACTGTCTCAAGTAGACACCGTCGCGATATGACTGAAAAATTGTTGAAAGCGACGCTAAACACCATACAACAACAACAACATAAGCCGAGAAAACTTGAAGTCTGTTTTGTTCACTTGTTTGTTGATCTTATTTACATGTTCGTCCAATTAGAGCAATAAGGTACCAAGTGTATATGAAATAAGAAGGCACTTGGTACCTTATTGCTCTAATGGGACATTTTTATTAAAGCGTAAGAAAATGATCAGTGTGAGATGGCATGAAAGCCCCATTGACTACAGGTTGATGATTTCTTCCTTTGCTTAGAAAAGTGATTTCTTTTCAAACATGCATATCAATTGTCTTGTAAATACAGTCAAACCCGTATCAGTGGTCACCTCTATTAAACACAGGGCTGGAAAATTCCACTCGTCTGCTCACCATGATGGGTGAACCTTTGGTCGGTCAAAACGTGTAAGATTTAAGAAACTGACCTTAATATTTCTTTGATTTTAAGCAGTCATTGAATTAAAAATGTTGGAAAGGAATGATGAGTAGCTTTTATCAGAAATTTTAAGCCCTGAAACTGCCAATTGCTTAAGCAGCCACATTTGTGATTTCCCATTATATGCTTTCAGAGCAAATTAATATGCATTAAACAACCTGTCTTAAAAGGCCATTTTTCTCCTTCCATTGACTGGCTGTTTAAGACCACTCGACTGTATTGATAAATTCACTTTGCTGAATTGTAAGGAAGTGTGGCTATATAGCTGATGTGTCTGGCATATGGTATAACTAAGTGGTGGTAGAGCAGTGGACAGAGGTTAGCCCTTACATTAGAAGTTGCGGGTTTGATTTCCAGCTTGAAGAGATGGCCTCTTTAAATACAACACTTAATACTGCATCTACGCAGGAAACAGACTTGAGAGCTCTGAGCTTACTTTGAAATTGAGGAAAAAAGTATTGGTAAAACCTTAAGTAACTATACATGTATCAGGAACATGTTCTTCTCTGGTACATAAGGAAAAATAACCCATTTCATTGTTTTAGTTCTAAAATAATTTACACATGTATGTATAGATATTCTGTTTATATTGCAGGTGATCATTATTGAGCCATTTTTTGACTGCTATGAACCGATGGTGCGCGTAGCTGGGGGCGTCCCAGTCTTTATACCCATCAGACCAGTAAGTATGTTACATGTAAACATATGTACATGTTTAAAATTCGGAGTTTTGCATAATAAATTAAAACAGAACCGTGGTCAATTGTTCTTCTAAAATGTTTTTATCTAGAATTGACCTGACAAGAGAATGACTAGCACTCTGCCTACTGGCCATGTGTAAATTCAGTATAGTGTCATTAACTTGTCTAAGGAAAACGATGACGTGATGCTGAACCAATATTGATCACTGATTGGATTATTGACTTGTTTTATTTACAGCCTGTGTCGGGTCAATTCTGATGCTTGGGGGTCAATTCCTGTCATTTAAAATCAATATGACCGAATCTTTTTGTCAGAATAATGAACAAAAAGATGGAATTTTAATGTTTTATTGAGTCAAATTAAATAACTATGGGTATTTTACTCGTGTATCGCAGGTAGATAAATCACTGCTTCAGATATAAGTAAAAGGAGTTTGAAGAGTGCATAGTCCAGTGGTAAAGCAACAAACCCCAGGATCGGAGAGTTTTAAGACTCGCTCCTCCCCCTCGGCTATGTGTGCTGTCCTTGAGCAAGATACTTTTTCTGCACAAGCTTAGTACTGGTTTTACCCAGGAAGACTTTGAGAGTGATTTGTTAAAGTTGTAATAATATGTTTCACAATTGAAAAGTTTAAGCTAAATATGAGTGTGATAATACATTGTAATTATAGGTTGGAGTGTAAATTGTCATAAATATGGCGCTTGGTTTTGGAAGGAAAATAATTATGGGTAATTTTTTGTTGCATTTTTATTTTAACCCTTTACTCCATAGATACGCTTTTTCCAGCACCAATCACTGAAGGCCTTTGAAATCAGTGCAGGAAGAGTTCAGATTGCTTGTTACAAGCAATCTGAACACTTCCTGCTCTGATTTCCACTCTGTCAGTTAATATAAACATAATTCAACCAATAATTCAAAAGCATTCTATATTAGAGGTGTCCAAAAGGGTGTACATGTATATTAGGTGTCCAAAAGCGTCTATATTAGAGGTGTCCAAAAGCGTCTATATTAGAGGTGTCCAAAGGCGTCTATATGAAATAAAGGGTTAAACAAGTAGTTGTCACATATATGGACATTGTTTATATGAATATGTACCGTAATACATACATGAAAACCATGGCAATTTATAATAACTGTGTTAACATAGGGAAAAAAAAAATATCTAAGGGAAACGTGTATGTAAATCTTGTTGTAGACAAAGACGGAGGGATCAATAACAAGTCAGGATTGGAAACTGGACGAGGAAGAGCTGGCGAGCAAATTTACTAGTAAAACAAAGGCCATCATTATAAACAACCCTAATAACCCAATAGGAAAGGTAACTTTCATTTAGTCTTCATTGCAAACTTGTTCTTGTTTTGAATTGGGTTTGACATCATTTCATACACTTTCTCATACATGTAGGTGTGTATATATATATACTCTGGGTAGACTGACTATCTATTCTACAAGTAACAGGTAAACAATTTCCCAAATAAAGTGTTTGGCTGAGCTGAGATCAAATCCATGGCCGCAGAGGTGAACATTGGACGAGTGATTCACAGATGACACTTTAACACTTATTGTTAACATGATTTATGTTTGAATCCCGTCCTCTATGGCGGAATGCTAAGGCACCGTCTCAAGATCACTTACTAAGGTCGTAGGTTCAAGTCCTGCTCGCTCCAAAAGCTTTATGTAAGAACATTTTCAGTTACTTGCAGAAGGACTGTGGTTCTACTCAGTCTGACTCAGTCTGAGGTCTTTCTTCACCAGTAAAACTGGATATGCCATATATAACCTGAAATGTGTTGAAAATGGCATTAAACCCCATTCAAAAAATATTTGAATCCGTCGCTTAACTAGCTACACATCTTAAACAAGACACTTTGACTGGTGCCAATGATAAATGAAAACATGTTACCTGTAATTAACAGTTCAGACTTGGTGTCGACAGTTTTTTGTGTCTTTTTCTGAAAGATGTAGGTGTACAAAAACAAATTTTTGAATAAGAATATAATTTATAGACTAAACTTTGTGTTGTCTGGTTATTAGCTCTACTGGCCAGCAGGGCTTATGTCATGGGAAATGTCAATCTGTTAACCTTTTTCTTGTAGACGCAATAGCACCTTCATTTTTCATTGAATCTTAACCAAACTTAAACAGCAGTTATATAACCACGAGATCTCAAACCAGTGTAATATGACCACAAATACCCCTGCCACAGGGCTTTTAAGCACATTTTAGGTACAATTTTAAAAAAAACATTTAAGGCCTAGACCTTAGATATTTTACATTCAGCATCTGTTGCCAGTAGTGCGATTCAGATCCTCTTTGACCTCTTGTATTTTAAATATTGTAATTAATCTACCAATACCACTTCTACAGGTCTACCATCGGGAAGAGCTGGAAGTTATAGCCAACCTGTGTAAGAAACATGACGTCCTCGCGATCGCTGACGAGGTTTATGAATGGATGATTTACAAGCCAAACCAACATATCAAGATAGGTAGGACACTCACCTGTAGTTACATCACTTATATCCTTATCACTTATATCCCGTAAATATGTGTTTAAAATTGTTGAATTACATGCGATTACAAATTGTGTACACTGCAGCTGAAATAACGACACATTACGATAAATTTTCCTTCAAACTTCAATATCTTTAATTCAAGATTATTTTGTGTGATTGAAACATGTTTAAACATCTCAGATTACATATAACTTACAGTTTATGTACAAATAGTCAGTTGACTGTGAGTTATGAATGATTAATTTGCTTATCATGAATCCTCCTTATGCTATTTCATCAACATTTAGTCAGGAGCAGCAAGTTTCCTATCCTTCTATACAAGTCGTTGCATATATAGAGGATCTTACATTCTTGCTCATTTATTATTGAATTTATTTAACGGAGATGGCATATAATTATATATATCATAAATTTATACTGGACTTTTACCTTATCCTTCGTTCTGTATGGTGTGTTCTTGTTAATTAACTGGTCACAATTTATTTTCACTTTGCACCAGCGTATATGTAATGTAAACTAGAAGACTGAGGTAGTTTGTTATTGTGGCGGCTGTGAAATAGTTTTTTTCAAAATGGTTATTCTGTATTGTAATACTCACAAACTTTAGGACATCTAATAAAACAGACTTGACCGTTAACAGGTAGAAAATTCACTGATTGGAGTGAAATTTAAAAAAAAAATACATGTATATCAATTTATTTTTTTTAAGATTTTTTTTATAAAAATGAAAAGGGTTTGGGTGGCATGAAAATTAGGGGGTGGGTGGGGATGATAATCTAGCAAATAATTTATTATGGCCTTATGAGGCAGGACAACTCGTCTATTTGGTGACCATACTTGTTTCACTTTCAACTGGGAAATTATACTTCAAAACATAAAATAAGGTAATAGATCTTAGATTAACAGTGAAATGTACAGCCCAGCAACATTCTCGGTGATTATTGATATTTGACTGAGTCTCATTGTTATTCATCTCTCACTGCTGATTCAAGTGGAAAAGTTATCAGTTGTGGAGATTGGTGTGCTTGAGTACTGGTTAAGCTTTCAGGGTCCCAGTGGTTAAGTTAATTTATCATCTGGCATAACAATAATGCTGACTATTCAAACAAACAAAACTACATTAAATTAAACGAATTGATGCAAACCTGTGTAGTTTATAGCTAGTTATGTTTGTTGATATTTCAGCAACATTACCAGACATGTGGGAGAGAACCATTACTGTAGGTAGTGCTGGTAAAACCTTCAGCGCCACAGGATGGAAGCTAGGCTGGGCAGTAGGACCTGCCAATCTCACACATGCACTCAAAGTTCTGCACCAGAACTCTATTTACACCTGCCCGACACCAATACAGGTATGTAATCTACATTGAATATTGGCTGTAGTGTGCTGCAAAAATGACTTTATAATTTATGTGATTTTTCTCCATCTTTTTTCCATGACATCTCTTTTGATATCAGTTTTCTCTCTGACACTCCCTGTCAGACCTAGCTCACACGGTGACAAGTCTCACAATCAGTCCAGGGATCGTGAGTATGAATCTCATACAGGCAAGTCTCAGTGATAATTTTTATAGGACATTGTGTTTCATTGCCATTCATCACTTGCTGCTGAATTAACCCTTTACTCCATAGATACACGTTTTCTCGCACCAATCACAGAAGGCCTTTGAAAACAGTGCAGGAAGAGTTCAGATTGCAGTAATGAGCAATCTGAACACTTCCTGCACTGTTTTCCACTCTGTCAGTTGATATGAACATAATTCACTCATTGCTGATACGTGGTGAATTAATGCTTTCAATATTAGAGGTGTCCAAAGGCGTCTCTATGAAGTAAAGGGTTAATTAAGTGGAAAAGTAACCGGTTACTTTTGGAGATGAGTGTTCGCAATTACTGGTTAACCTTCCAGAGACCGAGGAAAAAATGGTAAGTCATCAGGCCATCCTTAAAAAAATATTTGTTTGCTGTGCTCCGACCAAGTATTTTTCATGTGGGTAGGTAGGTAGCTAATTTTTTTTCTTCAAAATTTTGATTTTGCATAGTCATTTTAAAGAAAAATAGACATAAATCCTGAAAAAAAAAAATTGCATGCTTTAAAAGTCAATAAAAATGTTTGGGTAGCGGCAATTTTGAGTGTCAGAGTAGGTAGGAGCACGGCAGACAATTTATTTCTTTTTAAGGACGGCCTCGGTGGTATAAAAATGACACTAAATATTCAAACAATTAAACATACTTCCTGTCAGTCAACATTATCCTTCATTTACATGTACAAATTAGATCATGGTTTATACAGAAAAAACCACATAAAAATACTAAAAATCAATGCCTGGAATCTATTACTCTGTGGACATGGGTTTGAGCCCAACTTGTTCAAATGATTACAAGTGAGAACATTTACCAGTTACCTGCAGAAGAGATGCATGTGGCCCTTCTCAAACTCAGGTTCATGGGTTTAACTTAATTTATCTACACTTAACTCCCATAAAGTGCAAGTATGGGTGTTGTATCAAATCCAGATGTGACACGAATGATGAACTGAGAAAAAAATTTCTTATCTTGTTATTCAATTTGATCCCAACAATTCCATCACTTTAACCCTTTACTTCATATAGACGCCTTTGGAGACCTCTAATATAGAAGGCTTTTGAATTATTGGGTGTATTATGTTTATATTAACTGACAGAGTGGAAAACAGTGCAGGAAGTATTCAGATTGCTCGTTACGAGCTCTTCCTGCACTGTTTTCAAAGGCCTTCTGTGATTAGTGCGGGAAAACGCGTATCTATGGAGTAAAGGGTTAGAACACACATTTAACAAATTAATTGTGGTCGACATATTTTATGAACCGATAAAATGATAGCAGATTTGGGATACAATTATATTCATTGCCATTGAAGTAACCAACACTATCATTAAAATTCACAGTCGAGTCAGCATTCTTACGACCTGCAGTTGCACCATTCTTTGGAGCAGTTACATTTAAATGGCATGTTAATGTTCATTATTTGGTAGCCAAACATTGCTTTTTTCAGATTTCAGTATATTCAAAGTAATTTGTATACTGTGTTAAGTGATAGTAAGTGAATATTTTAAAATGTGAACCATCGTATAAATTGTCATGACGTATGTAACTGTGCACGAGAAAATCTTGTTTTTGTGGTTGGTCTTGTAGTGTTTCAATAGTGCTCGTCAAATATCATTATTACTTTACTTTATTAAAATAATATTAAACAAAATACCTGTGAATTTCTTTTTGTTTCATTATATTACTAATGTGGAAAACTATACAGAAAACCCATCATCTGTTACATCATTCATCTCTGCTCATGTTTCATGTATTACTCCATCATACAGGAGGCTGTTGCAGCTGGTCTGGAATATGAAATCTCTGTGTTTGAAGACTCCGACAAATGTTACCTTAAGAATCTTGCCCTAGAACTGGAGCCAAAGAGAGACAACCTGGCCAAGGTTCTAACTGAGCTTGGTATGAACCCCACAGTACCTGATGGTGGTTACTTCATGATGGCAGATATTTCAAAACTTAGTAAGTTTGCATTTTTAGGGGATGGTATATAGTAATCACAGTCTGTCTGTCCGTCCGGTATTTTGTGTCAGGCCTGTAACTTTGTCATGCACAGATGGATTTTATAAATACTTGTTACAAATGATCAACATAACATGATGATGTGCTGTGCATAACACCCAGACTCCCACTTCAAAGGTCAATTTAACTTTGTTTGACGACACTTTCAGTCTGTTGGAGATTTCGTGTCAGTCTGTAACTTTGTCACCTGTCGATAAATTTCAAAAACACTTGGCTCAATTCATCATCATGACATGACGACATGTTGTGCGTAAAGCCCACACCCATACCTCAAAGGCCAAGGTCATACTTTGAGTTTGTTTGACAACACTTTGAGTCTGTGTGAGATTTCGTGTCCGGCCTGTAACTTTGTTTTTCATAGATGAATTTTTATAAATACTTGCTACAAATGATCAACATAACATGACTACATGTCCCACCTACACCCAGACTCCTACTTTAAAGGTCAAGGTCACAATTTGATTGTTTGACCACACATTCAGTCTTTTTGAGATTTTGTGTCCGGCCTGTAACTTTATCACCTATGGATAAATTTCAAAAACACTTGGCTCATTTGATCAGCATGACATGATGAAATGTCGTGTGTAAAACCTGAAACTTTTCCTCAAAGGTTAAGGTCACACTTTCATGGGGTTTGATATTTCATGTCAGGTCTGTAACTTTGTCTTTAACTTGGCTCAGTTGATCAAGATGACATGACGATGTGTCGCCCGTTAGACCCAGACCTGAAAGGTCAAGGTCACACTTTGAGTTTATTTGACACTTTGGTCTGTTTGAGATTTCAAGTCTAGTCTCCAACTTTATTATACATGGATGGATTTTAAAAACACTTGGCTCAATTTATCAATTGATCAACATGACATGATGGAGTGTCACATTAAGACCCAGAACCTTACCTCAGAGGTTAAAGTCACACTTTAAGTTTGTTTAATATTTCATGTCTGGTCTGTAACTTTGTTTTAAATGGATGAATTTTAAAATAGCTTGACACAAGTGATCAACATGTCATAATGATGTGTCACCTGCATTTACCTGTAGAAATACCCAGACCTTTAGATTAGGTGTCAAGATCAAGGTTACACAAAGGTCAAGGTCACACTTTAATGTTAAAAAAAACCCCATGAAATTGCGTATCTAGTCTGAAACATTAGTCCATGACTTTTGATATTCATGGATACATCGCTACCTATGATAAAATATATTGTTATTTTCACAGACCATTTTGGGGGCATGAGACACTTACCAGTGACATTTCTTTTTTTTTCTTTTTTTTTTGATAATGGGTTAACTCCATTTTCAACACTTTACAGGTTATAAATGGCATATCCAGGTGGAGGAAGACCTCAGAATGAATTGGAGCCAAAACATCGTCCTTCTGCAAGTAACTGGCAAATTTTCTCACATATAGTTTTTAAAGCAAGCTGACTCAAACCTACAACCTTAGCGATGAGAGGTAAGCGATTTTGCGATGGCACCTTAGACCACTCTGCCATGGGGGACCCTTAGTAAGTTTAAATGAAAATATTATTTGTCATTGGGCCAGTCCTTTACAAAACTTTTTAGCCAGCCTGTAAAATATTGTTTGCATTAAAATTGGCTTGTCTAAATTTTGTGCAGATCCCCAAAATTTTTTTGGCTGCCAAATTTATTCATGCCAGGTGTTTATAAATGGCTTTCTGTGATAAATATTTTTAGTTCGAAATATAACAATAAGTTTATCTACCTGTAGATGATTTTTACATTCTTAATTGGTCTAACTGAACTAAATTTCCGAAAACGAAAAACATTTGCACCTTTGTAAAGCTGTCATTTCACGAATCTGCTTTTTAACATAAAAAATGAAAAATAATAGTATAGTTTGGTATAGAATTGTTAGAACACATGATATAATTATATATACATGTATATTCATCAGGAGATCCACTACTTTGAGAATAATAAATGTTAATAAGAAATTAATGAGGGTTTTTATGTTAACACACACTTTCTAAAGAGAGTAAATGTGATATTGGTATCTGATGAAGAAAGCTGTATGAAAGAATTTGAACCAATATAAATGTTGGTTATAACAAACAAACAAAACATATACTAATAGAAACATAGATGACATACATTGATTTAACAATAAACATTCCAGATGTAGATATACCTGACGATGGTACAGATGATCCGTATGATTTCAAGTTTGTTCGATGGATGACCAAAAATAAGGTGAGAACATTTTTATACAGTCTCACTTTCAAGTTGGGGAGGGTCAATAAAAAAGTTCCTCAACTATGTCTGTAACACACCTAAAGCACAATGTAGGTACTCGATATTTGAAAATTAATGGTAACATCTGCATTCCTCATGCAACAACTGTATTCCCAAATGATTTTAACAACACAATGACATGTTACCACCTAAGATCAGTTTGAAAGCTTGCCCAATTATATATAAATATAATCACATGTGTTCATGTTTATTGGAATGTAAATGGTGTTTAAATTTTAGAGGGTCACCTTAAACCCCTTCATGTTAGTTACATGTTATGTGTTAACCCTTTACTTCATAGATACACGTTTTCCCGCACAAATCACAGAAGGTCTTTGAAAACAGTGCAGGAAGAGTTCAGATTGACCCTCACAGACACCTTTTAATTAATTTCTTTTGTTAATTCATCTTAACTGGTTCCTAGTCACTTGTATTTTATTGGCACAAATGGTTCTGTAACGATGAAACTTTCACAACCAGACCAGAAATAAGATAAATGGTAATTACCATAGAGAGTGATAGAAGGCAGACTGGTACACTGTTAAAGGTTTAAGATTGATTGGCACTGCTGGACTGACTCGTTGGTCCATGTTCATTAGAGTGTATGCCATTTTTATGCGAGAATCAGAAAGATGATTATGTGACAGAATCACAAACATTATATATAGGATACAATAGGCCATAATGAATTAATTGCTAGATTATCATCCCCACAAGCCTCTAATTTTCATGCTGCCCGACCCTTTTTATTTTCATAAAAAAAAACAAAAAAACTCAAAAAACCTGAAAAAAAAATCCTTTTTTTATTTAAAAAAAACATCAAAAATTTTAAAAATAAAATCCTCCCGCTCTCCTTATTTTTAAAAAAAATTTGGATGATAATCTAGCAATTAATTTATAATGGCCATATTGATATTTTTATTTTTGAAATTCAACAAAACCGGTAATATATACAGTAATTAAAATAAAATTGAAAAAATAAAAAAAATATGTTTTAATCCGTACCCAAAGAGTTGTTGTTTTTAACTGTTATGTAGTTTTTTTACATAGCAGTGTACATTATTTGTAACTTTTTACTTTTTATTCCACAGAAACTTTCCGCTATCCCGCCCACAGCTTTCTACGGCCAAGATGACAAAAAGCTGGCAGAGAAATATATTCGATTCTGTTTCTTTAAGGTAAAAAATTCTGTACAGAAAATTTAATTTTAGGGTCCTCTGTGGCTGAGTGGTCTAAGATGCCATCTCAAGATAACTTACCTCTCATCGCAAAGGTCATAGGTTCAGGTCCTGCTCAATCACAAAACTTTATGTGAGGAAGTGTGCTAGTAACTTGGGGAAGGACAGTGGTTCTACTCAGAATGATTCTGAGGTCTTCCTCCAACAATTAAACTGGACATGAGAATGGCAGTAAACCCCATAATAAAAAAAAATTAAATTGTCACCAGATAGCAGGGAAACCTTATTAAAAAATGTTCCATTAAAAAGTAGAATCTTTCATTAAAACATTGTATGTATCAGATAGGGCCCTAAAATCATAAAACTTTGTGCCATGCTGACTCCAGCATTTATAATCTATTGAATACTTAATAGATCCCTTATCATGAAATTTATGTATTCTACTACAAAACAACATTAATTATTTTTTAAATCGAGGTCAGTTGAATGTTGGCACTTTAATTTGTGTTTTTATATGAATCATTATGATGGAAAATTAAGCATGAAAGATGTTTTATTAGCCCCTGAGCCAGATCAACACGGTTTTGAGCAAACTTACTTTTTACCAGTTTATGCGAGTCCAAATTCCCACATTCCTGGGTCTGGTTAGATCAGTTGGTAGTGCTCCTGTCTTTTCATCCAGAGGTAATGAGTTGGAGTCTTAGTTTGTGTGAAATACGAAAGTGCATTGTAATTAGTCTCTCACTGCTGATTCAAGTGGTAAAGTTATCAGCTACTTGCGAATATAGGCGTGCATCAGTACTGGTTAACCTTCAGGAAACAGTGGTTTGGTGGACTGATCTTCTGTTAGCCCTCGATGGCATAAAATGATGCTAACTATTCAAATAAACCAAATTCCCACTTTGTGTTGCAAGTGATGGTGTAGAAAATGGCTAGGTGGATTTTTGCTGATTCAGCCGCGGTTTCTTCTCTAATTATTCAAACTACTTCATCCATGCCGTAATTTATATTAATTAATGATTGAAAACAATTTCTTACAACTGACAACCCAATTTCCCTGTCTTCCATAGTAGAATCAGAAAATGTTTTAAACACAATTCATATGTGAATACCGGTACAGTTTTCCTTCATTATACATTCCATTGATTTCTTATTGCAGAAAGATGAAACGTTGTCAGCAGCTGCCAAAGTTCTTCGTGACTGGAAAGTTGAATTGAACAAATGAGCAGAATGACCAAAATATATTATTTATAATGAGAGAGAGCGTAACAACTACTACAACAAACAAAACAACAACATTACAGAAATGTGGATTTTATTTCAGATTTATATATGGATGTTATAGATTATAAAAAAATTACGAGAAAATAAAAAAAAAAGAGCTCGGAATTACAAAGGCTCAAAAAGAAATTTCAAGAAAAGTTTAAAAATGAAGTACATGAAAAAACTTAAAATGAAATCTGAGGAAAAATTTTAGATAATTAAACGAGAAAAATCTCAAGATTTAACATGCTCAGTAGATGAAAATTATGAAGAAAAAAAGCAGAAAGCTTCTTAAAGACAGTAACATTGACACTTTGTACTTGTACAGTCAATACTTTCTTTATGTGTTTGGTTTTAGGTATGATAGTCCAGATTTGAATTCTGATGCGAAGATGAAACTGAGAGTAATTGAAAATAATTGATGGTTTTTAGTAAAAGCATCGCTACAGTTAGGGTTTTAAGCTATTGATATCAAGCGGTGGCTAGTGTGCATTTGGGGTCACTTTAAGTAACTTAGATAATAGGTTTGTGTTGGGGAAACTGATATATAAAATGATCTTAGAAAGATTTATTATTTGATTTTTTCAAGCTTATATTTGAGGTATAATTGTTAATATGTTGTTGATCGTCTGACCAGTTACAGTTGTACGTGCATATATATTTTGTGAGTTAAAAAATGTTATAAAATCAAAGGAAAATGTGCATATAAATAATATTGATGTTGCTTGGGCTTTTAAACCACATTGGATATAGTGTGTTTTGTCTTTACTTATGCTTTTGTAATTCTAAAAGATCAAAGTTATGATATTTTTGCATCTGAAAATGTGTGATATAAACTAGTCATTCTGCTATGCACCAGTCATTTGTTCCCCCCAGTTCCCTCGGGACTTAGTGGAACACAACATGGCTAAAGGGTTGTACCCTTTGTCATCATCCCTGCAGTACTGTGGAAGTGCTGAAGTTTTACTTCACTTCGTGTCTATCCGAATACCTGACATCCCAGAATTCAGGTCTGTTATACCCTGATGTTACGGCGTGGAATTCCCTGTTTATCCCACAGTTCAAAGCACTAATGTTTACCAAACTGTGTTGTAATTCGACTTCAAGTGAATCAACTGACCAATCCACATGCTCAGATGTCACTGCAAAGTAACAGTTCCTAGTGGGAAGAGATAGGATTGTTTATACAGTCCATCAAAAAAGTGCTGTCTGAGTCACCGTCTCTTGAATAATCTTAATTTGACTTATTTTATCTTGTGTACCAGATGGCACACTCATTTTTAAACGGATCTTAGTCAAAGTTACACAGTAATTGTATAACATCAAGAGGTCCTGGTGGGGTGAGTGGGGTGGGGGGAGCAAAAAACTTTTGCAAACAAAGTGAAACTGATCTCTGTACAGAGACAAGTGATATTCCCTGATCGGTCCAGGGAGGGCAGGTTTAACAATTGACTGGTGCATTACCATTACTAATCTTCCTCTTGGCTTAATGTTATACATTCTGAAGAACAATGTTGACGCAGTCTAGGTGGCTTGTAACTCGGTCTTATTAAGGTGCATGTTTTCTGGTTCTCAGTTATTTTAAACACCTTTTCTAAATGATGATTGAATGAACTAATATGGAAGAGTCTATTAAAGAAATGAACTTTATTTGTTGAATGTTTAGGAAATATGAACTTACATTTGCCACATCCAAGTTTTGCCTAGTCTTGCATACCATCTGTTTCTTCACAAACTTAAAAAACATCCATTAAGATATTTTTGATGTCGTAATCATTCCTTAATCTTGGATAACGCTAACTTTAGGCCATAATTAATTATGAGATTTTCATCCAGAAAAGTAAGAAATAAAACTGCACCGTATTTTGAAACAATTTGAATGAAAATCCAGGAATTAATGTATTTATGGCTTTATCTAAAGTTAAATGTATGTCGGAAGCTAAAAATAACTTTCCACATGTATGCATTTATGAGAACTGAATAAATTCTGTATACATGTAGGTTCAGTTATAGAGTAAAAACATAAAATGTACATATATATATGTAGCTATAGAGGGTTGAGATGTACTGGTTCTATTTTTTGACTGCAAGGGATTATTTGATTAAAAAAAAAAGCGGTTTCTCCACTCTAAATGTATTTTATAAATGGAGAAATTTTAATTTGAAATATGTGTGTATTTTGAATTTTGATTTTCTTTATATAATCATGGGTTTAATAGAACAAATATTTTGAGTGATCTGATTTTCTTGCCCGGTTATTTGTAGTCTTGCATAAGTTTCCATTGATTATGATTTTATAAAAAAATGTATATAATGCTTTGAAACAAAGATTTGGCGTGTTTAAATTTTGTTGTTTTTGTGAAATTTTGTAAGTCTTAAATTGAATGCAGATAAATTGAAAAGCCTTTACTCAGATTCATGTATATGTATCTGGGGTCTTTCTCCATATATATCTGGGGTCTTATCTCCACATATATCTGGGGTCTTTCTCCACATATATATCTGGGGTGTTTCTCCACATATATCTGGGGTGTTTCTCCGCATATATCTGGGGTCTTTCTCCATATATATCTGGGTCTTTCTCCACATATATCTGGGGTCTTTCTCCACATATATCTGGGTCTTTCTCCATATATATCTGGGGTCTTTCTCCACATATATCTGGGGTCTTAATAAATATGTTTAAACCAAACCTCTTTACCCAGACCAAAATAGTTCAGTCGGTAACGTGTCCTTACTATCAATCCAGGTGTCACGAGTTTGAATCCCTGTCCGGGCAGCCTTCGTGACAATTGATACATCACCTTGCATCTCATTGTCTCTCACTGTTGATTGAAGTGGGAAAGTTTTTAGTACTAGTTAAGCTTCCAGGATCCCGGGATTAAGTGGTTAACTTAGCTGATTGTCTGTTGGCCCTCGATGGCATTAAATGATGCCAAACATTCAATCAAATCTCATTAAAAAAAATATATATATAAAAAAAAAAAATTTAACTTGACAATGATTAGAAAATCCATGAAACTACCTCAATTTCAGACAGATACTCATTTTATGGCATAGTGTCTTGAACAGTTTACTGTGGAGCATATGGTCTAATGGTAGACGCCGGGCACAGGATTGGAGGGTTATGGGTTGGATCCTCCGACACGTTGTGTCCTTGATCAAGATACCTTATCCACATAATGCTTAAGTTCTGGTGTTACCAAGGAAACACTTTGAGTGTGATTTGTCAAACTTGTAAGAACTTGTGTCACAATTGTAAACAAGTTTGAACTATACTAACACATGGACACTGGACTGTGACCATCTATACAGAATCTCAGAGCATAAAACTTATAATGATATATACCCGGGATTTCCGTACATACATTCAAGATATTTATATTTTGTTGAAAATGGCATTTTGATTTACTGTTTGATTTTAATATACTGTGATCTTGTACTTATTGGTGAGTGTTATCTTCCACAGTTAATGAATATTTAAATAAAATGTATCTTGATCCATAAAGGGAGATAATTATACTTGAATGATTCTCCCTGGTAAGAGGACAGATATCGTCTGGTGTGTGGTGTGTAGATGTGGGAAAAACTTTTTATATTATCTATTGCTTTAATACTAGTATCTTGTCAGTTGTCAGTAACATTAAATATTTTCATGTAAAAAATATTTTCTTCCCCCTCACCTCAACTAAGAACTGTTAAAGTGTATACAAAATGCTCATTTTATACACTGCAGCATATGTATAATTAATGAATAAATATGCTTTTAAGATCTTGCTGAAATCAGTGTTGTTGTTTGTATATTGTTATTACATGTAATCTGGTCTCGTCTTGTCCTCTTATGACCACTTGCCTCTCAATGAAGGTCGTGGGTGCAAGCCCAGCTTAGTTCAAATCCCTTAAGTGAGAAAATATGTCAGTTACTTGTCAGAGGACAGTGGTTCTACTCTGCTTCTGAGGTTTTCCTTTCAATACCAGTAAAACTGGACATTCCATATATTTAAGATGTCATGTGTTGAAAATGGTGTTAAACTGCATTCTGTCCATAGCCAAGTGGTATGAGGATCCCGGCACATTCAACCTCTCATTGGTAAGGTTATGGATTCAAACTCATTCTGCCCGTAGACATTGTGCGAGTTATTTATAGAAGCATAACGGTTCTTCTTGGGATTCATTTTGAGGCAATGCTCTCAACGACCAAAAACCATTAATTTTTAAAATGATGTAAACATCAGTTGATCTTAATATTTCAGTGACAACTATGAAATAAAAGCGTTCATTTACTGTTGCATTAATGTTGCCAGTAAGAAGCTGAGATCTGGGCAGCGTTCAGTTTGCTTAAATGTTTAATTTGTTTGCAAATGTTTGATAACAGAAGTGAACTAAACGACATGTTTGTTTTAAATGTTTGCTAACATTGAACAACTCCTCAAGCTGTTTGCTTGTGTTTTATCACATGACTAAGTGAGAAATGCAGGGACAGTGCTGATGTTGTCTGCTTCCTATTTACTTTTCACTTGTTTGGTCACCGTTTGTGTTTATAAACAGAGTGAACATGTTTAACCGTGCTGAGCATAGCTCAGGTCGTAAATAAGAATGACAAGTGTGAATTAGGTTTTGGAATTTTTTGGCAAAGCCACAAGTCCCATTCTAAATATAGGATTGAGAGCAAACATAATATAACAAGTGTCTACTTTATCACACTTTATTAGTTCATGTATCTTTTACCATTTGTCTTCGCACACACATATAAAAGATAAATATCTGACAGTTACCATCCTTAAGATAGCTGCAGTATCAACTTCCAATACTGTTAGTCCAGACTTGTAAGTTTGGTGTCGATTAAAAAGGATGTTTTCAAATAATCCGGACTACTTGTAAAAAAATAGATTGGGGCTGTGTATCAAAAAATTACTTCAACATGAGATTTGGAAATTCCCTGAAAACCATGTTTATCAAACATTTTACCTATTTTGTAACTATAACTCTGTTTCATGCCAGAATTTTAGTATACATTGAAGCAGAAAATGAAAAAGCATACATTTTTGTTTTTTTATTTGTAAAACATTGATGCAATAGTTTTGTTAAAAAGCTACAAAATAAGGTTTTTCTCTTGTTTCTGTGCTATTCACTGGTTGTTTGGCTAAAATATTACTTTCGTAATTCACATTATGAAAGATGTAATGTGATTATACTCGGAAACAAACATGCATATGCATAAAATAATACATCAGTATTTTCACATTTTTGCATTGAGGCTTAAGTGGTGGTATTGTTTCCAGTACCCAAAGATAGGAAGTAAGTCACACATGCTCAACTGATAGCAACAATTTCTTGAACACAATGTTTAATTCTACAAATATATTACAAAACATTATGAGAAATTCAGCTGTGTTGTAAAAATTTTAAACGGACCTGTACATTTCTCTTATGAATCATTTGTATTTTTTTTTAATATTTTTTTGCCTAATGGCTATCAACTGAGCAAGGGCACCGCAAACCATTTTCAAGATAAAAATGTGCATGTTAATGTAGTTTCATTTTAATACAATCCAAACTTTTACATCTATCAGCAAAAGCATCTTGAATAATTCTGCAATCTCTTCTTACATCCCCTTTCATATCTAAGAATTATTTCAATAAATAATTATCACAAACAGAAGCAAGGTCCAGAGGTAGGGAGGGGTTGTTATGGGTTTGGTCCAGAGGTACATATTTCACATAAATTGTATGCCATGCTCTACTCAAGAAGACATCAAGAGTTATTTGTGTAAGTTCTATAAACTGGTTTCATGATATATTTAATATAAATAATCTTAAAACTTTTACAACTTCAAACAATCAATATATTACAGGCGGAGTACAAGTACTACAGAACTTAAGTCCATCACTTGTTTATAGTTGAACCTCCCTTCCAACTATAACTCCATTGTAAGTACTAAATACTAGTATGACTTTTATGAACTTTTTCTATTTTTTGTACAATATCTAGTTCATCTACACATGGCCCCTTTTTAACTTTTTGGTAAAATTTATGAACGTAGCATGGGCTTTCATGTCCTATGGACACATTTCTAGCTATTTTCTAATAAAATTCCAAATAATTTATTATAAAAAATACTTCTATTTTTATCTACCGTATAGCGTCGGCCATAAGTCGAATTTTTCAGACTCCAAAATCACTCTCTGAATCCCTACTCGACTTATGGCCCCGTCCTAGTCCCGAGTGATGATTTTTTTACCAACGGTCAGCTCCTACTGAAGTTTTGAACGTCGAATTTCAGTTTCAGCAACAGTCTATATGAACAATGACACCAAGTGCAGAATTGAATTACACTCTTGTCAATCAACTATGCATCTCGCAAACACAAAGGATGATTACGTCATACGTGGAAAGTTACTTTGTTCATGGAAAACTCTGATTGACAGTTGAAAAAAATGATCGGTTTCAATTAGACGCTTGATGTTTTAACTCTATGCAAGGGAAACCTTGATCTTGGTCAGCCGAACGATTGCGTTGCCTAGCAACCTATACGATGTTGGCACGGGGTGTAAACATATATGCCGAAAATTGCCTTGGGATATTTGGGTCAGAAGTAACCGATTATTGCAATTTGCATTCCCACATATGTGGTGACACTTATCCACGGATTACAGAATATAACAAATATTCAACAGAAGACTGCATTTGTTTGTCGGCATCATATTTGCCGTTGATTCGATAACGGTACATGAACGTATACTGGCGTAAGGTCAGTTGTGAGTGCAGGCAATCGCTACTGTAGGAATTTTAATATTTAGGTGACCCAAATCTCACCCACTTCCTTTTCGAAAATTCTGGGTCGACTTAAGGAAGGGTCAATGCAAAAAACTGAGATCTGAAGGTCAAAAAGTCCCCTCGACTTATGGCCCGACTCGCCTTATGGCCGACGATATACGGTATGTTCCTAAAACACTGGAACAATACTATTACCGGTATATGGAGTCATAAATAATATCACATTAAAAGTATGCAAATGGTTTTAACATGAATGAAGAGTATGATACAGTTGTTACTTAGTTTTGAATCATTACTCCAGTTACAATCGTATTTTCTTGTTGCATATATCCACATACACACTGTCCGTTAGAGATTCATACTGTCCAGATTTAGTATTCATGTAGTATAACCGGTCCTTCACAGCACTTGTGTTAAATCCCTCGGCTTGTAGTACGGTCTTCTTCAACTTGTGTGTACCTGCAATACAACAGTTGTCAACTATTGCAATTTGTTTAAGATTACAACATATATGTGGTGGGGTTTCATTCAGCAGTTGTAGCACAAGTCTATTTATTTTTTCTAAAATCTCACTTTTGATAAATATGTCAGAGACCCAGGGGTTGGTTCATTTATGTTTGTAAGTTTACGTAATTCTTAGTTTAAAATTTGAAGTTACACAAAAAAAGTGGGGAAATTCATTTAATGTGTCGCTTACTTATTTTGTGCTTTTTAAAGGTAGTATATCAGGGAAAAAACGTTTAAATGTCTTTAAACTATTTCACAATGGATAAAAAGCATCTCGTTATCATCAATAAATAAAATCCGAATATTTTGGTATGTCAAATCTACCAATATGTGACAGAATTGATATTTAAATCGCAATGGTAAACTTTAAAGGAAATCCCCATTCTAAAAATAAACAGCGCTTAACTACTGCTTGAACACCTTTGCTTCATCATTCTGACTATTTCTACGATAAAGCATTTTTACTACGTTTAAACCTGTGTAACGGATCAAATTAAAATCAAAATGAAATCACATGACTCATTTGGTATGTAACAAAATATGTTGCTATTTAAGCGGGAAATCTATTTTAGTCTAACCTACGCGCGTAGCCCAAGTTAGGAAATCCCTTTTCAATATATTATTTTGGCACGTTTAAATAGATATCATTTGGCAACACTAGGCAAATGAGTATAAATAGGCATCCTATATTTGGGAAAAAGTGTTTTCAGACAATTTTTAAATATCTTGATATGTGCCCTTTAAGACTAATAAAAAGTATTCTTTCCAAAAATTTGTAAAAATACTGCGAAAATATAATGTTACAAAGGCTTAATTTTTTTCTTGACTCTTTATTCCATATGCATTTTAACTGGACTCTTCCAAACTCAAAAGCTACACATAGTCAATTTCCTTGAATAGATACATTTTACCTATTTATTCTGATAGAGAAGAAAACAGTGCAGAACCTGTTCTGATTGCTCGTTACGAGCAATCAGAACTGGTTCAACACTGTTTTCAACCCCCTCTATATAAGAGGTGTTCAAAGGTGTATGAAGTAAAAGGTTAACTTAAAAATTAAATTTCTCTAATTCATTACTAGAATTCATTACACATAATTCGGCCACACAAAAGTAAAGTCGGAGCATATCTTAACTCATTAGAATTGGACAACATGTAAAATGTTATAAAAATTATATCATTTCAAAAATTTGAGTTGAGGAAAATCTCAAGTTTAGATGTTTATTGAAACTTGGGCCTGGTTTACCAAATAGATGGGAGCATGTGGTACTACAGCACCATAGCCAACGTGGGAGTCTGAGGGTTGTGGGTCTGATCCTCAACTTGCATCATTTGTGATGTCCTAAGCATGACATTTATATGCACATGCTTAGTTCTGGTTTTCCCAGAAAAACTTTAACATTATTTGTAAGAACGTGTTTCATTATCAATGTAAAATAGATTCATACTAACAGATAGACTCAAAAGTTAGAAAGTTGGATAAATATGTATTTGCAGCAACCCACCACAGATTCAACTGCTTTTTGATCCGATAAATATGTAAAAAGTCCTGAAAAAATAAACACACAGCATCAGCCGTAATTGGTAAAGAAATGGTCAGACACTTCAGTCAAAATTGACTTTGGCTGGGTGGGGATTCAAACTCAGAACACCTGGATTTGACAGTCGGATAGATAACCAACAAAGACGCGACTGTTATATGTTGATGGCTACCAGCTACACTGTAGATATTATACACATACACACAAATAATATGTTCAATATACAGTATAACTTCCATATATCGAAGTTCAGGGGACCGTCATGAAAAGTTCGATATACCGGGACTTCGATATATGTGCATGTCTGGATCACTCGATTGGTAATGAGATCGCAGCATGTATATGACCGTAGATATACCTTTCATACTTTTACTAGTAAAGGTAACTTGAAGAAGAAAACATAAATTTAATCGTGTTTATTATTTATTGAATCCCTGCATGTCATTTAAAAAGCAATATAACTAAAGCACTAAAAACATGTACAAACATAAAAACTTACATGGAGCACTTCCGGTATACGAAAATAACCACATACATGTACATGAATATTCTATCAGCACATCAGTTGGTATAAACACACATGAACAAAACACCAACATACATGTACAATAAACATAAATAAATGTTCATAAATTACACTTGTAAGATAACATAATACGAAACTAAACGTCATACAATGCGTGCGATTTACACGTACGTTATGTAATCACGTATCACGTATATGTAATCATGACAGACGCAGCCGCCATGTTTGCGTACACAAAGTTAATGTTTTTTATCAGTAAATTATCACCATTCTACCTTTAAGTAATCAAATGTTTATTAACGTGTGACTCCTAACAAACATTTATCCGAGCACACCAAGGGACTTTACGCTATATGATCAGCGGGGCCTTTGTTCCTACGATCATCGCACCGGTGCATCGCAGGTGTGAAATACATGTACATCACTCCCGCGAGAAATTTTGAACAGGTAATCGATATTCGATACATAAATGGTTAATGATGTGTAAAAGGACTCTTTGGGGCCGTGAAAAAAACTTCGATATACTGAAAAATTCGATATGTATAACTTCGATATATTTGCGGTTTTTCCATATAGATTTAGAAGGAAAAAAATTGGGACTTGAGAAAAAGTTCGATATACCGAGAAATTCGATATATTGAAGTTCGATATATGGAAGTTATACTGTAACACATTTTTAACCAAATTAAATAAAACACAATTAACACGAAACTTTTCAACTTTGACTGTATTTATTACCTGTTGTGTCTGCTGCATCCCTGAGCAGGCGTATAAAGAGAGGTCGGGAGTACGGGGGCAGGGAGCGCTGGAGTGCTGCATTAAGTTCAGGTAGATTGATCTGGTCATTTGGATCCACGATAGCTGCCATGCCAGCACGACCCTCGGCACCTGTAATCGTAGTGAGTTAAATCTGACATAAAAATCATTCATACTTTCCTTAACTGTTAATGTGTTTTCCCCTTATCTATATGTTGTTTATTTTTAGCTCACAGGGACAAATGTCCAGGAGAGCTATTGCCAATACCCTGGCGTCGTCTGTAGACACCCAGGTTAAACTTTTGCGTTTAGTTGTGTTTTAAGTTTTGGTGTTTGCCTCCAATCTCAATCTTTGCATGGGTGGTGGGTTTTATCCCATAGGCAACTTTGTTGTCTTCTGACATCTCTTGTTTATTATTTAACACATGGGTACCTCCATGACTGAGTGGTTTAAGGCTCTGTCAATTAAAGACTGCTAACCTCTCACTGTTGAGGTTGTGGGTTGGAGTCCAGCTCAGTCGAACTCTGAAAGAGTTTTCAAGTTACTTGGGGAAGGACTGGTTCTACTCGGATTCATTCTCCATCATTAAAATTGGTTATGCCATATAAAACTTGATGTACGTTTGAAATGGCATTAAACCATATTAAAAAACACACTAAAAAACACTATTATGTAACACATTTCCATATCAACATACTTCTATCTGCCCTTTTTTTAATTTGACTTTCTGTTCTTTTTTTAAGCATACTGCCATATACCTGTCACTATAATTATAAATTCGGATGTACCAAAGATTGATTGAGCTTTTAAATGATCTTTTAAATTTACAACAACATGTTTTAAACTCTTTACTCCATACACCTTTAAACACCTAAAATAAAAGGCTTTTGAAAACAGTGTAGAACCAGTTCTGACTGCTCGTAACAAGCAATCAGAACATGTTCTGCACTGTTTTCTGCTTTATCAGAATGAATAGGTAAAATGTATCTATTCATCAAAATTGACTATGTGTGGCTCTTCAGTTTGGAAGAGTCCAGTTAAAATACATATGGAGTAAAGAGTTTAAGGAAGTTTATGAATATGTTTACCTGGCACCTCCACTCCATAAACAACAGCATCGTTCAGTTTGATTATTTTGCTGATGGTCGTCTCCACTTCAAACGTAGACACGTTTTCTCCACGCCACCGGAACGTGTCGCCAGTCCTGTCCCGGAAATACATGTACCCACAATCATCCATGACTAAAACATCACCTGTACAAAAGTTAAGTATACAAATATATATTTAAAATTCTATTAAAAGTATCTCTGTTGTGTTTTAATCTCGGAGTTCAATGAAATGCTTGTGTCTATTTCTGAGTGTTGTCTTTGAGACGGCATCAAGCTGAATCTGGAATCGAACCAAAAACCTCTGGCCTGGACAGCCAACAACTTATCCACTATACAACACCCTGCCTAAAAACATGATTATACATCGGAGTATGCAGTAACTCAAAACCCAAGTGATAAGAATAAGAGTATATGTCAACAGATTGACAGGTTCATGGTTCGATCATGTCATAGAACCATGCTCCTGTTTTTTTCCAATTCACTCGACCACTGTCTCATTAAGGTACAGAAGTTTGGCTCCAATCCAGCCAGTTTGGAGAAATTTATTTAACAAAAATTCAAGAAGAGGAAATGATTGTTTAATGCTATTTTGGCATTTGGCTTTTCATTGGTAGAGAAAGACTTCATAATGAATGTAGAATCGTTGTCCTTCAAATAGTAACCAGCAAACTTTCTATCATAATGTCTCTGGATTTAGCTGGGATTAAATCGTTGTCTTCGCCAGAAATATATTGATGATTTTTTGTTTTATTTTTTAAATTTTTTTATTGAATGGGGTTTACCGCCATTTCCAACACATTTCAGGTTATATATGACATATGGCCAGTTTTACTGGTGGAGTAAAACCTCAAACTGAGTTAGACCAAGTAGAACCATCGTCCTTCCGCAAGTAACTGGAAACTTTCTCACATAAAGTATTAGGAGTGAGCGGAACTCAAACCTACGATCTTAGCAGTGAGATGTAAGTGATCTTGTGACTACGCCTTAGACCACTCCGCCACGGAAGACCCTTTTTTTTGTTTTAATAAGCTTAATAAGCACAGATACAGCTATGTAAAATTGTATTTCATAAATTATTGTTATCTAACTTGTGATAGCCATAATGCAACATGATGTATGTAGCATAGATAACGATGAAATACTCATATTATATGTATCTTACCTGTCAGGAAGGCCATATCTCCCTGTTTAAATACATCTCTAGCGACCTTTTTATCAGTGGCAGACTTGTTTACGTAACCATCAAACTCTCGAAATGGATCGCCGATTATGATCTTACCGACCAACTCACCGGGCTCGCCTGAAATATGGGATCAATACTATAATGTATGAATGTTTGTACCGGGTTTTCATCACCATCATTTAATCATTGTTTTGTTTCATTTGGCAACGGGGCCTCATCCCATTTTAATATGTGACATGTCATATATGGTATCCAGTTTAATTAGTGGAGGCAGACCCCATATGCACATTATGCACTATTATCTCCCTTGAGTACTCCGGACCTACAGATGAGGAGGTAGAAATAAAACTTTAATTCTCTTTTTCTTCATTTTTTCAGGGCTTTGTACTGCAATGGTTTGTTTTTGCTAGCACAAGTTAAATGGTCAGTATTTTAGATATCACTACTGAAAAATTGATGCTGATACCAGCTTTCTGGACAATTCTGTGTCATTTCAGAATTGTTGGTTCGAACTGCATCTAGGGCAAGTAGTTGACATATTATAACTCTGGAAATTGATAAGTCTCACAAAAGCATTGAATTAAAAAAAACGAACAACCTGGTCAAGGTATGCTTTTTTTTCTTTATAATTGCACATCTTGAACCAGTGAAGAATTTGAGCCCAGACACATGCTGCAGAATTTGATTTTTCACTCTGTTTTGGACATAAATGTTACAGTGGAGCCCTATGGGAAATGTAATAGTGGTGTGAGACGTTAAGTGGTCATTGGACAACACCACTTATAATCACATGACCACAGATGATTTACCTGGTTTTGCCTTCACGCAGACGCCATGACTGTCCCGGACAATTTTATTCTCCTTGTCCACCTTGATCAATGTCACAGGATACATAAATGGGGCAATCATTGACGTGAAGCCACACGCACCAACAGTGTTGTCAAAGTTTACTGTAACATAAATATAAACAAATTAAATAAACAGTTATACAAATAATATATCACAATAGTTGGACGATTCCTAGTTTGTGCACAGTGCAGGTTTATCATGGTTAATGTATGTATTTTGTCTAAATCTATTTTATTATTTTATCATGTCAATGCATTCATTTCTGTTGATAAACTGCCTGCCTGATAAACAGATTTATCACGACATTGCAAGTTTATCAGGCACATGATGTCATTATGTATACTTATACATTTTGACCTGGATGGAATAACTTTTAACCTTACTTGAAATGAATAAAAAATGAACTAGAAATATTGATATTGATATTATAAATGCTAACATGGTATTCTCTATTTATTTTGATTGTACAATAAGTTATTACTAGGGTAACAACAAAAATCACAACCCCTAAAATTGAACATAGCCTGTGTTTTGTCATTATGAACATTGTATTTACATTTCACAAAATTTTATTCAGGCATTCTTGAAGTTATTGCACGGAAACCAAAGTGTGACGAGTTTTCACAAATTAAAGGGGCACAACTCTACAATGCCAAAAGTCATGACCCTAAAAATCGAAGATAAAAATAAGATCGATCCTTCAGATAATTTAAACTAAGTGTGTGTAATTTGTGTTGCCAAGTTTGAGAATTTGTTTCGACTTTTTTGCCCGTCACCTTATTTCATAAATTAAACATTGTTGATAATTCACAATTTTGGTCCAAGTGAGTTTTGGGACAGTACAATGTGACTGGTTTTATACAGTGTTTGTGTCTGCCATATTGTATCAAGTAGGAAATGTTGTCATACAGTAGACATTTTGTTGAAAGCTAAAAACAAGAATGAGAAAATTTAATAAAATGTCATCACTGAGTTCTTTATACTTACTTATATTGCAGTTACCCTCCGTGGCCCCGTAAAACTCTCCCATGATCTTAACACCAAATCTGTTCTGGAAATCTCTCCACAGGGCAGGTTGTAGCCCATTACCAAACATGACACGCACTTTGTGCTTGGTTTCTACAGGCTTAAATGGCTGGGCCATTATATAGCGGCAAATTTCACCAATATATTGGGCTGCCTGGAAATAAAGAGAATCACAAGATGGTTGTGAGATATGTGAAATGTCTGTTACTTATCTTGCACGAATATACTCTAGCATTACTGTTTTATAGGCGGAAACAGTATCGCTAGCTCAGGTGGAAACACATCTGACGGTCAATACATAAGTCTCGAGTTTGATTCCCTGCCCAGCCAAATTCTCTGATGATTGACCATGAACAGTGATCTATGGTCATGAGTTTTCCACCTCTGAATATGGGGGGAAGTAGCCTGTGTATTGCTAAGATAAGGCATCATCAAGAGAAGCTACAAACAAACGTTTCTATGTCTTTTTATCTTTTCCAAAGATTCAGGTCAGAGCTTGCACTTTGCCATTCCTTCAAAACAATGAAGGTTTAACATTAACTTCAATCATTAATAAATGAGCGGTCAAAGTCAAGATCATTGACACATACAGGTAATAGATATAAATTTATATCTTTATGTCAAAAAAACAAGTCAAAGTAACTTAATTTTAAAAACTTACTTATAAACTGCTATCAAAATCTTTATTCATAATATTCTGCTGGCGTTAAAGAAATAGTACTTTAATAATCTGAGACAATATTTACATGATAAAGGGTCCTCCGTGGCCGAGTGGTCTTTGGCGCCATCTCAAGATCACTTACCTCTCACCGCTAAGGTTGTAGGTTCGAGTCCTGCTAGCTCCAAAAACTTTGTGAGAAAGTTTGCCAGTTAATTGTGGAAGAACTGTGGTTCTTCACAGTTCTTCTCAGATTAGACTTTTTTAAAGATAGCAAATTATTATAATTAATACTATGGCACTATGGACATTTCTAGCAACTGGCACATCACTCTGTTTTCTATTACCACTAAAAATGATCTCAATAAGTTAACTACAAGGTTAACCCTTTACTCCATAGATACGCATGAATACTTCCTGCACTATTTTCCACTCTGTCAGTTAATATAAACATAATTCACCCAATATTTCAAAAGCGTTCTATATTAGAGGTGTCCAAAGGCGTCTATATTAGAGGTGTCCAAAAGCGTTCTATATTAGAGGTGTCCAAAGGCATCTATATGAAATAAAGGGTTAATGGGACTTTGCAATCATATGAAACTTACTGTACAGTTGTATTGGACACAATCCTCCCAGAATTTGCTGGCAGAAAATTTCTTCTTTATCACGACAGTTGTTCCCATTAGAAATGCCTGTCCCACCCCGATTATCCCCCCTGCCGTGTGATATAACGGGAGAGAATTGTAGAGAATGTCGTGACTTTCCAGCCTCATGAAACTGCCCACTGCAAATGCCATGTAGTAAAACCTGAAAAAGGATTGAATATACCTTATTTAATATAAATATTAACTAAATAAAGTAACATTGGCCATTTTGTTTGCTATACAAACTGTATTACACTGAACTTGCCAACTGAAATATATTTCCTCCCTTTGCTTAATCATAAATCTGATTTCAAAGGTAGAATGCAATGGAAATATTTTACTTTTCTGAAGTTTTATTAAAGTTGCCCATAAAAATGCATGCACTCATTCAGTGTGACAACATTGCTGTTCCAATTATGACATTGGCTTTACAGTTTAATGCATATATAATCTATGAAATAGGTTAATCTAGAACAGTTAGAAAATATCACATAAATATACGTATCATTGTGCATGCTTTTTGGGTTACATGAACATTAAACAAACCTAATGAACTCAAAATTGTGTGTTTTATCCTTTAATGTTTTGTGTATCTGCAATTATTTCTTTTTGTGTGCTTACCTGGAATTATTCAACATATTGTGCTTACCTGGATTATTCAATATATTGTGCTTACCTGGAATTATTCAATATATTGTGCTTACCTGGATTATTCAATATATTGTGCTTAATACCTGGAATTATTCAATATATTGTGCTAACCTGGAATTATTCAATATATTGTGCTAACCTGGAATTATTTAATACATTGTGCTTTAATATATGGATTTATTTAGTATATTGTGCTAACCTGGAATAATTTTAATACATGGTGCTTACCTGGAATTATTAAGTACATTGTGCTTACCTGGAATTATTTAATATAGTGTACTTACATGTACCTGGAATTATTTAATAAATTATGCTAACCTGGAATTATTTCGTACATTATGCTAACCTGGAATTATTTAATATATTGTACTTACCTGGAATTATTTAATATATTGTGCTTACCTGGAGTGAGAGATGATAGCAGCCTTGGGAAGGCCTGTAGTTCCAGACGTATAGACAAAGAACAGGCGATCTGCAAACAAAATACATACAAACAAACCATTTACAAAAATACTAAAAAGACATACATGTAAGGAGACAATTACTGAAAGAATGAAATAAAACATAAAATGTATTGTTCACCATCTACTTAATTGGTAATCAATCAACATGGTAACATTCAAACACACAAAACAACTGATGGCCTTTTTAGTTGTGGGTAACGAAACTGTAAAATTTTATATTGAACTATGGTCCTCTGGGCCAAGGGTCTAAGGCACCATCTCAAGATTACTTACCCCTCATTGCTGAGGTTGTAGGTTTGAGATCCTGTACATTCAAACTACTTTATGTGAGAAAGTTACTTGTGGAACGACAGTGGTTCTAATTAGATTTGTTCTGAGGTCTTCCTCTACCATTTAAACTGAATATGCCATATATAACCTAAAATGGTGTTAAACCCCATTAAACAAGAGGCCCAAGAGGGCCTGAGGACGCTCTACTGACTCATAGTGGCCATAGCACTTTTTGAAATTCTACTATGCAATAGAAACATCGGGGCGGGGTCATTTTTAACTCTAGGGACACCATTTGAACAAATCTAACAAAACTATAGTTGGTCATCATTACTACATAAACATTTTGAAAATCTGTTGGACCGTTAATGAGAAGAAGACTTTTTAAGTTTTGGACTATTTTTAGTAATGATGGCCATCTTGAATTTTAGATAGAAAAAATAAATCTTTTGTATAGTCTCCTATGCAATAGAAACATCCATGTGAAGTTTCAGTTTAATTGGCCTAGTGGTTTCAGAATAAATGAAAAAAAAGAAGAGAATTTCCTGTTTTCCCATTGTATCCCTATGTAAAGTTCTAAGTCCCCTTACAGGGCCCCTATATATCTTAACCCCTAAATTCTTATCTGCAATCAAACCCCTACACTTAGGGATAATTTATATCAAATATGTACAAATCTGACATACCGGTTTTTAAGAAAACAATTTTACTAATTCCCAATTTGTACCCTTTTGGGGCCCTCCTGACCCCTTAAGACATAGGAACCCAGTCATTTTTACAAATCTTAACCGCCTTTACCTAACAATGCTTTAGTGAAGATATAGGCAAAATTATTTCCATTTAAAAAAAAAAAAAAAAATATTATATTGACATGTGTCCCCTTATTGAACTGTCGGGGCAGGGTCATTTTTTACCCTAGGGACACCATTTGAACAAATCTAACAGAACTATAGTTGGTCATCATTACTACATAAACATTTTGAAAATCTGTTGGGCCGTTCATGAGAAGAAGATTTTTTAAGTTTTGGACTATTTTTAGTAATGACGGCCATCTTGAATTTCAGATCGAAAAAAAAAAAAAATCTTCTGTATAGTCTCCAATGCAATAGAAACACCCATGTGAAGTTTCAGTCTAATTGGCCTAGTGGTTTAAGAACAGATGAAAGAAAAAGAGAATTTTCTGTTTTCCCATAGTATCCCTATGTAAAATTCTAAGTCCCCTTACAGGGCCCTATAAATTTTAGCCCCTAAATTCTTATCTGCAATCAAACCCCTACACATAGGGATAATTTATGCAAAATATGAACAAATCTGGCATACCGGTTCTTAAGAAAACGAATTTAGTAATTCCCAATTTTTACCCTTTTGGGGCCCCTCCTGACCCCTTAAGACAGTGGAACCCAGTCATTTTTACAAATCTGAACCTCCTTCACTAAACAATGCTTCTGTGAACATATAGGCAAAATCATTTCCATTTAAAAAAAAAAAAAAAATAAATATTATAATGACATGAGTCACCTAATTGAACCCTCGGGGCGGGGTCATATTTAACTCTAGGGACACCATTTGAACAAATCTAACAAAACTTTAGGTGGTCATCATTACTACATAAACATTTTGAAAATCTGTTGGACCGTTCATGAGAAGAAGACTTTTTAAGTTTTGGACTATTTTTAGTAACGATGGCCATCTTGAATTTTAGATAGAAAAAATAAATCTTTTGTATAGTCTCCTATGCAATAGAAACATCCATGTGAAGTTTCAGTTTAATTGGCCTAGTGGTTTCAGAGAAAGTGCTGCTAACAGACGACAGACAACAGACGATGGACGACAGACAACGCGCCATCGCATAAGCACTTCTGGCCTTTGGCCAGTAGAGCTAAAAACTACATTGAACTACCAATATGATTTGTGACTTTCTTTATGTTTAGTAAATGATTAAGCCAGGCTTGGTCACTTTCTGTGAAGATTGAGCAAAATTGGTATTTTTTTTTTGTATTTACCTGTAAACTTTGCTGGTGGGGCCGGTGGGGTGTATGTGGGACTTTTCTCCAGGACGGGATCCAGCATTACAGCATTTACACCAGACACGGGTCCCGGTCCAGAGAAATATAACTGGCAGTTACTGGGCAGGTCTCTTGTAATGTCTTGCACGGCTAAAGTAAAGGAGGAAAAAATAAAATATAGTTGTATTATATAAAGGTAGTTTAAGGTACTAGTATAAAATACTATAATTTGTACACTGTCAAATACTATTTTAAAATATTTTACCTTTAAGTATCATATTGTAGAATATAACAATGTTAAGCACCACACGGTCAAATTTGGTCCTGTCAAATATTGCATAGCCAAATACATATATAACAGTGTCAAAATCAGCACTTTCATGAATGGTGTCTAATATTCCATTGTCAAATACTGCACAGTGAGGTATGGTACTTTCACCAATACTACAGGTTATTGGATGTGTATGGAGAAATATAAGTTGGGATGGGGTTTTTATGGCTTGAGGAAAACAAGCTTGTAAGTACGATCTTGTGAGTATTCTTTGCCAAAACAACAAGCCCGAACTAATATTCTCTGTACACATTCACAAACCTTTTTATATACTTTCATACTGTTTCAGACTGTCAACAATCAATATTTACATGTCTAATACAATCGGTCTAAATGAACTACATAGATTAACAGCATTTCATTTCCCAATGAAAAACATTTGCAGCTTGGCAGAGCTAAAAAGCACCAATTTGCATTGCATTGGTTACACAATCTTGTTTTGCTAGTGCGATGTCATGTTGTCATGAGTTTCACGCTATGTTTGCTAGCGTAAGCTAACCTAAAAAATGTGTGTACTCATTCAGTGTGTTAGCAACGTCCCTGTTCAAATCACAACATTGGCTTTACTATTTAATGCACATGATCTGTTTTTAGTATATATCAAAATAGTAAAATAACATCTAAAACAGTTAGAAAATATATAGTGGAAAATTTAATATAAAGATCAAAAGCACAAATTTGAGCTTTTATCAGGTGATGAAAAACTTAAGTCTAGTTTAATATTGCCTATAAGTCCTTTGACTTCCTGAACATTAAACTAACCAAATGTTTTCATCCCCCTATTGAACTAAAAGTTGTGCTTTTAATCCCTCATTTAATAAAAACAAGAGGCCCACCTGACTATTGTTGATGACATAAAGCTATATGAATCTATGACATGCCCTTAGACCTCATGGGGGTGGGGACCATGAAAATTCACATAGGTATTAACTGTCATATCAGCAAAAACAAATCACACCAAAAAGCATTTACATACCGGTAAGTCTATTCAGTCATTTTCTCTTATAGATTTAGTAAAGTAGGCCCTACTCACAGGGCCAAACCGTGAGACCCAGGAACATGCAATTCACAATTTTTATGAAGGACCCATAATGCGTCCATAATCATGGTCACCATTTGTTTCCTAGCGCTTCTGATAGTCAGAAGATTTTCAAAGTTTACCTTGAATTTAACTGTTTTGGCCCTGCCCCCAAGGCCCTAGCGGTGTGTGAACCATGCAATTCACAAATTTGATTCCCCCTTAGGTACCAAAGCTGCATACAACATTTCATTACGATTGAGCTTATGGTTTTTGAGAAGAGTCGAAAAAATCAATTGTTTACGGACGGATGACGCATGACGATTGGCAAAACTGATCGCAAAAGGTCCCTTAAGACAAAATCTCAGGTAACCTAAAACAGTGTCTAATACAGGTATTTCCTAAGCTGTCTCCACCTTTATGGACGTCTCGTTCTTTGATTAGATGAGTAGTTCCTACTTCCATTGCACATGCTAAAGTTCCCATTCAATATGAATGTGTGCAGTATCATAAAATACACACCCTTCCTCTTTAGAAAAATATAGGTACAATATGAAAGTATACCAAAATTTCAAATACTACATGTACATTGTGAGGTATGTTACTATGACAACTATAACACTCTCACATATCACATTGTCATAATTTACCATGTAAAATAATCCAATACTAAATTATTCATTTTCCATTTTTAAATAATCAAAACAAATGAATATTATTGATAAACTAAACATGAAATTTCCAAATATGTTTAAGTAACAGAAATAATCATTTACAGCAAAGGAATTTAGAGACTAGCACCATGCACAACCCTACCTGATGTAAACTCAGCTGTATAGACTAACACCATGTATAACTCTACCTGATGTCAACTCAGCTGTATAGACTACCATCATGTATAACCCTACCTGATGTCAACTCAGCTGTATAGACTAACACCATGTATAACCCTACCTGATGTCAACTCAGCTGTATAGACTACCACCATGCACAACCCTACCTGGTGTCAACTCAGCTGTATAGACTAACACCATGAAAAACCCTACCTGATGTCAACTCAGCTGTATATACTACCATCATGCACAACCCTACCTGATGTCAACTCTGCTGTATAGACTAAAACCATGCACAACCCTACCTGATGTCAACTCAGCTGTATAGACTAACACCATGAACAACCCTACCTGATGTCAACTCAGCTGTATAGACTAACACCATGCACAACCCAACCTGATGTCAACTCAGCTGTATAGACATACACCATGAACAACTCTATCTGATGTCAACTCAGCTGTATAGACTAACACCATGCATAACCCTACCTGATGTCAACTCAGCTGTATAGACATACACCATGAACAACCCTACCTGATGTCAACTCAGCTGTACAGACGAACACCATGCATAACCCTACCTGATGTCAACTCAGCTGTATAGACTTACACCATGCACAACCCTACTTGATGTCAACTCAGCTGTATAGGCTAACATCATGCAAAACCCCACCTGATGTCAACTGAGCTGTATAGACTTACACCATGCACTAGCCTACCTGATGTCAACTCAGCTGTATAGACTAACACCATGCATAACCCCAGCTGATGTCAACTCAGCTGTATAGACTTACACCATGAACAAACCTACCTGATGTCAACTCAGCTGTAAACACCAGTCCTTGTGCTCCTGAAGCTTCAATACAATGTAACAATGACTTATCCCTCAGATTGTAGTTAATGAGCGCTCCCACAGCACCGATCTTGGCAAGTCCTAACCAGTACAGTACGACGTCTGGGCGGTTCTCCATCAGAATGGCAACGACATTGCCTTGACGAATCCCTGACTCGTAGAAATAGTTGGCGATAGCATTGGACTGTATGTCTACTTCCTTCATAAAAAAAAAAATATTGAAAATATTATAATATAGGAAATTAGAAACAAAGTATTCCCTTTAAAAATCATTTCTTGCCCTTAGTTTATTTTCTACTAATTTATTTTAGCTCAAATGTGAAGTATCCTCACATGAATTGCTCTCAAGTCAGTTTCCTTAGAAGAACCAGTACAGAGTGTTTTGAGAGGCCATTAGAGCGAGTCTGGGATTGAACCTGTGTCTTCCAGCACAAGTGGCCAATACTCTATCACTGCACTATGTTCTTGCTTCTTCAAAGTCAAGCTGGCCCTGATTATGTTGTATGGTGTTTAGCGTCGCTTTCAACAATTTTTCAGTCATATCGCGACGGTTGGCCCTGATTAACTCAGTCTGTTATGCATCTGACTTTCAATCCAGGGGTCGTGAGTTCGAATCCCAGCCAAGCAACAGTCTCCGTGATGATTGATATCTGACATTATGTCTCATTATCATTCCTCTCTCACCGATGATTCAAGTGGGGAAATTATCAGTTACTTGCGGATATGGGGTGTGCTCGAGTACTGGTTTGAGGATCCCAGGAAACAGTGGTTAGGAAAAATTATTGTCTGTTTGCACTCGGTGGCATAAAAATAACGCTAAATATTCAATCAATCAATCAATCAATCAATCAATCAATCAATCAATCAATCAAGTCAAAATATACAATAAATGCTTTTAATGTGACTTTAAAATTAATCTTATTTCAGTATTGATATGCTGAAGATGTTGACAAAATAATACAGTTTCCTTTTGTTAATGTTTTAATGAATATATTATAAATTAAATAACTGCAATAATACAAGATTCATAGACTGAGTTTGTAAATCTTACGGGTATAGACTAAGGACTAAACATTTCACAAATTGATAGCATTTACAGTAAAAAAAAATTTTTTTTGAATGGGGTCTATCGCAATTTTCTACACATTTCAGGTTATATGTGGCATATCCCATTTAACTTCTGGAGGAAAACCTAAGAATGAATCTGAGTATACCATCATCCTTCCACAAGTTAATGGAAAATTTTCGCACACAAAGTTTTTGGATCGAATGAGACTCGAATCAACAACCTTAGTTGTGAGAGGGGAATGATCTTTAGACGGTGCCTTAGACCATTTGGCCACAGAGGACCCGTTGCATTATTTAGGACAGCTCTGCATATTGCTTCAACTTTCACCAATGCAAAGAAATAAGATGCATTGTTTCCGATGTCTGTATATAACTCAATCTATTTTGAAGCATCAGATTTTATGTACTCGTATGCTCATGCAAATATGAAATAACGATACTAGTATGTATGAAGACCCTTAATTTTGTTTCTATTGTGGCAAAGGGGCATAACTGGTGTTAATGGTTATAAGTCATCCTCATTCTCAGATCTGTAGTCGTCTGTGATACGAAGTGCTATTAATATATTTGAATTTCATTAGTCTTTATTGATATATACAATACAAAAAATCGATTTTTACTTTTAAAGATGTTTTACTTGATAAAACCATTTATACCTGTTTTATAAAGTTTCAGAGAGCAATATTTGGAGATTATAACTGTTACATGGTTGCAAATTCATTTTTATTTTGAACGGAATTTAATTCCATTATCAACACATTTCAGGAAAATTGATTTAATGTATTAACGCAAGAAAACAAATTTAAACATAATTTAGTGTACTTTAAATAAAAAAATATTGTCAAAAATCCAAATTTTGAATCTAACACCCGATTGCTGGCAAAATGTGTGGGTGTTTAATATAAAAAAATTGCCAGGAAGTCAAAATGTGAAATGCAATTTTATATTCATTAGGAACTGAAAATTTTAGCACTTACTGAAAAAAAGCAAACGTCAGGGTAAATATGTTTAATTCTAATCCTGGAATTAATAATTTTAACTAACTTTTTAATATTTACGATATTCTTAGCTTTCGACAAAAATAAATAAGGTAATAACAAACCTTGAATGTCCATGTTTTGTTCTCATATAGAAAGCATGCTTTATTTGGATAAGTTGCTGTCGTGGCCTGGAATAACTTCGGAATGCTGCTATGTGTTCTAGCCAACTTCTTCACATTCCATTTCATAGTCAACAGCACAACCAAAGCTCTGAAAAGATACATAATGAGTTGTTATAAAGGTTTCACTCATTGATACAATACCTGTTTGAAGAAGTCATTTTCATCTTCACAGCAGGAACAAGGTATTTTTATAAACAGTGAACATCTTTAAAGGTTCAGATGCAGGTATTAGATTAAATGCTATTTTCAACAAATTTCAGGTTATATACGACATATCCAGTTTTATTGGTGGAGGAAAGCATGAGAAAAAATCTCAATAGAACCACCATCCTTCCACAAATAACTGGCAAATTTTCTCACATAAAGTTTTTGGAATAAGCGGGACTAGGACCTACAACCATAGTGGTGAGAGGATCTTGAGACGAAGCCTTAGACCACTCAACCATGAAGGACCGTTGGCAGGAAAATAAAGGCTCAGGTCAATATAGGACATGATTATCAGAATGGTATTCCTCTTGCAGGACTTGAATGCTGAAACAATATCATGCAAAGACCTGTTTTTTTCTTAAATCTTTTATTTTCTATGTATAATCTTTTCTCATGTTGATTGTATGAATGAAAACATGTTACTGGTACATTTAATGACATAACTTGAACGATAAATTCAGCAATTTCAGGACTATAGTCAATTGGACTAGAAAAATTAAAAAAAGAAAGTCCGAATTCAGTTCTTATAGATCTTAACCATTAATAACAGAAGTTTTATTTTCTAAATTTATAACATTTTCAATTTCGGAAAAAAAAGTTTCTTCTAACATCTTGCTCGTAGTATTCTATTTAAATATAAAGTTATAGAAACAGTCTGGCTTTGTGTTTGGAAAACTTTTGTAGTCTGGTTTAAATGTCATAGACTGGCTCTCGGACTATATCTATTTTTTGCATACTGATTCAGAGCTCTACTGATTAATATTGAGTGTTACTTTGGTAGTTAATGCAGTTGTTTTAATGATCACAGCTATTACAGCTCTTGAAAATGTTTTGGAGACCACTAAGAATGCATACTCTTACACTGTAGTGCTTGCCATCCTGTAAAGAATCTATTAAAACTTATTTCCTACTACAAACCATCAAAATCTAATTATAATCACATGGTAAGAGGTTCATTAACTTTGAAGTGCTCGACTGTGACATAATGTTCAGTTATCTCATCACCCTGGTAGCTTTGTATTACTCAAGTAGATTCTCATTACACTAGTGGCTTCTCATCGTTTTAATGACAGTCAAGATTTATCACAATGCTAAAACAAATATATTATATAATGCAGTTAATGGAGAATTTGAAATACTTGCTCATCATCCGAGTAGGCAAGGTTTAGTTCCAAGTCAATCGTTCATGAATTTCAGAGTTTATTTATTTATTTTACCAGAGTTGGAACTACATTTTCAAAGTTTTTTTGGACCCAGCTCAAATAAGCATCCCAGCATTGAGAGGTAAGTGTTATTAGACAACATGTGAACAAACCAGATCTTGTCAAATTTCAAGACTATGTTTAAAACCTCCTGTTGAAGTTCTCCAGGTATTCAAATCTTATCCCCACCACTTTGGCTGCAAGTATTATTCCATTGCTTTGAATTAACACTTTTTTTAGGGGATGAATGACTCTTGCAAAGGGTAGATTTACTGTAAAGAGTTTTGTTTTTGGATCAGGGAAACATTATCAATCTATCTCCATCCCTTCTGTGTTTTTAAGAAAAGATTTTGAGTTCTTTACTGAGTGCTGCATTTGCTCATCTGGTAACATTGTGGTACCCATCTTACACACATTTGTGACCTCTCACGCTTTTTTTCAATATACCTATGCATTATTGCCACTTCAGTGTCACACATATTCTCGCAGTCATAGAGGTCATTTTCACCTGCTATCTGTTCTTATTAATAAAGGTTGACTGGCCTTCTGGGCCTGTCATTATCATATATGTCTGCAAGTCTTTATTAAGCACATGTGAAATTGTGCTGACCTCCCTGAGCTGACATGTCCAGCTACTGTTTTGTCTCTGTTTGAGTTTTACTGATACTGACACAGACATTTTAGCACATTCTTTTAATGTTCTAGTGTTCATCTTATTAAAAATTTTAAAAATACTTAAATAAAAAAAAAAAGAATTTGTATTGAAAAGAATGTCAAAATTTAGGATGGAAATTCAGCTCATCAGATTTTCATTGGTTACAATCGTCGTTCAAGATAGAGGTTAGTGCAGCCTTGCAGAAACACTTTCCACACATATATAAAACACTGAAGCCTAAACAAACATTATGACACCATACTTATATGTAAACAATGTTAAATTTAGATGCAGGAAATACGTGCCAGAATGGAACTGAGCGCGAGTGTTTTTACTTCTTGTTGATAATCAATCGGAATTCCCCTGTAAAGTTTGCAGATTTGCCTTGCAGATGGGGAAAGTGGGGGATGTGCGATTTATACCAAGCACTCTGTGTAAAATTGCCATAGAGCTGGCAACCTGCATTCCATTAACTCCATAATAAAACGGATATCAAATGCAGGAGTGCTCACTTTTTTTCCGAACAGGAAGTAGTATCCAGTGGAGTCTGGTACTGTGGTACTGCTGTTATCAGACTTACAATATATTTATTCCTAAAATATTTATGTATTTAAAAATCATCTGGATTATTTATTTTACTTCAATTATGAAGTTGTTACAACATATACAAATCACGCTCAAAGTCTTCTTGGGTAGAATATGCGGAAAAAGTGTTTTGCTCATAGCTTCGGGGGAGGATCAAACCTATAAAACTCTGAACCTAGGTTTGATGCTCTACCACCGGACAATGTGCTCCACAATCAATAAAAAACATTGAGTATCTTCAATTTGAATGAGTAAAAACTGAACTGCAGCCCAGCAAAATATTCAAGCTTAAAATGTTTCAGGCTTAAAGTGACAGCGGTCACCCATCCAAGTACTAACCCAGTACTTTGCTGCTTAACTTCCAATACAGTCAGTTCACTTCAAACATGCTTTTATAGCTTTTACAGCAAGGCTGTTGTAAGTGACCTATGTACAATCACTACACTCCTCCCCTCTTTAACCTTAAGGGCTTAGCCTAAACTGCACACCCTGTGGCTTTCCGCATTTCCTGCCATATTCTGCCCCACCCCAAGGAAAGAGAGATTTGTGCAGACCCAGGTTCGAAAGTTCATCCTCATCGCCATTAAAGTAACAGCTTCCTGCAGTTCCTGGCCAAATTCCTCCCCATCCTAAGGAAAGAGGGATTCATGCATAAGCAGGTTCGAAAGTTCATCCTCGTCGCCATTAAAGTGATAGCAGTCACCCATCCAAGTACTAACCCCGTACTTCGTTTCTTAATTTCCAATACAGTCAGTTCACTTCAACCATGTCGCTGTAAAGGCTAGCTTAACAGTGAGACTGTTCTAAGTACCCTATGTACAATCCCTACAGGCTGAAAAGGATGTTGATTATCCTATGTCACTATATACATAATCTGCAAATCAATACACAAAATTAAGCAACATCAATTTTCTCTATTTTGCAACAATAATATGGTTCAGAAACATACCTAAGATCTCTTGGCAGAGATTTACAGACAACTTTTGCGAATCGCCATCCCCCTGTTGCAATATAAACAGCAAAAACGGCAAATGTTGACAGCCAACATGACCACCCGAGGAAGAAACTGAAAAACACGCCAAGCAAAAGAAATGTCACCGGCTTTAATAGCATCGTGCTGCAACTTCCTTTCACAGCGTGGTTGATGTGTCGCGCGACACCGAACACTGTCATGTGTACGATCGTTATCACACAACCGCCGTATCAATACAAATCAAAGTTCATGTGTATTTTTAGAATGTTTGTGTACGGTCGGTATGCAAAATCTACACACTTTATCACAGGTTATTAAACGCTTTCAATTCCCTTCATGAGAGGTTACGTGTTAGGACAAGCGCCTACATGATATCACCAAAGGCCATCCATTATTATGTTATACGTTCGCGGGCTCTACATAAAACATAGTTTTGTTACTAGCCATGTGGATATGTATATGCTGGTTAGTGCGTCAGATATACTTATACAATGATTACTATGATAGTAACAAGTCAAGGACAATGATAGCTGGATGATAATTACAATACAAATATTCGTGTCACGCGTGCGTATTTTACCGGCATGCGAATGAATACATGTAACTGCAGCTTTATATAATAGAATAGACCAGAAAAGTAGACTAGAATAGAATAGAACAGAATATTTTATTCAGAAAAAAACACCAACACATCAGCAGCTGTCTTCCATACATAGAACATATACAATGTAGATCTATTTGCACTTTGAAAAATAAAACAAACAAAAAACAAAATTATCTCAGCAGTAGGCCTAATTATGATAACCTCCCTTTGACCAGATTTATTTCTTTTTTTTACTAGATCTAGAACATCAAATGGAATAGAAAAATAAAAACAAATGCTTAAAATACTTCAAGGAACTGTTTATCGAAGAATTATAGTAAATCTTCGAATTTTCTCACAAATATCCAATATGCGAGGCTTTTATCTTGGACAAACAATATCCGAATACGGACGATGCGGGCGCTATTAACGGCCCCTATATGGAACCCGGTAACAAAGCATGTTTCGGTGTTAAGACTTCTGTTTAATCATCCTCTTTAACGGCAGAATACTACGCCTCGTGAGTTTTATCGAAGAATAACAAAAAAATGCGCACTTCAATAAAATGGGATCCCGTTTCTTCGGGGGGCGACAGTGTTATATCAGGGTACACTTAAATTAATAATAATTGTCAGTTCATCTCCAATGCAATATGTCGATAAATAGAATGTTAACGTAATGCAGCCGCAAATCAGATTTCAGTACAAACTTTTAATTTCATTGGACAGTTATTTGATGCAATTAATAAGGGTAGCTAAAACACTAACGTTTACGACGCCTGCGTCAGTATCCCAGCGCTATCTGCCAACACGTGACCGGCGTACTTGATAAACTTTTAGTTTAATTTATCACTTTTTTGAAATTACTCAAACCTTCAGAAATTTGTTTTAGAAGAATTGTTTTATTTGGGGAGACCAACAATTCTCCCGGAGAATTAGTGCTGGAAGGATATATTTTAATACTAAGCTAGGATGGATATAAGTGCCGATATGTTGAATTTGGTTTTATACGGAAGGCTGAAGAGAAACATAGAAGGTTTTTTGTCCGGGAGCAAAGGTAGGAAGAAATTTAATATTTTCTCTAAATCAATCTATTTTACCTTTTTTATGTTTTTTTTTAAAAATATTATTATAATTACAATTGACGCTTAGATCTAAATGTAAGCATAAAATAAAGGAGTATGCAAAGTAGTGACTTAATTACATTATATGTTTATACATGTGACTATATATAGATACAGAGAAAATTATACACTGATAGATATATTTCCTTGATAAAACTAATTTGGAAAACATGCACAGAAGAAATATAATATAAACTGAAACGTAAAGGCAGTTCTAGGTCCGAGAACGACAGTTCTAGGATAGGTAAGGACAGGTAAGGACAGTTCTAGGACAGGTAACGACAGTTATAGGACAGGTTACGACAGTTATAGGACAGGTAACGACAGTTCTAGAATAGGTAACGACAGAGTTCTAGGATAGGTAACGACAGTTCTAGGGCAGGCAACGACAGTTCAAGGATAGGAAACGATAGTTCTGGGACAAGTAACGACAGTTCTAGGACAGGTAACGACATTTCTAGGACAGGTAACGACAGTTCTAGGACTAAGACAGGTAACGACAGTTCTAGGACCAGGAACGACAGTTCTGTGACCGGTAAACTTTGGTGATTGCAGTTGTATGTGTCTGCCTTACGGATAATAATGTGAGTGCCGGTCTGACTTGTTACTTTATGCAAATTAAAGGAGCACACGGCAATGCTATTTTTTCTCTCTCAAATCAGTCTTTACACTAGTAAACTATAATCATTTGAACTTATATTAACCACCAAGTATTACTGCCTGAACCTTCATGTTTGCTGTTTAATATATGAAGATATTAACCACCAAGTATATCTGTCGGAACCTTCATGTTTGCTGATTAACATATGAAGATATTAACCACCAAGTATTAATGTCGGAACCTTCGTGTTTACTGATTAACATATGAAAATATTAAAAACCAAGTATTACTGCCGGAACCTTCGTGTTTATGAAGATATTAACAACCAAGTATTACTGCCTGAACCTTCGTGCTTACTGATTAACATATGATGATATTAACCACCAAGTATTACTGTCGGAACCGTCGTGTTTACTGATTAATATATGAAGATATTAACAACCAAGTATTACTGCCTGAACCATCGTGTTTACTGGTTAACATACGAAGATATTAACAACCAAGTATTACTGCCAGAACCTTCGTGTTTACTGATTAACATACGAAGATATTAACAACCAAGTATTACTGCCCGAACCTTCGTGTTTACTGATTAACATACGAAGATATTAACCACCAAGTATTACTGTCGGACCTTCGTGTTTACTGATTAACATATGAAAATATTAACAACCAAGTATTACTGCCGGAACCTTCGTGTTTATGAAGATATTAACAACCAAGTATTACTGCCTGAACCTTCGTGCTTACTGATTAACATATGACGATATTAACCACCAAGTATTACTGTCGGAACCGTCGTGTTTACTGATTAACATATGAAGATATTAACAACCAAGTATTACTGCCTGAACCATCGTGTTTACTGGTTAACATACGAAGATATTAACAACCAAGTATTACTGTCGGAACCTTCGTGTTTACTGATTAACATACGAAGATATTAACCACCAAGTATTACTGTCGGACCTTCGTGTTTACTGATTAACATACGAAGATATTAACAACCAAGTATTACTATCGGAACCTTCGTGTTTACTGATTAACATACGAAGATATTAACCACCAAGTATTACTGTCGGACCTTCGTGTTTACTGATTAACATACGAAGATATTAACCACCAAGTATTACTGTCGGACCTTCGTGTTTACTGATTAACATACGAAGATATTAACCACCAAGTATTACTGTCGGACCTTCGTGTTTACTGATTAACATATGACGATATTAACAACCAAGTATTACTGCCTGAACCTTCGTGTTTACTAATTAACTTTTTTTTCTAAAGCTAGTGGCATCTTATTAGTTTTTGAAAATATGAGTAAATAATCTTTAAAAAATACGACTTGATATTATTTGCAATTTTATACATGTATATACTACCGATAAAACTAATAAACATGATATTTTTATTATATAATGCCACATATGATCACACATATAGTAAATAGGTAAATAAAGTATAACTTTATTTGAAAAGGGATAATCAATCCAGGTAAAACCTCCATTGAGGCCCTCATATTGCCGACAAAGTTATGCCATTTTCCAAAATAAATATGAAACGAAGGGTCTGCACATATACAGAGGAATTGACATCAGAGTTCTATTAATTTAATAGATACTGTTTATAATTTTCAGAAATGTAATTAATAACATTCATCAAACTTGACGTGTGTCACTTTATAATATCTTATTATTTTTGCGGTTTAAACATAAATCACTTTTATGTCAAACGTATTGTTTTATCTTATTTTATATCTTTAAATAGTGGTTAACCGTAAACACAGCTTGTTAATAATTGTTTGTTTGATGACGTTGTCATGTTCGTTCTAATGTACATAAATTCTAGAGTACTCCATGACCGAGCGGTCTAAGGTGTCGGCTCAATATCACGTACCTCTCACCCGCTCGCTCTAAAAACTTTATGTGAGAATGTTTGCCAGTTACTTCGAAATCAGATGCTCTTATAGTGTCGTATACTAATATTATTTGTTCAGTTATCGTTTAATATTTACTATCATCTCTTTTATGTTTTTTTTATATCTTTATTCACTAAATATGAATATCCAATGCATGCACAACTTGTCATGCATTATTTTGACATCTCGATGAAGATAGCTGTATATTGCCATACTTGTTTTTCAGGTCCTGTCTTCTATGTACATCTGTATTTAAATGTGAAATTTAATGGAATAAATATTGTTTAAACCAAAATGAATATTCAGACAATAGTGGCTTCGTGATAAGTGTATAAAATATTTTCGTATTAGTTTTACCAAATTAGGAGTTTCCGCATCTGCATTCTGCTAATATACCTGGTATTGATACCAATAGATGGGCTAAATCTGACACTTAAAGAACACTGGTGAATCAGTGAGTGTAGTATTGTCCGTAAGTATTTACCTGTTACTCATTAATCTTCGCCACTATGTTTGGGTTGTTCCGTGCAGCTATTCGTGAGTACGAAATGATGCCAAATTATTATTGTATTGGTTTAGTAATAGGAATCACTGTTATTTACGTTCGGACACCGAAAATTAATTTACGAATAAACACGGAATATTGGTGAGTGCCAGGTATACCCTAACGCACAATTCATGTATGCGCAGTATTCTAGAACAATAAGTTTATTTTTCTCTATATATTTGGCGACAACAACAAAACATATACAAACAGACACAAGCTGGTTTCCACCATACGTATTTTATGTGTTTATTAACTGTGTATTACAATTAAGGAAACAAATGTCTGCACACATATTAATAGTGACAGCTTTGAACCGGAACAAAATTGTTAAAAAAACGACACTTTGTATTTATAAACAGTACTTGAAATTAATTGCCTTATCCATTGTAGCTGCTGAGCTTAAATTTCATTTTATGTTAGAGCGCAATTTATATAATGAGCTAAGAAAATGAATTATTTCAAGGCATTGGGCCATAATAAACTAATTGCTAGATTATCATCCCCGCCTGCCCCCGTTTTTAAAGGGTACCGCATGTCAGACTATAAATGGCTATTTATCGTTAAATAGACATGTAAATAACACAAAAATCAACAAATTTTAAATGAACGAAATTTATCAAATGAGAAAAACGATATTAAATATCATGATTTCAAGCGTTTCCTAAATATTATGGGCGCCGCCATTTTATAGCTCTTTTATGTTGGAGGTTTTCGATGACGTCATAGCAGCACTTCCGTTCTAGTTCTCGCGAAAATTTTATTGTGCCGTTAGTGACTGCTCTCTACTGAAACTCTTATGCATATACACTAATTCACGTAAACAGTTGATAGATAGATAGATATATATACAGTATATTATTGAACATCAAAGGAAGACAATTAAACGCGAAAACGATTTTGAATTGAAGGACATAATCCATAAACATTGTTTTCTTCAGCGGAATAAGTAAGTGGAGTAATGCGATATGTTTTGTGGGCAGCGTTGTTTTTAATTTTCCTAATATGTGATTTCACAATGCCTCAGTGTCAAGCTTCTGGTGACATCACGCGCAAAACGCCTATATACTTTAGGGTAGGGCCTAAGATTGCAGAATGAAGTGTACAAATGCCTTGGCGTACCACTACCCAAGCATACAATTTCTGATGATTTCAGGACGAAGATTACCATATGCTACACACATATAGACTTAGTGTATATTATCCAGTGGGATGCTCTTTAAAAATGTGCTAATAACACTTATAGCTCAACTTATTTCTGAAATTTAATTTGTAATTTTATATACTCTTCCAAAATATTGCGAAATTGATATAGCAAACTTTCACAATGTTAAAATTGCATGCTGATTAAACAGGTGCGATAATCTAATAAACAATAAAAAGAAGAGGTTAATGCCAAAACATAGGGTGTGAAAACGACATGGTATCTAAAATTTATTATTAAAATACAAATAAAAGCCATTTAATTGTGACAGGCCCGATAAGCTCAGTCAGTTACGTGTCTGACTTATCAATCCAGGTGTCGCAAGTTCAAATCCCCACCGGCAACAGTCTCTGTAATGGTTGACATACAGCATTGTGTTTATTTTCATTTGTCTCTCACCGCTGATTCAAGTGGGAAAGTTATCAGTTACTTCGTCTTGTGGATATGAAATGTGCTCGAGTACTGTTAACTTTTCAGGAAACAGTGGTTAGGTTAACTGAACATCTGTACAGTAAGCCCTCGATGGCCAAAAAAAAAATGACGCTAAATATTCAGTGAACCATTAATCGTTCATAAACTCATTTTATTAATTTTGTAATCAATAGGCAATTTAGTTTATTGATATATGGCTTTTTCACAGCCAGCTAGGTCATTATTCTTGAATAGACATTTGAACTATCTCTACTTTGTAATGAAAAAAGATAAATTAAAACCTCTGTTCCTTTATTTATTCATAAATACATGGAACTGTACATTTATTTTCCTTCTTATGCCTTTGTATTGTATGTTATTCAACAGCAGAGGTTTTTTTACTGTTAAAATAGTGTTCTGGTTTACAATTTGTGAAAAATATATAAAATCATATTACATACTTTTTTACTTGTAAGTTTGCATTGATATTGAAACCCTAATTAACTGAAAATGTTTAAATTAGTAATAAGGCATTTTACTATGTGGTATTACATCCTGTCATAAACCCTGGGGTGATTTATGCTAATTAGGGTACAATATGCACACTGTGGCAGGGTATTTCTCATTACCACATGGCGTGAATGTGGTGTTGGTGAATTATGAAAGCTCAGCAGGGTGCCAGTAGCTGGACAGTAACATACACTTTGTGCAATATGCCTGTAGACATTATATTCCATATGACACTTCCAATAAAGAGAAACATTTTATATATGTTCAGGGAACTGGTAGAATAGATAATCATCATATATTAAATTGGGTAGTAACACAATTTGAATAACTGAAAGACAGTGCCAGTTATGTAAAACAACAAAAAAAACCCCAACTCATCCATGCTTCATCTAATTTTACTAAAAAGAGTATGAAATCAAAATTTAATCAGCCATCGTTGTGTATAACAATGACTGCACCAGCTAAACACGATCAGAAAAGAGATATAATACTATTTCTTATTCTTTCTCAGACAGGTAAATATATGTAACAGACCATTTTCCCATAGATTACATTCCAGGTCTAAATAGTGTTTTTTGATAATTTATTGTCTGAGTAGAAAACACATGTATTCCCTGATAATACTGCATGAATGTGCAGGCTCGCCTGGATCTACATCGACACTGACCGCAAAAATTACTTTTATTTTCTTAATCAAGCAAAGGGTAATTTTACTATTTTGAAATTCAATCATCAATGTCAGGCTACATGATAAGATGTCAGACTCGTGATTCATGGGTTTTGGGTTTGATCTCAGGTTCATGATCGGTGTGACTGTTTAACACTTATAATCTTTTTGGATGAAAGCTTCATTAGACATTGCCGTGTTTCTCTGTATCATTTCTGTGATACATTCTAAATCTTACACAGGCATCATTACACAGCATTCGCAGCTGCAAAACTCTTTCACATGTGTGAACGACTGTGCCGTATCACTATTTCTCTCGTTTTCAAATTCATTTAACTCTGCTTCCGAAAATTTTGGTTCAGAGTTGTAGGCCACAAGTCCTTCTCCGTTTTTAAAATCCATTTTAATATTCTTGCGAGTACGTTTGCCGGTGACTATAATTGCACACGTTTCTATATCTGCTGGGTACCACTCAAAATACCCACGGTCAAAATACCCACACCTCAAAAATGGCAAAGTAGTCAAAATACCCACAGCAGAATTTTCAGGGTATTCAAAATACCCACAGCAGAATTTTCAGGGTATTCAAAATACCCACAGTAGAATTTACAGGGTATTCAAAATACCCACAGTAGAATTTACAATGGGTATTTTGACATACACTCATAAATTCTGCTGTAGCGTATAAATTAATGTTGTTTTAAAGTGCAGTTGTGACCTCTCGCAGGTGTCCAATGTGGCGACTTCCACCACAAAGCCGATGTGCGAAAATGACCGTTACAAAACGAGCTGATATATCTTTATGAACTCGAATTTATGCATATTGATACTATTAACAGAAAGCTGAACTCAGCTATTCATATTATCCTGTTTCATACACAGGGTTGCGTTCCCCTTCAAGAAAAGTTTGGATGATAATCTAGCAATAATTTATAATGGCCTTACTAGAAAAGACTGAATATGCAAAAAACTTGTAGAATTGTTTAAATAATGATAAAGTAACGATTGTAAACAATCTAGAAATGTGTATACATTAAAACCAGTATTTTGTACAACAATATGCGTAATTAATAATATAAACTGCTAAATCGACTTGGACGTTAAAATAAAATATACATTTCTTATTCTTTGAAATTATATTGCACGTCATAAATGTTAATTCTTAATAGATATCTCTGTAGCCTGTCACTGCAATCTGCATAATTTTTTATTCATTTATGATATCACTGAATTAAATGCTGGAAATAATGAAAACATGTCAAACTATGGTTCAGTATATGTTCACCGATATGTGGAACGGTAGTGTAGTGGATAGAGTGTTGGCCGCTCACGCCAAATGTTACGGGTCTGACCCAAACTTGACCTGATGCCTCTAAAAACAACACTTAGTACTGGTTCTACTCAGGAAGCGGACTAGAGAGCGGTTCATATAAGCTTAGAGCTTTCTTCATATAAACTTAGAGCTTCTTCACATAAGCTTAGAGCTTTCTTCACACAAGCTTAGAGCTTATTTCATATAGACTTAGAGCTTTCTTCACATAACCTTAGAGCTTTCTTCACATAAGCTTAGAGCTTTCTTCGTATAAGCTAATAGCTTTCCCCCCATAAGCTTAGAGCTTTCTTCGTATAAGCTAAGAGCTGTCTTCGTATAAGCTTAAACCTTTCTTCACATAAGCTTAGAGCTTTCATCATATAAGCTTAGAGCTTTCTTCATATACGCTTAGAGCTTTCTTCATATAAGCTTAGAGCTTTCTTCATATAAGCTTCGAACTTCCATCATACAAGCTAAGAGCTTTCTTCGTATAAGCTTAGAGCTTTCTTCGTATAAGCTAAGAGCTTTCTTCATATAAGCTCAGAGCTTTCTGCACAATCGAGCTAAACTACATTAGTATAAATGATAGATAATACAGGTGTAAAATTACCGTGAAATAATGGCAGATCTTATGAAAATAATGATGATTATGCTGATGATGTTAATGTTAATGATGATGATGAAGAAGTAGAAGATGATAATGATGATAATGATGATGATGATGATGATAAAAGAAGAAGAAGATGATGATGATGGTGATGATGATGGAGTTGATGATGAAGAAGAAGAAGAAGAAGACGAAGAAGAAGGAGAAAGAAGAAGAAGAAGAAGAAGAAGAAGAATACCAGCATAAAGACAGGTACCCGGTCACTTATTGTTCAATAAGAACGTGTGCCAGAAGCTAGTTCCCGGTCCGCACGAGAGACGGAAGGAGAGAGTAGTGTGGGAAAATCCATTAATTACTCCGTGATGTCGACCGTGATTGTTCACATCAGCGTATTGTCACGGTGATAATGAATAAACATCATGAATACATAATGGCGGCTAACATGCACGGATAATGGGTAATAATGGCCACCGGGCATGAAGAAGGGTGCTAAAAGCCCGCATGTGTTTACATGTCGGCGGCATATGTTACGGCGGTGATAAAACATTTTTTTCTGCGGCACGTTAAGTAGCCCGGCCTGTGTGTGGCTGAAGACATTTATCACGTGCTTCTTTGTTTGTTTTTTGTTTGATTTGTTGTTAACAGGATATTTGTATTAATGTCATCTTATAGATTTTCGATACTATTTGATTAATTGACTGTGAGACTTCCGGTGATCTTAAAATTTATCTTATTCATTTTCACTAAGGAAATACGTATATAAGCTGCAATTAATGATAATTTTTATAATTTGTCAAGTGTTGATAAGATAGTAGTCTTATTTTCCCACTCTTCTTTGATTCGTGTTTTAGCCAAAACCTGTTTTAACATATTACAAAGACGTGCATTTTACCTCTGTAAATAATGCATTTTTTTGTTTTATATGTATATAATACCTTTTTATCAACTCCTGCTGCAAATCAGTTCTTTTCTGATCTGATCAGAGGGGATAATCGATACATAAAGATATTTTTATATTGCGCAATAGAGTTGGGTTTTTTCATGTCAGAATTTTAAAATTTTGTTTATCTTAACACTTTTTTAATAAATTGAATTGCAGCATTACACATAGTCTTATTATGTGAATAGTTAATTGTATTTTGCATTGTGTGATAGTCTCTTGTAATTCATATACATTCATATATTTGAATGGCTATGTACTTATAATCGTGCAAGGGTTCTCCGTGGCCGAGTGGTCTATTGATTGATTGATTGATTGAATATTTAGCGTCATTTTTATGCCATCGAGGGCTAACAGACGATCAGTTAACATAACAACTGTTTCCTGGGATTAACCAGTACTCGAGCACACCCCATCTCCGCAAGTAACTGATAACTTTACCACTTGAATCAGTGGTGAGAGACGAATGATAATGAGACACAATGTCATATATCAATCATCACGGAGACTCCGTGGCCCAGTGGTCTAAGGCGCCGTCTCAAGATCACTTACCTCACACCGCTAAGGTCGTACGGTGATTCTACTCAGCCTGAATCAGTCTGAAGTCTTCCTCCACCAGTAAAACTAGATATGCCATATATAACCTGAAATGTGTTGAAAATGCCATTAATAAACCCCCATTCAATCAATCAAACTATGAACTACTATCTGGCACTTTAATCAGAACCATATTTACATTTTTTCAACTAAACTTGTATCTTGTAAGTTTTTAACCGGGCACTCATTAAATGTTCGGGCGTTTTAACCCATTCTCCGTGCAGCTATTCGGGATTGCGATATGATGCCGACATTTAGAATATCAATATCGGTTAACCAACAGTAATACTCACTACATACGTTCGGGCACCGAAAATTAATTTACGGACATACACGGAATATTCCTGAGTGCTGGGTAAATACTTACGGACAATACACTGTAGTAAAAACATTTTATTTTTATTTTATTAGGATATTTAGATTTATATGTCCAATATGTTATTATTAAACCGACCTACTGACTAAGGGCCCAGTAACACGAGAAGCCATTAATGTAACAATCTGTTACTTGGAATTTACAAATTATCAAAATTTGAGGTAAAACACATTAAAAATAATTTGTTTAAATGCACAAAACCTTGCCATCATGCATGTAAAATACCTTTATATTATTTTGAAAAGTTGTAAATGTTTAATTTGCAAAATTTAAATGAACGAATCGTGACTGACAGTTTACAGCTGGACCCTGACTTAAATATTGTACGACAGCTCGGTAATGTAGCAGATAGTACTCATCTATAAAGTTTATTAGTAAATTATTGGATATAGTTCACGTTTGAGTACATTTTATAATTGAGTACTGTGTATAGTCTATTAATGCATGCTTTTATTATCAAGAACTGTCCATTATTGAGTATTTTCATTACAAGGTACTGTTTATTGTGTATACAATGTGTAGTACATTGGTGAGTACTACTCATTACCGGTACAGTTAATTATTTAGTATAGTTCATTATTAAGTATAGTTAATTACTGAGTAACTTCTTTTAAATGACATTGTCATTATTGAGTTTTGTTTATAATTGAATGCTGTTCATTATTGAAATCTGTTTATAACTGAATACTGTTCATTATTGAAATCTGTTTTTAATTGAATACCGTTCATTATTGAAATCTGTTTATAATTGAATATCGTTTATTATTGAAATATGTTGATAATTAAATACTGTGCATTATTGAAATCTGTTTATAATTCAATACTGCTCATTATTGAAATCTGTTTATAATCGAATACTGCTCATTATTGAAATCTGTTTATAATTGAATATTGTTCATTATTGGAATCTAATTGAATACTGTTTATTATTGCAAATAATACATTGATGCGTGATTTCATTATTAAGATATTGCAGCGTTGTAGAGTGTCCGCCTCGTAAGCGGAAGACCGTGCGTTCGATCCTCTGTTAGGTCATACCAAAGATTTTAAAAAATGGTACTTGAAGCTACCTCGCTTGGCGCTCAGCATTTAGAGGATAGTTTTAGGTCTGGTCGGCCCGATGTCATTATAATTTGACTTGATGGAGAATCATACCATGTGTCTGCGGCATGATGCTTCAGTGTTGCGGCGCTTAGAATGTTGTCTCAAGTAGACAACGTCGCGACATGCATGAAAACTGTTTGATAGTGACGCTAAACACCACAAAACAACAGCAACATCATTATTGAGTATTGTTCAGAATAGAGAACTTCCATTACCGGATATGTTCATTATTGAATGCTGTCATTACTGAGCAGAGTTCATTATTGAGTACTGTTCATCATAAAGAACTTACATTATATGTTACTGTTCATTATTGAATTCATTATTGAGTAGAGTTCATTATTGAGTAGAGTTCATTATTTAGTACTTTTGATTATTGAGTACTTTTCATTATTAAGTACTTTTTCTTTATTGAGTACTGATTATTATTATCTCCGACAGTTTACCGCAGAACCATAGTACCGAGGGAAGTGTGCATCCTACCATCTACGATACCGGGGGCCGATGTTGGGGTGTTCTCCACCACAATCATAAAACAGGGGACAGAAATGGGCCCCTACACGGGCAGACTATTCTCGAAATGTGAAGACTCAAGGTGTAAGATTTCAACACATTCATGGGAGGTAACTCAGTTTTCTGTGTTATGTTTATATATAGTTTAGGCTATGCTGGCTGTCATAATCATCTTACCATATCGACGTAATTACGTTCGTAATTTATTATATTGTCGATTTCTATATAAATTAATCACGTTGGAGATTTATTCTAAAACTGTCGATTTCTATATGAATTAATCACGTTTGGGTATCTATATGAACGGACCACGTTGACCCTGTCCATCTAAACTGACCAACTGACGTAGTCGCTTTCCCTTGAGTGTAACTACGGTGTCCAAGGAATGCAATTAGGTTTCGTTAATTGTGTGAACCGAGTGAATAAGGCTATTGCACTGAACCGTTGTGACAAGTAAACAACATAGGTCAAGGAATGTAACAAGGGAATGTAACAGGAAAAGGAATGCAATTACGTTTCCCGAGGAATGTTATTATGAAATTTAATCACGTCGTACAAGGACTGTGATTAAGACATATAACCATGTCGCTTCATTCAAATCTGATTTTGTCGTCTGATTTTGAGAATAACCAAATTGTTTCAGATCTTGAACAGCGACGGTGTGGTTGTTGGATATGTTGATGGTGGCGCCCAACCGATAAGTAATTGGCTGACACACGTGCAATGCGCACGGACGAACAGAGAGCAGAACCTTGAAGTTGTTCAAATTGGCAATCAAATATACTACAGGGCCACAAAGGTAATATCCGTTGCATATATTCTAATGGAAATATTCAGTCAATGCAAAAGTGTCACTTTTTTTACCATTTTTGTGTAGCTGGTGTTGGGCATCCATCAATTTCAGCATAAATATGTATATGTATATACAATCCACTGATTTCTTATAGGTTCATTTAAGTTAATTTGAAAGGATTAAATACCATTTAATTTAGATATAAATATAAATGCAATTTACATTTTATTGTTATCATTTGCCAGTTTGACATTTTACTTATACAACGTTTAAAGAAAGCCAGTTTTCGTTAAACTGATGTACAATGTTTAAAGAAAGCCAGTTTTCGTTGAACTGATGTATAATATTTAAAGAAAGCCAGTTTTCGTCGAATTGATGTACACTATTTAAAGAAAGCCAGTTTTCGTCGTACTGATTTACAATGTGTAAAGAAAGCCAATTTTCGTCGACCTGATGTACAATGTTTAAAGAAAGCCAATTTTCGTCGAACTGTTTTTCTATGTAGTATTGGAGCCAGTGTGACTTTAAGGTTTCTATTAACTAACTTTAGAATGTTGTAAACGTTATTACAGGATATCCAGCGGGGAGACGAACTACTTGTCTGGTACGGACAGACGTACACCATGTACATGGGAGTACCGTACACCATCAGCCAGCACACAGCCACCCCAAGTATCGACATAGAAAAAGGTACGGAATCAAATCTCACCTAATATTATATAGTTTTTTATTGGCGAATAAGCACCTTTAACTCTTTACTTCATATGGACACCTTTAAACACCTCTGATATAGAAGGCTTTTGAAAATGGTGTAGAACCAGTTCTGATTGCTCGTGACGAGCAATCAGAACAGGTTCTGCACTTTTTTTCTGCTCTATCACAATAAATAGGTAAAATGTATCTATTCATGGAAATTGACTATGTGTGACTTTTTAGTTTGGAAGAGTCCAGATGAAATGTATATGGAGTAAAGAGTTAAGCATTGATTTAAGCATGGTATACAGCTTTCTTACAGTTTATATATATGATGTCCCCATAGATCAAAACGTGTGTGGATCGTCATCAGAATAAATATATTTATTTTCTTCAAACTTTGCTATACACAATTTCCATATTATACAAATCACACTCGATATTTTAGCGGGACCCAGTAACAAGCATAGGCGAATACCATAGTTTGCTTAAGATCCCGGTACATTGCCGAAGCCACGACTCTTTGTGTTGTTTCAATTTACTTTACCTTGATGGCAAAGTAAGCTCAGTACTTTTTCATTTTGAATGGCATATAACTCGTTTTTCAACACATGCCAGGCTATATATGGTATAGCAAGTATTATTTGTGGCGGAGAACGAGCCATTATGACCTGAGTAGACCACCAGTCTTCCTCAAGTTATTCGCAAACTTTCTCACATAATCTTTTTTGCTAGAACTGGGCTCTACCCCACGACCTCAGCGGTGAGAGGTTCGTGATAATTGGATGACTGGAACACTCGGTCACGGATGATTCCAGGGCGTTTGTTGATCGTTTCGGGCTTCAGGGTAGAATCTATACTGTGTGTTATTTTTTTTTATATGTTATCGATCTGACTCATGGGAACCTCTCTGTTCGATACACCCCGCCCTACGTAGTCTGTTTTGAAAATTAATTAATATATCTATATTAGGTTACAGAAAATAATCCGTTTGTTAGGAAATAAAATACACAATTTTACTAAATGTTATTTAATTGCTTCTCGAGATAAACGAATCTAAAAATAGTAACTAATGTTGGCATTGTTTTGTTTAGTCTATAACTAAACCAAGGGTTTCCTCTAAACCATTGACTAAGTTAACCTACCTGTTGTCAATATGTATACATGTAATTACACGATCTTTTATTTCTGTTCATATTTGTTGATTTCCATGACGACAAAGCACGCAATTAAATATACCAATACGCCTTACAGAGAACACCATACTTTATGAGTCAACTATTTTCTAAATTATTTTATTGACTATTTATCACTCTTGTAGAAGACTGCTCTAAAGATCAAGATAGTGCGACAGAAAACATCAAGGGAGGAAAATGGAAGTGCGTTCTGTGTCAACGCGGTTTCAACTCGCGCAGCAATCTCCGTTCGCACATGCGCATACATACTCAAGAGAAGCCATTTTCGTGTAAATTCTGCGGCAGACGATTCAGTCAGTCCTCGACACTGAGGAACCATGTGCGTCTTCACACAGGTCAGTTGTTACGCAGCGTTTTCATATCAACCATATCAAGTTTAATTACATGTATATACATATTTGCAGATCTTTTCTCATGAGAATCACATTAATCTATGTGTTATATATGTTATGTTCATACAGAGTATTAAGTCGCTGCTTCTAATTATTATGCATCATATAATCACTTTTATTCAAAGGTTATTGGCCCATTAATTGTTGACCAAAATTGTATTCTGGCTATTTTTACAAAAATTAATTCATTCAGTCTGTGAATCCTCGTTAAATAATTAAACTAAAACACCTAATGTTTTTCAACTTTCTTTTAATTCTATTGACTTTCAAAGTATAATTTGTTTTCAATTCTCTATCCCTTTCATTGGATTTTAAAATATAACGTATTTTGCCATCAAATTCTGTAGGATTTCAGATTGTTTTGATCGATAATTTTACAATTCGTATACATGTGTATTGGAGAAACATGCCACTATTTTGCAACTATATTCTTGACTAATCCATTTGATACAAATACAAACTATGGTTGTTAGGTTGTCTGTTAGGTTTGATATTCTGTGGCCGATCGGTCTAAGCTATGCGCCGTATCAAGGTCACTTACATCTCACCACTAAGATCGTAGCTCAATCCAAAACACTTTATGTGAGAAATTTTACCAGTTACTTGCGGAAGGACGGTGGCTCTACTCAGATTCACTCATAGCTCTTCCTCCACCAATAAAACTGGATATGCCATATATACTATGTTGAAAATGGCGTTAAACCCCATTAAGAAAAGAAATGAAGTTTATCGTCCAAATACTCGTATACACACTTCTTTTCAATTAATTATCTTAATTGATGCTTTTCATATTATCATATTTGACATTTTCAATTTACAGGAGAAAAACCATACAAATGTACCGGATGTCAAAGTTCGTATTCACAACTTGCCGGTCTGCGTGCGCATCAACGAAGTTCCACCCACAAACCTAACACCGCCTTAAAACGGGATATCACCTACACAGCCCATGCGTCAACTTCGAACAAGAGACATTGTAACAGTGTTGTTAAAGTAACAGAAACTTGAGAAATAACGTTACTCAGTGACCATTGACATAAACAATATTCAGTGATCACAAACTATAAGACTAACAGTTCAGTTAGCATAACAAAAATACCAAAGTTAAAATTACAATTCTCTGAAGTACATCAAACTTATTTTCCATTCCGTAAAACACCAAATAAATAAAAAAAATCCAGAAAGTTCAGTTTATATAATATTTTATAAAAAAGTGTGCTTTAAACAGCTTTATGAACATATTCGGTTTAAAAACGTCTTGGATATTGGTTGGACGAGCATTCCATAAACTAGGAGCAGGTAATTAGATGCTTCTATTCCCATAAAGGATTGTACAGGTCCTAGGCACAACTAATGTCAGAGAAGCTTTGGATCTACAATCCATATTCGGCCTGTACACCTCCAGCATGTCTCTGTTATAGTCGAGAGACTGATTGTGCAAGGCTTTCTAGGTGTGAACCAACAGTTTGTATTGGATACGGTAACACACAGGCAACCAAAGGAGTTCTTTCAGCACTTGGGTGATGTTCCTAAAGTGGGAAGTTCGTGTAACTATGCGAGCTGCAGTATTCTGCAAATGTATATTACACTTAATATCGTGATATGAAGTTACTGCACATAAATCGTTTGTTGGCTTGTTGTTTCAAATACGTAAATCTGACGTTACTAAATTCATAAGCAAAAACGTAAACTTCGTTTATGTCTATGTAAACCCGTCTGTCGAATCGCCTATCGAATATTCACGGGTAATCCATTCCGATACTCCCCATTCATCATCGACAGAGAGTATCGGAAATGACACTCGGTGATATCCGACGAAGGCCGAACCATGAATTAACCGGAACTCGAGGGTATCCGACGAAGGCCGAACTATAACATTCGGCGAATCTCCTATTACGCAAACTGACGACTGGTGAAATGCTATGCTAGAGGTTATCAGTAAAGTGCCTGTTACTTGCGAACGGACAATGGTCTTCCATGATTCATGTTAATATGCATCTGGCATCGTTCTCCATCTGTAAAACTGACTGCCGTACATAACCGCTAAATGGTTAGACTATGTTAATAAGCCCACTCTTTCGCTCTCAATTTCTTTAACTTGGATTATATGCAAAAAAAAAAAAATATTTGCGAAGAACCTGTATTATTTTCGAAATGAAGATGCTTAAACATTTTGTCTATATTTTTCTATACTATAAATAGAACAATATGGCTGCTAATGGCCGTCATTTGGATCCTTCGTATGCTTAACACGTTTTATAAAGAAATTACAAATTGGTTTGTTCTATAGAAAAATAACGCAAACCCTAAAGATGGTATTTCTTGAGGACAATAGGTCATACAGATTTTTTTGGCTGAGGCCATTTTCAATACCGAACTGACATTATAGTCATGTTGTTCAGCTAGTAGCTGGACTGCGTTCAGTAACGTTATATAATATTTAATGCATTTATCAACACTTATGCTTCTCAACTGAACAAATATTCACGGAAATCGGAGTTCCTCGGCTTTATACATTCACTTGCAGCCACATAGTCAAACACGAGGAAATGTAAGGGAATGTGAACACTGAATACGTCGTTCACTCAAACGTTAAATAAAACATTTGATATTCTAATATTACTGAACGCTGAAGAAAAAATATAAAAAAATTCGTCGTAAATGAAACCCAACTGTTATTCGAAACATTCATTAAAATGAACCCAAAAGTAAACCATGCAGAAACTGATATATTTTCTGAAAATGTGATCAATTTGAACGTCGACCAAACTTTTCACATACTTCTGTGAAACTCAAAAGTTATTTTGTGAAACACAGCCCAAACATTTTGAGCAACGTTGTCGTACTCGTTTGCAATTATATACAGTGCAATGACGTTGCTGTGATTGACAATCTAATAAGCATACACAAATAAATGTCAACATATTACAAACATATTTGTTCATTTTATTATATCTTATTGAGAAACTAAGGAATATTCAAATAAATAAAGTTTTCAAAATCTGGATTATTTCGTGTTTAACGGTAGCTTCTCGTCTATTTGTAAACTGCTACATAATTATTGAGACTTCATCAGCGCATCTTCATTAATTACTTTGCCTTTTTGTTTGTATCTGTTTGCGTTGTTATGGTGGATAATCTAGTGAAAAAGAAATATAAACACCAGTGCATTAATTATACATCTAGTGTTTTTATATCATAAATGCAATTATCAATATTGAACGGAGCCGGCTAGCTCATGAAGTTTGTACCGCGCTTTGCTGTCAATCCAGAACGTCGTGAAATGAATTCCAGCCCGGCCAACAGTGACTTTTAAAATGGTCACGAACTTTGTTTTACGGTCATGGATCTCCTGGTCTTAAATCTTCTGAATAAGTGAGAAAGTTGTCGGTGATTTGCAGAATTAACTTTGTAAGTTGTAATAAATATTATAGACAATATACATATTATAATAAGTAAATGTTATAAAATTCTCTCTTAAGTAAGATACGCAAATTAACTCTTTACTCCATAATATGTTATTTAACTGGACTCTTCCAAACTGAAGATTAACACAGTTAATTTCCATGAATAGATACATTTTACCTATATATTCTGATAGAGAAAAAAACAGTGCAGAACCTGTTCTGATTGCTCGTTCAGAACTGGTTATACACCGTTTTCAAAAGCCTTCTATATTCTAGGTGTTCAAAGGTGTCCATATGAAGTAAAGGGTAATTGATCATTTCCTCTTCAGTAGGTCTCGTCACACAGTGTCTCAACGTAGCTTGCATTGAAATAAGATGATAGATCTACTCTAACGCGCATATGACTAACTGGATGGCAGATATACGCCGCCACACATCTAATTAAAACAGCAGAATATACATAAAAGTAACATAACCTTCGATGGTTTAGTGATAATCACAGTTTCTGCCATGACAATGACCATCAGTAGAACAGTCAAAGCCTGCATCACAATGAGAGCACTAAATGTCAAAAGTACATTCGTCCTCACCATGACAATGGCATTCGCTGTTGTGACAAAAGGCTTCTTCTGTAGGATCGGTACAAGCGATCAAGATACAATTGATATCATGTATGCATGGCGTGTATAGTTTCGCTGTTGAAGAGACAAATTTAAAGTAGCAAAATGTCAAGTCGTTTAATAAATCTAGTATCTTAGATTGACAGTGTGTGAAGTGCTCATGAATTAAGGGTCATTTACATGTTCAATATATATTTAAATATAAAGCTTTAAAGAAACACTTTTTAATTAAAAAAACAGAGAGACAACGAGAGATTGTGCCGTAAGGACATTTCTGCCGCAGGACTTTAAAGCCCGCAAAAGTCGGACTTTGGTAAAATAAACAAGTTTGTTGTTTATCAGTTATAACAAAATTTGACAACAAGAACATCAACATAAGCAGAACAAACTGTGTGAATTTTATTGGAAAATATGAACAATTGCCTGAGAATTAACGTTTCAAACAGCGAGACCCCTGGAATTCAGCAACTTTACCATTAGTAGCGGACGTAACTACCGTTAACAGTAATACAGGCAACAAATCTGCATTTAACAATGGCTGTCAACAGAAGTTTCTGACAATATAAAATATTAAATTAGTTGATCGTTTGGACTGATTTTATTTCCTTGAAGGAATTCCATTGCCCTTTTTTAGCGTAGCTGCACAAAATGGATATAGTTGTATGCAGTTTTTAAATACGTTTTTAGTCCTACTTCTACTTTGTATGAATTGACCTGATGTGAGATCGACTATCGCTCCGCCTACTGGCCACGTGGCAGTATTTGTCCAAGTAAATACAATGTTTTGTTTACTTAGACATTGTTTGTCTAAGGTAAATGGCGGCGTAGCAACCAATATCGATCGTTGATTAGATTATTGACTTGTTTGATTAACAGCCCGTGTCAGGTCAATCGAAACATTCAGTAGGAATGAAATGGGAATATGTGTTTCTTTATTGTTAATGGCGGGTCTAACCGGATTCATTCTGAGGTTTATACCCGCAAACTCAGCAGTGAGAGGTTTAAGCTATTTTTAGACGCCATTAGTCATTAGCATGTTTAGTTGTTAATGGTAATTACTTTGTACGGACTGGTATATCCTAGTTTACCAATATCCCGGCTCAAGTCAGATATTCCGACAAAATCCTAAAAGGGAACCGTGATATTAGGATTTTTTACAATTTCATAACTGGCTAGGAACATGTTTTTCCAATATACCATGCCTATATATGCTCAATGACCCCATATTTCCAAAAGGATATCTATTTCAAACATGGCAAAATAATATATCGAAAAGAACTTTCATGGCTTGGGCAACGCGCCAACGTTAAACTAAAAGAGCTTTCCCGCTTAAAATTGGTAACATATTTTGTGACCTATTAAATGAGTAAGCTGATTTCATTTTGATTTCAATTCGATCCATTATACAGGTTCACACGTAGTTATCTTGTTTCATCTTAGAAATAGTCTGTATTACGATGCGAAGGTCGTCAAGCAGTATTTGCGTGCTTTCAATTTTTAGAATAGGAATTTCGCTTTAAGTTTACCACTGTAACTTAGACATCAATTTTGTCATGTTTTGATGGAGTTAACATATCAACCATTCGGATTTTATATATTAATGATAATGATATACTCTTTATCCATTTTAATAGTTATTTTATTTTTAAAACATTTACACCGTTTTTTTCCTGAAATACTCCATTTACATTTAGTCAGATACATAACCTTATCATTTAAATACCGTGATGGACATCTCAACATGTTTTAATACAGTGTTTGACATTCAAAGTTGCATAATGAAAATGACTTCTTTAAAACGACAAACGATAGTTCAATTTTATTTATGCAGAAAAAAATAAAAGAGATTTATTTAGAGAATTCCCAATCAAAACGTATTCAGACCATATTCATTTTATTCCATTTATATAGCTTACCATCGTCGAATACCCACGGGTTAACCATTCAAATACTCTCCATTCATCATGATGGGTGGAGTGTACCGGTATTGACACCCGGGGGTATCCCACGATGATATTTATCTAAAATGTTCTTTTTGAGTACTGTATGAAAGTGAGCAGCTTTGATTATTTGCATATTACTCTAACTTCACATTCATGTCATGCAATATACCTATAAGTGTTATTTTAGATAAGTTGCATTGTTATCAGTCATTACAAATATTTTCTGTTCTGTTCATATAATAAGTTAAATTCAAAAATAAGTTCATGAAAAGGTACTTACCGGCAAACAGGACAGTGCATACAGCAACCAAAACTGCGATTGTTAAAACGGATTTCATCTTGTATTAAATGTGAGATCTTATCAAAGGAAAGAAAATATTTTATTCAAAAAATCACGAATGAAGGTAGATACAATGTGTACTACGACCACGTACAGTTTACGTTTTAGTTTATTAAACAAGCGGATTTTGTTAATTAATTATTTGTTTACTTAATTAAATTATACATAACACGACAAAACGTTGCATACTGGTCGGCTGATTTTGTTTTTTGTGCGATTCAATCATTACATACGCACGCATAACGCAAACAAAAAACATCAGCCTGTACATTGCAATTAAGTAAGGTCCACACATCAAATTAGTCTACGTATGTAAAAATGTTGAACAATTCCACAGACAAATATGTTAATAATAACAATCATTTTCCCGTAACACTCGCGGTAAACCATATATAATTGAGGACACGGCATCTATGTCTGCATGACAATGTCATTTCAGCATTGCACGCAGGTGTTAGAAGTTTCAATCAACTTTTTTAGAAAATGTAGATGCATTCATATGCAAATAGTGCATCTGATGAAAAGGTAAAACAACGACCAAGTAATACAGTTTAAGTCAATATTTGCAAAACATTGATTCAGACGATAGATATGTATAGTAAAGCTCCGAGAAATGTATTTGTAGTCTACAGATGACACAAACGATACAGTGAGGAACGAGAAACAATAATGGATGATAATATATGTGGTCGCCCTGTGTCAAAATCACGTCAATGTCACGTTAACGTGGTAAAAACTGCCTTTAGTTAATAAGGATTGCCGTAATTCAATTCATGAACTTTGCTGCGAACTAAGTATATGTTACAATACATTGCACACGATAATTAAGAAAAAAATAGCATGCATTTAAGTGCTCGCTGGGTTCCCCAGTTGCTAAACGAGTATAAATGGAGCAACGAGTAAGCGTAGGAAAATTACATGTAAAATAAATTGACGTCGCAACGACGTAACGTAAATATGGCCTGCGGCAGATAGGCGTACATGACATATTTGAAATACATGTTACTGTTTTATTTGAATATATATTGTCTTCATACTTTGCATACAGTGTGCCGTTAGATTAAATATAATACATGTAAAACTCCAAATAAATCAGACATGTCATGTTCATATTATGAGATTTGGATAACCCTTCGTACGTATGTATTTCTTTATTAAAAGTCATACGTAGTTTGCATTAAAACATGTTCATTTAATACAATTACATGTACAATAATACATGTACCTGTTATTCAAAACATTAATTCATTTACATTGTGTAAACACTTTTGTAAGTGAAAAAAGAGTCACAGCTGTTAATCTTCAGTCAGAAGTACCTGTAAACACACTTACTCTATACTCTAAAGGTGCGCTTAATTCACTGTTACGGAGTAAAACATTATACATTTTTTCATTATTTACAGGTGTAACTCCACCACTGATTTGTGTTCTTTATTCTATAGTAAATAATAAAAGTTTGAAGTCTTGTCATTCATAGAGAGACCAAAATGAAAGAAATGAAACCTACATGTTACTGTTTGTCAACTTCTGCATTACCAAAATATGATGAGAAAAGTAAGGGGCATTGTGTCATATAAGAGATGATTTTCTGCTTAGTGTGTACACTGTTGGCAAATTGAAAATAGATTTCCGAAATCATGTATTCATACCCCAATTTCCAAACATCATTTTTTTCTAAATTCACAATTCAAACATGACAATGCTGTTAAAATATTCAAAATACATCAATAATGATATTTTTAAAAAAAATGAGCATTAAAATAAGGAAAATGCATAAAGAAGAAACAATGATTATTTATAACAGCCATTATGCGACCACCCCAAGGAAGCACTTCTTTTTTTCCAATTGTGGTACTATGCCTATAAAAAAAACTTTTTTTTAATTTCATAATTACCTCTTTTTCCGTAAGTACTATCAAATTTCAGTAATACTGCCAAGTTGCAGGCATTAAATACTGAGACTTTTGTCAGAAAACCACTTTTTACATGATCATTATATACAGGCGCGAGGTGTTGGCCGACATGCACTTTTGTTGTGTTTGACTAATTTTCCCCCTTTTTTTTTTTTTTTTTTACCTAATTTCATTAATTTTTTTACACGAAAATAGTATCATGACACAATAAGGGCATGTTCTTACCAAAATACACTACTCAATATAATGTATATGCTCGAGGTGTAAGATTTCAACACATTCATAGGAAATAACTCAGTTTTCTATGTTATGTTTATATATAGTTTAGGCTATGCTGGTTGTCATAATCATCTCATCATATCGACGTAATTACGTTCGTAATTCATTATATTGTCGATTTCTATATGAATTAATCACGTTGGAGATTTATTCTCAAACTGTCAATTTCTATATGAATTAATCACGTTTTGGTATCTATATGAACGGACCACGTTGACCCTGTCCATCTAAACTGACCAACTGACGTAGTCGCTTTCCCTTGAGTGTAATTACGGTGTCCAAGGAATGCAATTAGGTTTCGTTAATTGTGTGAACCGAGTGAATAGGGCTATTGCACTGAACCGTTGTGATAAGTAAACAACATAGGCCAAGGAATGTAACAAGGAAATGTAACAGGAAAAGGAATGCAATTACGTTTCCCGAGGAATGTTATTATGACATTTAATCACGTCGTACAAGGACTGTGATTAAGACATAACCATGTTGCCTTCATTCAAATCTGATTTTGTCGTCTGATTTTGAGAATAACCGGATCGTTTCAGATCTTGAACATCGACGGTATGGTTGTTGGATATGTTGATGGTGGCGCCCAACCGATAAGTAATTGGCTGACACACGTGCAATGCGCACGGACAAACAGAGAGCAGAACCTAGAAGTTATTAAAATTGGCAATCAAATATACTACAGGGCCACAAAGGTAATATCCGTTGTATATATTCTAATGGAAATATTCAATCAATGCAAACGTGTCACTTTTTACCATTTTTGTGTAGCTGGTGTTGGGCATCCGCCAATTTAAACATAAATATGTACATGTATATACAATCCACTGATTTTAATTATTTTCTTATAGCTTCATTTAAGTTCATTTGAAAGGATTAAATATCATTTAATTTAGATATAAATATAAATGCAATTTACATTTTATTGTTAACATTTGCCAGTTTGACATTTTACTTATACAATGTTTAAAGAAAGCCAGTTTTCGTCAAACTGATGTACAATGTTTAAAGAAAGCCAGCTTTCGTCAACCTGATGTACAATGTTTAAAGAAAGCCAGTTATCGTCGAACTGATGGACAATATTTAATGAATGCCAGTTTTCGTCGAACTGATGTACAATATTCAAAGAAAGCCAGTTTTCGTCGAACTGATGTCCATTATTCAAAGAAAGCCAGTTTTCGTCGAACTGATGTACAATATTTAAAGAAAGCCAGTTTTCGTCAACCTGATGTACAATGTTTAAAGAAAGCCAGTTACGTCGAACTGATGTACAATATTCAAAGAAAGCCAGTTTTCGTCGAATTAATGTACACTATTCAAAGAAAGCCACTATGCGTCAAACTGATGTACAATATTTAAAGAAAGCCAGTTTTCGTCAACCTGATGTACAATGTTTAAAGAAAGCCAATTTTCATGGAACTGATGTACAACGTTTAAACAAAGCTAGTTTTCGTCAGCCTGATGTACAATGTTTAAAAAAAGCCACTTTTCGTCAACCTGATGTACAATGTTTAAAGAAAGCCAGTTTTCGTCAACCTGATGTACAATGTTTAAAGGAAGCCAGTTTTCATCGAACTGATGTACACTATTTAAAGAAAGCCAGTTTTCGTCGAGCTGATGTCCATTATTCAAAGAAAGCCAGTTTTCGTCGAACTGACGTCCATTATTCAAAGAAAGCCAGTTTTCGTCGAACTGATGTACATTATTCAAAGAAAGTCAGTTTTCGTCGAACTGATCTACAATAGTTAAAAAAAGCCAGTTTTCGTCGTATTGATGTCCATTATTCAAAGAAAGCCAGTTTTTGTCAACCTGATGTACAGTGTTTAAAGAAAGCCAGTTTTCGTCGAACTGATCTTCAATATTTAAAGTAAGCCAGTTTTCATCAAACTGATGTACAATGTTTAAAGAAAGCCAGTTTTTGTCAACCTGATGTACAATGTTTAAAGAAAGCCAGTTTTCGTCGAACTGATGTACAATATTTAAAGAAAGCCAGTTTTCGTCGAACTGATGTACAATATTCAAAGAAAGCCAGTTTTCGTCGAACTGATGTCCATTATTCAAAGAAAGCCAGTTTTCGTCGAACTGATGTACAATATTTAAAGAAAGCCAGTTTTCGTCAACGTGATGTACAATGTTTAAAGAAAGCCAGTTTTCGTCGAACTGATGTACAATATTCAAAGAAAGCCAGTTTTTGTCGAATTAATGTACAATATTCAAAGAAAGCCACTATTCGTCAAACTGATGTACAATATTTAAAGAAAGCCAGTTTTCGTTAACCTGATGTACAATGTTTAAAGAAAGCCAATTTTCATGGAACTGATGTACAATGTTTAAAAAAAGCTAGTTTTCGTCAACCTGATGTACAATGTTTAAAAAAAGCAAATTTTCGTCAACCTGATGTACAATGTTTAAAGAAAGCCAGTTTTCGTCAACCTGATGTACAATGTTTAAAGAAAGCCAGTTTTCGTCGAACTGATGTACAATATTTAAAGAAAGCCAGTTTTCGTCGAACTGATGTCCATTATTCAAAGAAAGTCAGTTTTCGTCGAACTGATGTCCATTATTCAAAGAAAGCCTGTCCATTATTCAAATAAAGCCAGTTTTTGTCGAACTGACGTCCATTATTCAAAGAAAGCCAGTTTTCGTCGAACTGATGTCCATTATTCAAAGAAAGTCAGTTTTCGTCGAACTGATGTCCATTATTCAAAGAAAGCCTGTCCATTATTCAAATAAAGCCAGTTTTTGTCGAACTGACGTCCATTATTCAAAGAAAGCCAGTTTTCGTCGAACTGATGTCCATTATTCAAAGAAAGTCAGTTTTCGTCGAACTGATCTACAATAGTTAAAAAAAGCCAGTTTTCGTCGAACTGATGTCCATTATTCAAAGAAAGCCAGTTTTTGTTAACGTGATGTACAGTGTTTAAAGAAAGCCAGTTTTCGTCAAACTGATGTTCAATATTTAAAGAAAGCCAGTTTTTGTCAACCAGATGTACAATGTTTAATGAAAGCCAGTTTTCATCGAACTGATGTACAATATTTAAAGAAAGCCAGTTTCTTTCGAACTGATGTACAATATTTAAAGAAAGCCAGTTTTCGTCAACCTGATGTACAATCTTAAAAGAAAGCCAGTTTTCGTCGAACTGATGTCCAGTATTCAAAGAAAGCCAGTTTTCGTCGAACTGATATACAATATTCAAAGAAAACTAGTTTTCATCGAACTGATGTACATTATTAAAAAAAAGCCAGTTTTCGTCGAACTGATGTACAATGTTTAAAGAAAGCCAGTTTTCGTCAAACTGATGTACAATATTTAAAGAAAGCACATTTTTGTTGACCTGATGTACAATATTTAAAGAAAGCCAGTTTTCGTCGAACTGATTTATAATATTTAAAGAAAGCCAATTTTCGTCGACCTGATGTACAATGTTTAAAGAAAGCCAATTTTTGTCGACCTGATGTACAATTTTTAAAGAAAGCCAGGGTTCTTCGAAATGATGTACAATGTTTAAAAAAAGCCAGTTTTCGTCGAACTGTTTTTCTATGTAGTATTGGAGCCAGTGTGACTTTTAGGGTTCTTTTAACTAACTTTAGAATGTTGTTAACGTTATTACAGGATATCCAGCGAGGAGACGAACTTCTTGTCTGGTACGGACAGACGTACACTATGTACATGGGAGTACCGTACACCATCAGCCAGAACACAGCCACCCCCAGTGTCGACATAGAAAAAGGTACGGAATCAAATCTCACTCACCTAATATTGTATAATTTTCTATTGGTGAATAAGCACCTTTAACTCTTTACTTCATACGGACACCTTTAAACACCTCTGATATAGAAGGCTTTTGAAAACAGTGTATAACAAGTTCTGATTGCTCGTAACTGGAACACTCGGTCACGGATGATTCCAGGGCGTTTGTTGATCGTTTCGGGCTTCAGGGTAGAACCTATACTGTGTGTTATTTTATTTTATATGTTATCGATCGGTCTCATGGGAACCTCTGTATTCGATTGACCCCTCCCTACGTAGTCTGTGTTGAAAATTAATTAATATATCTATATTAGGTTACAGAAAATAATCCGTTTGTTAGCACATAAAGTACACAATTTTACTAAGTGTTATTAATTGCTTCTCGAGATAAACGAATCTAAAAATAGTAACTAATGTTGGCATTGTATTGTTTAGTCTATAACTAAACAAAGGATTTCCTCTAAACCCTTGACTATGTTAACCTACCTGTTGTCAATATGTATACATGTTATTACACGATATTTTATTTCTGTTCATATTTTGTTGATTTCCATGACGACAAAGCATGCAATTAAATATACCAATACGCCTTACAGAGAACACCCCATACTTTATTAATCAACTATTTTCTATTTTCTAAATTACTTTATTAACTATTGATCACTCTTGTAGAAGACTGCCCTAAAGATCAAGATTGTTTGACAGAAAAAATCAAGGGAGGGAAATGGAAGTGCGTTCTGTGTCAACGCGGTTTCAACTCGCGCAGCAATCTCCGTTCGCACATGCGTATACATACTCAAGAGAAGCCATTTTCGTGTAAATTCTGCGGCAGACGATTCAGTCAATCCTCGACACTGAGGAACCATGTGCGTCTTCACACAGGTCAGTTGTTACGCTGCTTTTTCATATCAACCATATCAAGTTTATTTACATGTATATGAAATATTTGCAGATCTGTTCTCATGAGAATCACATTAATATATGTGTTATATATGTTATGTTCATACAGATACTTAGTCGCTGGTTCTAATTATATATATCATATAATCTCTTTTATTTAAAGGTTATTGGCCTATTAATTGTTAACCAAAATTGTATCCTGGCTATTTTTACAAAAATGAATTAATCCAATCTGTGAATCCTCGTTAAATAACTTAACTAAAACTCCTAATGTTTTTCCACTTTCTTTCAATTCTCTATCCCTTTTATTGGATTTTAAAATCGAACGTATTTTGCCATCACATTATGTTGGATTTCAGATTGTTTTGATCGGCAATTTGACAATTCGTATACATGTGTATTGCAGAAACATGCCACTATTTTGCAACTATATTCTTGACTAATCCAATTGATACAAATACAAACTTTGGTTGTTTGGTTGTCTGTTAAGTTGGGTCTTCTGTGGCCGGTAGGTCTAAGCTTGACGCAGTATCAAGGTCACTTACATCTTAGCACTAAGATCGTAGCTCAATCCAAAACACTTTAAGTGAGAAATTTTACCAGTTACTTGCGGAAGGACGGTGGCTCTACTCAGATTCACTCATAGATCTTCCTCCGCCAATAAAACTGGATATGCCATATATGATATGTTGAAAATGGCGTTAAACCCCATTAAGAAAAGAAATGAAGTTTATCGTCCAAATACTCGTATACACACTATTTTTTAATCAATTATCTTAATTGATGCTTTTCATATTATCATATTTGACATTTTCAATTTACAGGAGAAAAACCATACAAATGTACCGGATGTCAAAGTTCGTATTCACAACTTGCCGGTCTGCGTGCGCATCAACGAAGTTCCACCCACAAACCTAACTCCGCCTTAGAACGGGATATCACCTACACAGCCCATGCCTCATCTTCGAAAAAGAGACATTGTAACAGTGTTGTTAAAGTAACAGAAACTTGAGAAATAACGTTACTCAGTGACCATTGACATAAACAATATTCAGTGATCACAAACTATAAGACTAACAGTTCTGTTCATGCATAACAAAAATACCAAAGTAAAAATTACAGTTCTCTGAAGTACATCAAACTTATTTTCCATTCCGTAAAACACCAAATAAATCTAAAAAATCCAGAAAGTTCAGTTTATATAATATTGTATAAACAAGTGTTCTTTCAACAGCCTTTTGAACATATTCGGTTTAAAAGCGTCTCGGATGTTAGTGGGAAGCGCATTCCATAAACTAGGAGCAGCATAATGGAAGCTTCTATTCCCATACAGGATTGTACAGGTCTTAGGCATAACTAATGTCAGAGAAGCTTTAAATCTACAATCCATATTTGGCCTGTACACCTCCAGCATGTCTCTGATATAGTCGAGAGACTGATTGTGCAAGGCTTTCTAGGTGTGAACCAACAGTTTGTATTGGATACGGTAACACACAGGCAACCAAAGGAGTTCTTTCAGCACTTGGGTGATGTTCCTTTAGTGGGAAGTTCATGTCACTATGCGAGCTGCAGCATCTGCAAATGCATATTACACTTAATATCGTGATATGAAGTTACCTCACATAAATCGTTTGTTGGCTTGTTGTTTCAAATACGTAAATCTGACGTTATTAAATTTATAAGCAAATACGTAAACTATGTTTATGTCTATGTAAACCCGTCTGTAAAATCGCTTATCGAATACTCACGGGTAATCCATTCCAATACTCCCCATTCATCATCGACAGAGAGTATCGGAAATGACACTTGTGGATATCCGACGAAGGCCGAACCATGAATTGACCGGCACTCGAGGGTATCCGACGAAGGCCGAACCATAACATTCGGCGAATCTCCTGTTACGCAAACTGACGACTGGTGAAATGCTATGCTAAAGGTTATCAGTAAAATGTCTGTTACTTGCGAACGGACAATGGGTCTTCAATAATTCATGTTAATATGCATCTGGCATCGTTCTTCATCTATAAAACTGACTGCCGTACATAACCGCTAAATGGTTAAACTATGTTTATCAGCCCACTCTTTCGCTCTCAATTTCTTTAACTTGTATTATATGCCAAAATTTTTTTACGAAGAACCTGTATTGTTTTCGAAATGAAGATACTTAAACATTTTGTCTATATTTTTTATACTATAAATAGAACAATATGGCTGCTAATGGCCTTCATTTGGATATTTTGTGTGCTTAACACGTTTTATAAAGAAAATACAAACTGGTTTGTTCTATAGAAAAATATCGCCTACTCTAAAGACGGTATTTCTTGAGGACAATACGTCATACAGATTTTTTTTGAGGCCGTTTTGAATACTTAACTGACATTATATTCATGTTGTTCAGCTAGTAGCTGGACTGCGTTCAGTAACGTTATATAATATTTAATGTATTTATCAACGCTCATGCTTCTCAACTGAACAAATATTCATGGACATCGGTGTTCCTCGGTTTTATACATTCAGTTCACTTGCAGCCACATAGTCAAACATGAGGAAATGTTAGGGAATGTTAACACTGAACACGTCGTTCACTGAAAAGTTAAATAAACCATTTGGTATTCTAATGTAACTGAAGGCTGAAAAAAAAATCGTCGTAAACGAAAACCAACTGTTATTCGAAACATTCATCAAAATGAACCCAAAAGTAAACCATGCAGAATCTGATATATTTTCTGAAAATGTGATCAATTTGAACGTCGACCAAACTTTTCACATACTTCTGTGAAACTCAAAAGTTATTTTGTGAAACACAGCCCAAACATTTTGAGCAACGTTGTCGTACTCGTTTGCCATTATAAACAGTGCAATGACGTTGCTGTGATTTACAATCTAATAAGCATACACAAATAAATGTTAAATTATTACAAACATATTTGTTCATTTTATTATATTTTATTGAGAAACTAAGGAATATTCAAATAAATAAAGTTTTCAAAATCTTAATTATTTTGTGTTTAACGGTAGCTTCTCGTCTAGTTGTAAGCTACTACACAATTATTGAGACTTCATCAGCGCATCTTCATTAATTACTTTGCCTTTTTATTTGTATCTGCTTGCGTTGCTATGATGGATAATCTAGTGGAAAAGAAATATAAATATCAATGCATTAATAACACATCCAGTGTTTTAATAACATAAATACAATTATTAATAATGACCGGACTACGGTTTGCTGTCAATCCAGGACGTCGTGAATTGAATTCCAGCCCGGCCAACAGTGACTTTTAAAATGGTCACGAACTTTGTTTTACGGTCATGGATCTCCTGGTCTTAAATCTTCTGAATAAGTGATTTGCAGAATTGACCTTGTAATTTGTAATAAATATTATAGACAATATACATATTACATTAAGTAAATGTTATAAAATTCTCTCTTAAGTAAAATACGCAAATTAACTCTTTACTCCATAGTATGAATTTTAACTGGACTATTCAAAACTGAAGAGCCACACATAGTCAATTTCCATGAATAGATACATTTTACCTATATATTCTGATAGAGCAGAAAAAAAGTGCAGAACCTGTTCCGATTGCTCGTTATGAGCAATCAGAACAGGTTTTATACTTTTTTCAAAAGCCTTCTATATTAGTGGTGTTCAAATGTGTCCATATGAAGATTTGAGGTGTTCAAATGTGTCCATATGAAGATTTGAGGCGTTCAAATGTGTCCATATGAAGATTTGAGGCGTTCAAATGTGTCCATATGAAGTAAAGTGTTAAGTGCTCATTTCATCTTCAGTAAGTCTCCCCAAACAGTATCTCGACGTAAAATAAGATGATATATCTACTCTAACGCGCGTATGACTAACTGGATGGCAGATATACGCCGCCACGCATCTCTGCTGGATCTAGTTTTATGTTGAAGAAAAAGTAACATTAATCTAATTTAAACAGGAGAATATACATAAAAGTAACATTACTTTGGTGGTTTAGTGATGATCACAGTCGTCGCCATGGCAATGACCATCTTTAGTACATTCATGGTTTGCACCACAATAAGAGCAATCTCTGTTACAAGTACATTCGCCCTCGCTATGACAATGGCATTCGCTGTCGTGACAAAAAGCTCCGTCAGTAGAATAGGTACAAGCGACACTGGTACAATTTGCATTATGTGTGCATAGCATGTGTGGTTTTGCTGTTGAAGAGACAAGTTTAAAGTAGCAAAATGCCAAGTCGTGTAATAAGTATTTCAGATTTACAGTGTGTGAAGTGCTCATGAATTAAGGGTCACTAATCTATTCAATATATATATAATTAAGTGTAAAGCTTGAAAGAAACACGTTTTAAAATAAAAAAACGGAGAGACTCCGAGAGAGTGTGCCGTTAGGGCTTTTCTGTCACAGGACTTTAAAGCCCTAAAAAGTCGGACTTTGGTAAAATAAACAAGTTTGTTGTTCATCAAATTTAATAAAATTTGACAACAAGACCATCAACATAAGCAGAACAAACTGTGTGAATTTTTATTAGAAACTATGAACTGAGAATTAATGTTTCAAACAGCGAGACCCCTGGAATTCAGCAACTTTACCATAAGTAGCGGATGTTACTACCGTTTACAGTAATACAGGCAACACATCTGCATGTAACAATGGCTGTCAACAGAAGTTTCTGACAATATAAAATATTAATTTGGTTGATCTTTTTGGACTGATTTTATTTCCTTGAAGAAATTACATTGCCCCGTTTTAGCGGAGCTGCACAAAATGGATATAGTTGTATGCATTCAAGTTTTTAGATACGTTTCTAGTCCTGCTCCTACTTTGTATAAATTGACCTGACGCGAGATCGACTATCGCTCCGCCCACTGGCCACGTGGCATGGTTTGTCCAAGTAAATACAATGTAGTGTTTACTTAGACATAGTTTGTTTATCTAAGGAAAATGGCGGCGTAGCAACCAATATTGATTGTTGATTAGATTATTGACTTGTTTGATTAAAAGCCCGTGTCAGGTCAATCGAAACGTTCAATAGGAATGATATGGAAAAATGCGTTTCTTTATTGTTAATGGCAGGTCTAACCGGATTCATTCTGAGGTTTATACCCGCAAACTCAGCAGTGAGAGGTTTAAGCTATTTTGAGACGCCATTAGTCATTAGCATGTTTAGTTTATGGTAATTACTTTGTACGGGCTGGTATATCCTAGTTTACCAATATCCCGGCTCAAATCAGATATTCCGACAAAATCCTAAAAGGGAACCGTGATATTAGGATTTTTTACAATTTCATAACTGGCTAGAAACATGTTTTTCCAATATACCATGCCTATATATGCTCAATGACCCCGTATTTCCAAAAGGATATCTATTTCAAACACGGCAAAATAATATATCGAAAAGAACTTTCCTGGCTTGGGCAACGCGCCAACGTTAAACTAAAAGAGCTTTCCCGCTTAAAATTGGTAACATATTTTGTGACCTATTAAATGAGTCAGCTGATTTCATTTTGATTTCAATTCGATCCGTTATACAGGTTTACACGTAGTTATCTTGTTTCATCTTAGAAATAGTCTGTATTACGATGCGAAAGTCGTCAAGCAGTATTTGCGTGCTTTCAATTTTTAGAATAGGAATTTCGCTTTAAGTTTACCACTGTAACTTAGACATCAATTTTGTCATGTTTTAATGGAGTTAACATATCAACCATTCGGATTTTATATATTAATGATAATGATATACTCTTTATCCATGTTAATAGTTATTTTATTTTTAAAACACTTACACCGTTTTTTTTCCTGAAATACTCCAGTTACATTTAGTCAGATACATAACCTTATCATTTAAACACCGTGATGGACATCTCAACATGTTTTAATACAGTGTTTGACATTCAAAGTTGCATAATGAAAATGACTTCTTTAAAACGACAAACGATAGTTCAATTTTATTTATGCAGAAAAAAATAAAAGAGATTTATTTAGAGAATTCCCAATCAAAACGTATTCAAATCATATTCATTCTATTCCATTTACATAGCTTACCATCGTCGAATACCCACGGGTTAACCATTCAAATACTCTCCATTCATCATGATGGGTGGAGTGTACCGGTATTGACACCCGGGGGTATCCCACGATGATATTTATCTAAAATGTTCTTTTTTGAGTACTGTATGAAAGTGAGTAGCTTTGATTATTTGCATATTACTCTAACTTCACATTCATGTCATGCAATATACCTATAAGTGTTATTTTAGATAAGTTGCATTATTATCTGTCATTACATATATTTTCTGTTCTGTTCATATAATAAGTTAAATTCAAAAATAAGTTCATGAAAAGGTACTTACCGGCAAACAGGACGGTGCATACAGCAACCAAAACTGCGATAGTTAAAACGGATTTCATCTTGTATTGAATGTGAAATCTTATCAAAGGAAAGAAAATATTTTATTCAAAAAATCACGAATGAAGGTAGATACAATGTGTACAACGACCACGTACAGTTTACGTTTTAGTTTATTAAACAAGCGGATTTTGTTATTTAATTATTTGTTTACTTAATTAAATTATACATAACACGACAAAACGTTGCATACTGGTCGGCTGATTTTGTTTTTTGTGCGATTCAATCATTACATACGCACGCATAACGCAAACAAAAAACATCAGCCTGTACATTGCAATTAAGTTAGGTCCACACATCAAATTAGTCTACGTATGTAAAAATGTTGAACAATTCCACAGACAAATATGTGAATAATAACAATCATTTTCCCGTAACACTCGCGGTAAACCATATATAATTGAGGACACGGCATCTATGTCTGCATGACAATGTCATTCCAGCATTGCACGCAGGTGTTAGGAGTTTCAATCAACTTTTTTAGAAAATGTAGATGCATTCATATGCAAATAGTGCATCTGATGAAAAGGTAAAACAACGACCAAGTAATACAGTTTAAGTCAATATTTGCAAAACATTGATTCAGACGATAGATATGTATAGTAACTCTCCGAGAAATGTATTTGTAGTCTACAGATGACACAAACGATACAATGAGGAACGAGAAACAGTAATATATGTGGTCGCCCTGTGTCAAAATCACGTCAATGTCACGTTAACGTGGTAAAAACTGCCTTTAGTTAATAAGGATTGCCGTAATTCAATTCACGAACTAAGTATAGGTTACAATACATTGCACACGATAATTAAGAAAAAAATAGCATGCATTTAAGTGCTCGCTTGGTTCCCCAGTTGCTAAACGAGTATAAATGGAGCAACGAGTAAGCGTAGGAAAATTACATGTAAAATAAATTGACGTCGCAACGACGTAACGTAAATATGGCCTGCGGCAGATAGGCGTACATGACATATTTGAAATACATGTTACTGTTTTATTTGAATATATATTGTCTTCATACTTTGCATACAGTGTGCCGTTAGATTAAATATAATACATGTAAAACTCCAAATAAATCAGACATGTCATGTTCATATTATGAGATTTGGATAACCCCTCGTACGTATGTATTTCTTTATTAAAAGTCATACGTAGTTCGCATTAAAACATGTTCATTTAATACAATTACATGTACAATAAAACATGTACCTGTTATTCAAAACATTAATTCATTTACATTGTGTAAACACTTTTATAAGTGAAAAAAGAGTCACATTTGTTAATCTTCAGTCAGAAGTACCTGTAAACACACTTACTCTATACTCTAAAGGTGCGCTTAATTCACTGTCATGGAGTAAAACATTATACATTTTTTCATTATTTACAGGTGTAACTCCACCACTGATTTGTGTTCTTTATTCTATAGTAAATAATAAAAGTTTGAAGTCTTGTCATTCATAGAGAGACCAAAATGAAAGAAATGAAACCTACATGTTACTGTTTGTCAACCTCTGCACTACCAAAATATGACGAGAAAAGTAGGGGGCCTTGTGTCATATAAGAGATTATTTTCTACTTAGTGTGTACACTGTTGGCAAATTGAAAATAGATTTCGTAATCATGTATTCATACCCCAATTTCCAAACATCATTTTTTTCTAAATTCACAATTCAAACATGACAATGCTGTTAAAATATTCAAAATACATCAATAATGATATTTAAAAAAAAAATGAGCATTAAAATAAGGAAAATGCATTTTTAAAGAAGAAACAATGATTATTTATAACCGCCATTATCCGACCACCCCACGGAAGCACTTCTTTTTTTCCAATTGTGGTACTATGCCTATAAGGAAACTTTTTTTTTAATTTCATAATTACCTCTTTTTCAGTAAGTACTATCAAATTGCAGTAATACTGCCAAGTTGCAGGCATTAAATACTGAGACTTTTGTCAGAAAACCACTTTTTACATGATCATTATATACAGGTGCGAGATGTTGGCCGACATGCACTTTTGTTGTGTTTGACTAATTGTCCCCTTTATTTTTTTTTTCCTAATTTCATTAAATTTTTTACACGGAAATAGTCTCATGACACAATAAGGACATTATCTTACCAAAATACACTACTCAATATAATGTATATGCTCGAGGTGTAAGATTTCAACACATTCAAGGGAGATAACTCAGTTTTCTATGTTATGTTTATATATAGTTTAGGCTATGCTGGCTGTCATAATCATCTGATCATATCGACGTAATTACGTTCGAAATTTATTATATTGTCGATTTCTATATGAATTAATCACGTTGGAGATTTATTCTAAAACTGTCGATTTCTATATTAATTAATCATGTTTGGGTATCTATATATGAACAGACCACGTTGACCCTGCCCATCTAAACTGACCAACTGACGTAGTCGCTTTCCCTTGAGTGTAACTACGGTGTCCAAGGAATGCAATTAGGTTTCGTTAATTGTGTGAACCGAGTGAATAAGGCTATTGCACTGAACCGTTGTGATAAGTAAACAACATAGGTCAAGGAATGTAACAAGGGAATGTAACAGGAAAAGGAATGCAATTACGTTTCCCGAGGAATGTTATTATGAAATTTAATCACGTCGTACAAGGACTGTGATTAAGAAATATAACCATGTTGCCTTTATTCAAATCTGATTTTGTCGTCTGATTTTGAGAATAAACGGATCGTTTCAGATCTTGAACATCGACGGTATGGTTGTTGGATATGTTGATGGTGGCGCCCAACCAATAAGTAATTGGCTGACACACGTGTAATGCGCACGGACAAAACAGAGAGCAGAACCTAGAAGTTGTTCAAATTGGCAATCAAATATAATACAGGGCCACAAAGGTAATATCCGTTGCATATATTCTAATGGAAATATTCAATCAATGCAAACGTGTCACTTTTTACCATTTTTGTGTAGCTGGTGTTGGGCATCCACCAATTTAAACATAAATATGTACATGTATATACAATCCACTGATTTTAATTATTTTCTTATAGCTTCATTTAAGTTCATTTGAAAGGATTAAATATCATTTAATTTAGATATAAATATAAGTGCAATTTACATTTTATTGTTAACATTTGCCAGTTTGACATTTTACTTATACAATGTTTAAAGAAAGCCATATTTCGTCGAACTGATGTACAATGTTTAAAGAAAGCCAGTTTTCGTCAACCTGATGTACAATGTTTAAAGAAAGCCAGGTTTCGTCGAAATGATGTACAATATTTAAAGAAAGCCAGTTTTCGTCGAACTGATTTACAATGTGTAAAGAAAGCCTATTTTCGTCGACCTGACGTTCAATGTTTAAAGAAAGCCAATTTTCGTCGGACTGTTTTCTATGTAGTATTGGAGCAAGTGTGACTTTTACGTTTCCATTAACTAACTTTAGAATGTTGTAAACGTTATTACAGGATATCCAGCTGCGAGACGAACTACTTGTCTGGTACGGACAGACGTACACCATGTACATGGGAGTACCGTACACCATCAGCCAGCACACAGCCACTCCAAGTATCGACATAGAAAAAAGTACGGAATCAAATCTCACCTAATATTGTATAGTTTTCTATTGGCGAATAAGCACCTTTAACTCTTTACTTCATATGGACACCTTTAAACACCTCTGATATAGAAGGCTTTTGAAAATGGTGTAGAACCAGTTCTGATTGCTCGTCACGAGCAATCAGAACAGGTTCTGCACTTTTTTTCTGCTCTATCAGAATAAATAGATAAAATGGATCTATTCATGGAAATTGACTATGTGTGACTTTTGAGTTTGGAAGAGTCCAGTTAAAATGTATATGGAATAAAGAGTTAAGCATTGATTTAAGCATGGTATACAGATTTCTTACAGTTGATATATATGATGTCCCCATAGATCAAAACGTGTGTTGATCGTCATCAGAATAAATATATTTATTTACTTCAAACTTTGCTATACACATTTTCCATATTATACAAATCACACTCAATATTTTAGCGGGAACCAGTAACAAGCATAGGCGAATACCATACTTTGCTTAAGATCCCGGTACATTGCCGAAGCCACGACTCTTTGTGTTGTATCAATTTACTTTACCGTCATGGCAAAGTAAGCTCTGAACTTTTTCTTTTTGAATGGCGTATAACTCGTTTTTCAACACATGTCAGGCTATATATGGTATAGCAAGTTTTATTTGTGGTGGAGAACGAGCCATTATGACCTGAGCAGACCACCAGTCTTCCTCAAGTTATTCGCAAACTTTTTCATATATTTTTTTTTGTTAGAACTGGGCTCTACCCCACGACCTCGGCGGTGAGAGGTACGTGATCATTGGATGACTGGAACACTCGGTCACGGATGATTCCAGGGCGTTTGTTGATCGTTTCGGGCTTCAGGGTAGAACCTATACTGTGTGTTATTTTTGTTTTAGATGTTATCGATCTGACTCATGGGAACCTCTCTATTCGATTCACCCCGCCCTACGTAGTCTGTGTTGAAAATTAATTAATATATCTATATTAGGTTACAGAAAATAATCCGTTTGTTAGCACATAAAATACACAATTCTAATAAGTGTTATTAATTGCTTCTCGAGATAACGAATCAAAAAATAGTAATTAATGTTGGCATTGTATTGTTTAGTCTATAACTAAACCAAGGATTCCCTCGAAACCCTTGACTATGTTAACCTACCTGTTGTCAATATGTATACATGTAATTACACGATCTTTTATTTTTGTTCATATTTTGTTGATTTCCACGACGACAAAGCATGCAATTAAAATATACCAATACGCCTTACAGAGAACACCACCATACTTTATTAGTCAACTATTTTCTAAATTATTTCATTGACTATTGATCACTCTTGTAGAAGACTGACCCAAAGATCAAGATAGTGCAACAGAAAACACCAAGGGAGGAAAATGGAAGTGCGTTCTGTGTCAGCGCGGTTTCAACTCCCGCAGCAATCTCCGTTCGCACATGCGGATACATACTCAAGAGAAGCCATTTTCGTGTAAATTCTGCGGCAGACGATTCAGTCAATCCTCGACACTGAGGAACCATGTGCGTCTCCACACAGGTCAGTTGTTACGCTGCTTTTTCATATCAACCATATCAAGTTTATTTACATGTATATAAAATATTTGCAGATCTGTTCTCATGAGAATCACATTAGTCTATGTGTTATATATGTTATGTTCATACAGAGAATTAAGTCCTGGTTCTAATTATTATGTATCATATAATCGCTTTTATTCAAAGGTTATTGACCCATTAATTGTTGACTAAATTTGTATCCTGGCTATTTTTACAAAAATGAATTAATTCAATCTGTGAATCCTCGTTAAATAATTAAACTAAAACACCTGATGTTTTTCCACTTTCTTTTAATTCTATTGACTTTCAAAGTGTAATTTGTTTTCAATTCTCTATCCCTTTAATTGGATTTTAAAATATAACGTTTTTTTGCCATAAAATTCTGTTGGATTTCAGATTGTTTTAATCGGTAATTTGACAATTCGTATACATGTGTATTGCAGGAACATGCCACTATTTTGCAACTATATTGTTGACTAATCCAATTGGTACAAATACAAACTATGGTAGTTAGGTTGTCTGTTAAGTTGGGTCTTCTGAGGCCGATTGGTCTAAGCTTTGCGCCGTATCAAGGTCACTAACAACTTACCACTAAGGTCGTAGTTCAATCCAAAACACTTTATGTGAGAAATTTTACCAGTTACTTGCGGAAGGACGGTGGCTCTACTCAGATTCACTCATAGCTCTTCCTCCGCCAATAAAACTGGATATGCCATATATACTATGTTGAAAATGGCGTTAAACCACATTAAGAAAAGAAATGAAGTTTATCGTCCAAATACTCGTATACACACTTCTTTTCAATTAATTATCTTAATTGATGCTTTTCATATTATCATATTTGACATTTTCAATTTACAGGAGAAAAACCATAGAAATGTACCGGATGTCAAAGTTCGTATTCACAACTTGCCGGTCTGCGTGCGCATCAACGAAGTTTCACCGACAGAGAGTATCGGAAATGACACTTGTGGATATCTGACGAAGGCCGAACCATGAATTGACCGGCACTCGGGGGTATCTGACGAAGGCCGAACCATATCATTCGGCGAATCTCCTGTTACGCAAACTGACGACTGGTGAAATGCTATGCTAAAGGTTATCAGTAAAATGTCTGTTACTTGCAAACGGACAATGGGTCTTCAATGATTCATGTTAATATGCATCTGGCATCGTTCTTCATCTATAAAACTGACTGCCGTACATAACCGCTAAATGGTTAGACTATGTTAATAAGCCCACTCTTTCGCTCTCAATTTCTTTAACTTGTATTATATGCAAAAAGAATATTGACGAAGAACCTGTATTATTTTCGGAATGAAGATACTTAAACATTTTGTCTATATTTTTCTATACTATAAGTAGAACAATAAGGCTGCTAATGGCCTTCATTTGGATATTTTGTGTGCTTGACACGTTTTATAAAGATAATACAAACTGGTTTGTTCTATAGAAAAATATCGCCTACTCTAAAGATGATATTTCTTGAGGACAATACGTCATACAGATTTTTTTTGGCTGAGGCCTTTTTAATACTGAACTGATATTATATTCACGTTGTTCAGCTAGTAGCTGGACTGCGTTCAGTAACGTTATATAATATTTAATGTATTTATCAACGCTAATGCTTCTCAACTGAACAAATATTCACGGAAATCGGAGTTCCTCGACTTTATACATTTACTTGCAGCCACATAGTCAAACACGAGGAAATGTTATGGAACGTAAACATTTGATATTCTAATGTTACTGAACGCTGAAAAAAGTATCCAAAAAAATCGTAAACGAAAACCAACTGTTATTCGAGACATTCATCAAAGTGAACCCAAAAGTAAACCATGCAGAAACTGATATATTTTCTGAAAATGTGATCAATTTGAACGTCGACCAAACTTTTAACATACTTCTGTGAAACTCAAAAGTTATTTTGTGAAACACAGCCCAACTATTTTGAGCAACGTTGTCGTACTCATTTGCCATTATAAACAGTGCAATGACGTTGCTGTGATTTACAATCTAATAAGCATACACAAATAAATGTCAACATATTACAAACATATTTGTTCATTTTATTATATCTTATTGAGAAACTAAGGAATATTCAAATAAATAAAGTTTTCAAAATTTGGATTATTTCGTGTTTAACGGTAGCTTCTCGTCTAGTTGTAAACTGCTACATAATTATTGAGACTTAATCAGCGCATGTTGATTAATTACTTTGCCTTTTTGTTTGTATCTGCTTGCGTTGTTATGGTGGGTAATCTAGTGAAAAAGAAATATAAACATCAGTGCATTAATTATTTATCCAGTGTTTTAATAACATAAATACAATTGTTAATATTGAACGGAGCACGGCTTGCTCATGCAGTTTGTACCGCGTTTGCTGGTAATCCAGGACATCGTGAATTGAATTCCAGCCAGGCCAACAGTGACTTTTAAAATGGTAACGAACTTTGTTTTACGGTCATGAATCTCCTGGTCTTAAATTTTCTGAATAAGTGAGAAAGTTGTCGGTGATTTTCAGAATTTACTTTGTAATTTGTAATAAATATTATAGACAATATACATATTATAATAAGTAAATGTTATAAAATTCTCTCTTAAGTAAGATATGCAAATTAACTCTTTACTCCATATGCATTTTAACTGGACTCTTCCAAACTGAAGAGCCACACATAATCAACTTCCATGAATAGATACATTTTACCTATATATTCTGATAGAGCAGAAAACAGTGCAGAACCTGTTCTGATTGCTTTCAAAAGCCTTTTATATTAGTGGTGTTTAAAGGTGTCCATATGAAGATTTGAGGTATTAAAATGTGTCCATATGAAATTAAGGGTTAAGTGCTTATTTCATCTTCAGTAGGTCTCGTCACACAGTATATCGACGTAAGCTTGCGTTGAAATAAGATGACAGATCTACTCTAACGCGAGTATGACTAACTGGATGGCGGATATACGCCGCCGCACATCTCTGCTGAATCTAGTTTTATGTTGAAGAAAAAGTAACATTAATCTAATTTAAACAGGAGAGTATACATAAAAGTAACATTACCTTGGTGGTTTAGTGATGATCACAGTCGTCGCCATGGCAATGACCATCATTAGTACATTCATGGTTTGTACCACACTCAGAGCAATTACTGTGATGAGTACATTCGCCCTCGCTATGACAATGGCATTCTTTGTTGTGACAAAAAGCTCCGTCAGTAGTATCGGCACAAGCGACACTGGTACAATTTGCATCATGTGTGCATGGCAGGTGTGGTTTTGCTGTTGAAGAGACAAGTTTAAAGTAGCAAAATGCCAAGTCGTGTAATAAGTATTTTAGATTTACAGTGTGTGAAGTGTTCATGAATTAAGGGCCACTAACCTATTCAATATATATACATAATTAAGTGTAAAGCTTTAAAGAAACACCTTTTAAAATAAAAAACGAAGAGACTCCGAGAGAGTGTGCTGTTAGGACGTTTCTGTCACAGGACTTTTAAGCCCGCAAAAGTCGGACTTTGGTAAAATAAACAAGTTTGTTGTTTATCAATTTTAATAAAATTTGACAACAAGAACATAAACATAAGCCGAACAAACTGTATGAATATTTATAAGAAACTATGAACAATTCACTGAGAATTAACGTTTCAAACAGCGAGACGCCTGGCATTAATTCAGCAACTTTACCATTAGTAGCGGATGTAACTATCGTTTACAGTGATACAGGCAACACATCTGCAAGTAACAATGGCTGTCAACAGAATTTTCTGACAATATAAAATATTAAATTGGTTGATCTTTTGGACTGATTTTATTTCCTTGAATGAATTCCATTGCCCCTTTTTAGCGGAGCTGCACAAAATGGATATATTTGTGTGCATTCAAGTTTTTAGATAAGTTTCTAGTCCTGCTCTTACTTAGTATAAATTGACCTGACGCGAGATCGACTATCGCTCCGCCCACTAGCCACGTGACATTGTTTCTCCAAGTAAATACAATGTATTGTTTACTAAGACATAGTTTATTTGTCTGAGGAAAATGGCGTCATAGCAACCAATATCGATCGCTGATTAAATTATCGACTTGTTTAATTGACCGCCCGTATCAGGTCAATCGAAAAGTTTAATAGGAATGAAATGGGAATATGCGTTTCTGTATTGTTAATGGCGGGTCTAACCGGATTCATTCTGAGGTTTATACCCGCAAACTCAACAGTGAGGGGTTTAAGCTATTTTGTGACGCCATGAGTCATTAGCATGTTTAGTATATGGTCATTACTTTGTACGGACTGGTATATCCTAGTTTACCAATATCCCGGCTCAAGTCAGACAATCAGATAAAATCCTAAAAGGGAATCGTAATATAAGGATTTTCCACAATTGTAAAACTGGCTAAAACATGATTTTCCAATATACCATGCCTATATATATTAAATGACCCCGTATTGTCAAAAGGATATCTATTTCAAACATGCCAAAATAATATGTTAAATGGAGCTTGGGGAACGCGCCGCAGTTAAACTAAAAGAGCTTTCCCGCTTAAAATTGGCAACATATTTTGTGACCTATTAAATAAGTCACCTGATCTCATTTTGATTTCAATTTATACAAGTTTACACGTAGTTATCTTGTTTCATCTTATAAATAGTCTGAATGACGATGCGAAGGTCGTAAAGCAGTATTTTCATGCTGTGTATTTATAGAATAGGAATTTCGTTTAAGTTTACCACTGTAACTTAGACATCAATTTTGTCATGTTTTGATGGCGTTAACAAATCAAACCATTCGGATTCTATATATTAATGATAATGATATACTTTTTATCAATTTTAATAGTTATTTTATTTTTAAGACATTTAGAGCGTTTTTTTCCTGATATACTCCATTTACATTTAGTCAGATACATAACCTAATCAACATGTTTTAAACCTTTTCTCAATAGATACGAGTTTTCCCGCACCAATCACAGAAGGTCTTTGAAAACAGTGCAGGAAGAGTTCAGATTGTTCGTAACAAGCAATCTGAACACTGCCTGCACTGTTTTCCCCTCTGTCAGTTAATACAAACATAATTCAACCAATAATTCAAAAGCCTTCTATATTAAGAGGTGTTCAAAGGCATCTATATGAAGTTAAGGGTTAATACAATGTTTGACATTCAACTGTTTTACCATCGCACATCATTAACACATAACGCACGATTTTCTATAAACATTTATTTCTTACATTGTTACAACTGTCATTAAAAGCTTTAATGAATTCTATTTAACACATGTGCAGTTTCTAAAATATAGTTAAAAAAACTATTCAAAGTATGTTTTTAGTTTCAGTTCCTACTTAAACACCAACCATTATTATAATCGATCATGCAACCCAACTTGCATTTCTACAACACGCAACCATCTAAAATCCATCTTAACAGCTGTTAACTCTGAAATTCTACATGACCGTCCACCTGGCCTTCTCAAAGTAAACTGCCCAAAATTCCAACATGACCGTATACCTTGCTTTCCCAAGAATAACTACCTGCAGAAGTAAAACTCATCTCTGTTTTAAACTTGTTTTTTGAGAATTACTTCCGCTAATCGTCATGATTTATCAGTATACTTCCTGTATAGATGTCGCTTAATGCCCATAAACACAGTTTATTTTGCTATCTTTAGTCAAGTTACATTTTTTGTGACAGGGTAATTTATCATAAGTGACCTCTGAAGTATTCCCGCTTTGCACTGCATATTTTGTAATCTCATCTTAACCATGAAATATCCCACATAATTATATATTGGGTTTAAATTTTACAATATCAAACAGATTAACAGAATACAATAATTAATTGAAGTGACTGACAATAACACACAACGTTGCATATTGAAAATAACTTCTTTAAAACGACAAACGATAGTTCAATTTTATTTATCAGAAAAAAATAAAAGATATTTATTCAGAGAATTCCCATTCAAAACGTATTCATTTTATTTCATTTATATATCTTACCACCGTCGAATACCCACGGGCTATCCACTCGAATACTCATCATTCATCATGGTGGGTGGAGAGTACCGGTATTGACACCCGGGGGTATCCGACGATGATATTTATCGAAAATGTTCTTTTTTGAGTACTGCATGAAAGCGAGCGGCTTTGATAATGTGCATTTTACTTTAACTTCACATTCATGTCATGCACTATATCATTTGCTATTAACTATATGTGATATATAAGATAAGTTGCTTTGTATCAGTCATTACATGTCTGTTCTGTTCTGTTCATATAATAAGTTAAATTCAAAAATAATTTCATGAAAAGGTACTTACTGGCAAACAGGACAGTGTATACGGCAACCAAAACTGCGATAGCTAAAACGGATTTCATTTTGTATAAACTGTGAGATCTTATCAAAGAAAGAAAATATTTTTTAAAAATCACGAATGAAGGTATATACAGTGTGCACAATAACCACGTACAGTTTTCTGTGTTTAATGACTACTGGGGGACAAGGCATGCTTATATAACACCGACTTGAAAAGAGAAAAAATATAAACACCACATCCGTGTATTGTTGTGACACTTGGTTAACGAAATACTACGAAATAAAAATGTATTAAGTGTTTACAAGGATAGGTGACTTAGTGGAATATGCTCTTAACAGCTGATGATTATGTACCAGGAACGATTATGTCTGCGGTAACAGAGTCCGTTTTAGTTTATTAAACAAGCGGATTTTGTGGTTTAATTATTTGTTAACTTACTTAAATTATACACAACACGTCAAAACGTTGCATACTGGTTGATTTTGTGTTTGTGCACGCATAACGTAAACAAAAAAAAAACACAAAAACATCATGTACTTAAAACGGACACGTTGCAAATAAGTTAGGTCCATACATCAAATTAATCTACGTATGTGTTTTATTAATTATTGTTATTTCTTAATTATTTTTTATTAAAGTCTGTCATAGTATATACAAATTATAACCACATACAATAATAAAATAGCAAACCATACACTAAGTCACTAGTCCGTCAGATAATCCGGGTATTTTTACTGAACCTTGCGTGAGAGTGTTTAGTATTTTTTTTTTTTGGCTAAAATGGTAGTCTATATATAGTTCTTTGATTTATGTCGGATGACATTTTGTCATCATTGAGCATTTTTAAATAAACAAGATGACGTTCAAAATGACCGCCAATTTGCTCGAAATGCAATATTTGGATGATAACTACTATTAGGTATGGCATTATTCATACCAAAGGTACATTTTGACGTGTTTGATGTTAAACTGACAAACCGAGATGATATTTTGTTATTATTGGGCATATTGAAACAAACAAAATGGTGCCAAAAATGGCCCCAAATTGTTCGAAATGCAATATTTAGATGGAAATTACTATTAGGTATAAAATTATTCATACATGAGAATGTATAGTAATCTTTTCTGGCTAAAATGATAGAATATCTATAGTGATTTGATTTTTTGTTGGATGACATTTTGTCATCATTTAGCATTTTGAAATAAACAAGATGGCGTCCAAAATGGCTGTCATTTGCTCGAAATACAATATTTAAATGTGAATTACTATTAGGTATACATTTTTCACACATGAGAGTGTATAGAAATAAATTTATTGCTAAAATGATAATCTGTATATAGTTCTTAAATAATGTGTTGGATGACATTTCGCATCATTGATTATTTTAAAATAAACAAGATGGCGTTCAAAATTGTCACCAATGTGCTCGAAAAGCAATATTCATCTAAAAATATATAAAAGATATCAAAATATATAAAAAAAATTCATACCAAATGATAATCTTTATGTGTTTGATGTTTAGGTGACAGACTGGGAAGACGTTGTGTCATTGGAAATTTTGAACTAAACAAGATGACGCGGCGTTCAAAATAGCCGCCAATTTGCCAGATATGACATATCAAGATGGAAATGACTAAAAATGCAATATCAAGATGGAAATTACGTTTGATGTGTTTGGTGTTTATGTAACAAACACATTTGTAATTAAAAGCACATGGCCTTCAATATGACCACCATTTTCCTAAAGTTTGATTTGTTTGAATATCTAGCATCATTTTATGCCATCGGATGTTAACATTTGATCATCTTCAATTATTCTGCAGGAGAAAATGCTAGCTCTGTTTGAGCTACTTAGGAAGGTGCTTGGGTACCAATGCTTCGTTGGTCACAATCCAATGCATGTTTCCATATACATGCCTGTCTGTGAGTTCTTTTTGCATTTCCTACAAAGCTTCAGAATATGTTGTTAGTGGTAAAGTATTTAAAGTATGCATTATTTAACAATTAACGTCGCCTACTAACTTAAGTGACAACTGAAACCTCATATTTTTAAGACTATTCGTTTTCAGATACCACAATTCAATGCCACTTTATTGCAACCAGACAGCCCATGGTCGTTATAGATGTAGTTTTATCTACAGTTCCGTAAAATGTAATCCCCTTGCCACAGATTGTTTAGGGTTTCCTGAAGATAGTGATGAAGTTAAAGTACAAATACATCAGTATCAATTGAAATTACTATTATACCTCTGTTTAGTTTATGTGCTGCTATGATCACTTGTGCGAGGATATTATCTGTCTCCTCGTGTGTGATTTTAATGTCATCCCTTTTAATAACAATATATGTATTAAGCTCAACTGGTATGTCATTTTCTCCATTACATGAAACAACAAGTTTATGAACGTGTGTTTGCATTATTCATCATTGGTACTCATACTTGACAAAATATCTTCAACTCTACTGCAAACACGCAAATTCAATCCCCACATTTCCAGTCATTCTGACTTCAGATTAATACCAAGTATTACCCTCTAGTCATGTCTTTATCTCACGAACGTGGTTTCAATAAGCATATCACACTTCATTAGATTATGAAAGTACTTTCCATGGACCTGAGGTTGTAGATTCCATATCATACGGTATTTATACGACATCATAAGCTTAACTGCTACCAAATGCAAAGGCCGATCAGCTTTTCTCTCAGCTCTGATGTACATACCCATTATAAATAAGGTTTTATTACATCTTCTACTCATTATTTTGTTGTTTACTTCTCTCAGCGAAATTGTTAAAATCAGTTTCCAACTCTATATATTAAAATGTTTCACATGAACAATTCCGCTGCTTAAATGATGATCTAACATTCTCAGGGAATTTCTTTCAATCCAACATGTTCGCTACCGCACCAAATTATAGCATGTACATTATGATGAAAACTGCCCACTTATCATACCATGAACATTGCGTTTACATTTTTTCTATTCCTCGTGAAAGTTAATTACTAATTACAAATTATGCAGTCTTACAAGAATAATCAAACAAAACAGAGATAGACTGCACCAAGGTATTACAATAGCTGTATATATAACTATTTTGTTATAGTGGGAAATTTGGAAAAAATTCGACATTATTTAAGAATATTTCATTCGCATATATTGTCAATTGTTTAAGTGTTATATTTTAAATGGTTATAACATATTTACTTATTAAAATCAATTAATCAAAAACATTTTATTTGCATTTATAAAACTAAAATGTGCGGAAAACATATTTCAAATCATTTGCCGCCATATTGGCGGCCATCTTGAATATTTCAAAATGCTCAATGATGACAAGATGTCATCAGGCTAATTTTTTATAAACTACCATAATCGCCAAAAAACAAACACTACACGCTTCTATGCACATACAGGCTTTATTTGAGGCACAAACTTGCCGAAATGTTTATTTTTTATGAAGGAAATGTCTCCTTTTGCATTTAAGACACCTAGTAAAACTAAGGTAGTCGCTGTTAATATTGGTTATTTATCACAGCAATCGCTGTTAATCTTGGTTATATATCACAGCAGTCGCTGGCAATCTTGGTTATATATCACAGCAGTTGCTGGTAATCTTGGTTATATATCAGAGGAGTCGCTGGTTATCATGGTTATATATCACAGCAATCGTTGTTAATTTTGGTTATATATCACAGCAATCGCTGGTAATCTTAGTTATATATCAGAGGAGTCGCTGGTAATCATGGTTATATATCACAGCAGTCGCTGTTAATCTTGGTTATACATCACAGCAGTCGCTGGTAATCTTGGTTATATATCACAGCAGTCGCTGTTAATCTTGGTTATATATCACAGGAGTCGCTGGTAATTTTGGTTATATATCACAGGAGTCGCTGGTTATCTTGGTTATATATCACAGCAGTCGCTGTTAATCTTGGTTATATATCACAGGATTCGCTGGTAATTTTGGTTATATATCACAGGAGTCGCTGGTAATCTTGGTTATATATCACAGCAGTTGCTGGTAATCTTGGTTATATGCTGGTAATCTTGGTAATATATCACAGGAGTCGCTGTTAATCATGGTCATATATCACAGGAGTCACTGGTAATCTTGGTTATATATTACAGGAGTCGCTGGTTATTTTGGTTATATATCGCAGCAATCGCTGTTAATCTTGGTTATATATCACAGGAGTCGCTGTTAATCTTGGTTATATATCACAGCACTTGCTGTTAATGTTGGTTATATATCACAGCAGCCGCTGGTTATCTTGGTTATATATCACAGCAGTCGCTGGTAATCTTGGTTATATATCACAGCAGTCGCTGTTAATTTTGGTTATATATCACAGCAGTCGCTGTTAAACTTGGTTATATATCACAGCAGTCGCTGGTAATTTTTGTTATATATCACAGCAGTCGCTGTTAATCTTGGTTATATATCACAGCAGCCGCTGGTAATCTTGGTTATATATCACAGCACTTGCTGTTTATGTTGGTTATATATCACAGCAGCCGCTGGTTATCTTGGTTATATATCACAGCAGTCGCAGGTAATCTTGGTTATATATCACAGCAGTCGCTGTTAATCTTGGTTATATATCACAGCAACCGCTGGTTATCTTGGTTATATATCACAGCAGTCGCTGGTAATCTTGGTTATATATCACAGCAGTCGCTGTTAATTTTGGTTATATATCACAGCAGTCGCTGTTAAACTTGGTTATATATCACAGCAGTCGCTGGTAATTTTGGTTATATATCACAGCAGTCGTTGTTAATCTTGGTTATATATCACAGGAGTCGCTGGTTATCTTGGTTATATATCACAGCAGTCGCTGGTAATCTTGGTTATATATCACAGCAGTTGCTGGTAAACTTGGTTATATATCAGAGGAGTTGCTGGTAATCATGGTTATATATCACAGCAATCGTTGTTAATCTTGGTTATATATCCCAGCAATCGCTGGTAATCTTGATTATATATCAGAGGAGTCGCTGGTAATCAAGTTTATATATCACAGTAGTCGCTGTTAATCTTGGTTATACATCACAGCAGTCGCTGGTAATCTTGGTTATATATCACAGCAGTCGCTGTAAATCTTGGTTATATATCACAGGAGTCGCTGGTAATTTTGGTTATAAATCACAGGAGTCGCTGGTAATCTTGGTTATATATCACAGGAGTTGCTGGCAATCTTGGTTATAAATCACTGGAGTCGCTGGTTATCTTGGTTATATATCAGACGACTCGCTGGTAATCATGGTTATATATCACAGCAGTCGCTGTTAATCTTGGTTATACATCACAGCAGTCGCTGGTAATCTTGATTATATATCACAACAGTCGCTGTTAATTTTGGTTATATATCACAGCAGTCGCAGGTAATTTTGTTTATATATCACAGGAGTCGCTGGTAATCTTGGTTATATATCACAGCAGTTGCTGGTAATCTTGGTTATATATCACAGGAGTCGCTGGTTATCTTGGTTATTTATCACAGGAGTCGCTGGTTATCTTGGTTATATATCACAGCAGTCGCTGTTAATCTTGGTTATATATCACAGGAGTCGCTGTTAATCTTGGTTATATATCGCATGTCGCTGTTAATCTTGGTTATATATCACAGCAGCCGCTGTTAATCTTGGTTATATATCACAGCAGTCGCTGGTAATCTTGGTTATATATCACAGCAGTCGCTGTTAAATTTGGTTATATATCACAGCAGTTGCTGTTAATCTTGGTTATATATCACAGCAGTCGTTGTTAATCTTGGTTATATATCACAGGAGTCGCTGGTAATCTTTGTTATATATCACAGCAGTCGCTGTTAATCTTGGTTATATATCACAGCAGTCGCTGTTAATCTTGGTTATATATCAAAGCAATCGCTGGTAATCATGGTTATATATCACAGCAATCACTGTTAATATTGGTAATATATCACAGCAATTGCTGGTAATCATGGTTATATATTACAGTAGTTGCTGTTAATATTGGTTATATATCACAGCAATCGCTGGGCATCATGGTTATATATCACAGCAGTTGTTGTTAATCTTGTTTATATATCACAGCAGTCGCTTATAATCTTGGTTATATATCACAGCAGTCGCTGTTAATCTTGGTTATTTATCACAGTAATCGCTGGTTATCATGATTATATATCAGAGCAGTCGCTGTTAATATTGGTTATATATCGCAGCAGTAGCTGTTAATCTTGGTTATATATCACAGCAAATGCTGGTAATCATGGTTATATATCAGATCAGTCGCTGTTAATATTGGTTATGTATCACAGCAATCACTGTTAATCATCGTTATATATCAGAGCAGTCGCTGTTAATATTGGTTATATATCGCAGCAGTAGCTGTTAATCTTGGTTATATATCACAGTAAACGCTGGTAACCATGGTTATATATCAGAACAGTCGCTGTTAATATTGGTTATATATCACAGCAATCGCTGTAAATCTTGGTTAAATATCACAACAGTCGTTGTTAATCATGGTTATATACACAGCAGTCGCTGGTAATCTTGGTTATATATCACAACAGTCGCTGGTAATCTTGATTATATATCACAGCAGTCGCTGGTAATCTTGGTTATATATCACAGCAGTCGCTGTTAATATTGGTTATATATCACAGAAATCGCTGGTAATCATCGTTATATATCAGAGCAGTCGCTGTTAATATTGGTTATATATTGCAGCAGTAGCTGTTAATCTTGGTTATATATCTCATATCGCTGTTAATCTTGGTTATATATCACAGCAGCCGCTGGTAATCTTAGTTATATATCACAGCAGTCGCTGTTAATCTTGGTTATATATCACAGCAGTCGCTGGCAATCTTGGTTATATATCACAGCAGTCGCTGTTAATCTTGGTTATATATCACAGCAGCCGCTGGTAATCTTAGTTATATATCACAGCAGTCGCTGTTAATTTTGGTTATATATCACAGCAGTCGCTGGTAATCTTGATGATATATCACAGCAGTCGCTGTTAATCTTGGTTATATATCACAGCAGTCGCTGATTAATTTGGCTATATATCAAAGCAATCGCTGGTAATCATGGTTATATATCACAGCAATTGCTCGTAATCATGGCTATATATCACAGCAGTTGCTTTTAATCTTGGTTATATATCACAGCAATCGCTGGGCATCATGGTTATATATCACAGCAGTTGTTGTTAATCTTGTTTATAAATCACATCACAGCAGTCGCTGGTTATCTTGGTTATATATCACAGGTGTCGCTGGTAATCTTGGTTATATATCACAGCAGTCGCTGATTATCTTGGTTATATATCACAGCAGTCGCTGGTGATCTTGGTTTTATATCACAGCAGTCGCTGTTAATCTTGGTTATATATCACAGCAGTCGCTGGTTATCTTGGTTATACATCACAGCAGTCGCTGTTAATCTTGGTTAAATATCACAGAGGTCGCTGTTAATCTTGGTTATATATCACAGAGGTCGCTGGAAATCTTGGTTATATATCACAGCAGTCGTTGTTATTCTTGGTTATATATCACAGGAGTCGCTGTTAATCTTGATAATATGATAGGAAAGTCATGGGAACCAAATGTATGCCATGACAATTTGATTGCAAAGTCATGGGAACGGAACGAGAATGTAAGCCGTGATAATGTGATAGCAAAGTCATGGGAACGAGAAAGTAAGCTGTGATAATGTGATGGCAATGTCATGGAAACGACAAAGTAAATAGTGATAAGGTGATAGCAAAGTCATGGGAACGAGAAAGTAAGCCGTGATAATGTGATAGCAAAGTTATGGGAACTAGAAAGTAAACCTTGATAACGAGATAGCAATATCACGGGAACGACAAAATCATCGGAACGAGAAAGTAAGCCGTGATAATGTGATAGCAAAGTTATGGGAACTAGAAAGTAAACCTTGATAACGAGATAGCAATATCACGGGAACGACAAAATCATCGGAACGAGAAAGTAAGCCGTGATAATGTGATAGCAAAGTCATGGGAACGGGAAAGTAAACCGTGATTACGAGATAGCAATATCACGGGAACGAGAAAATTAGTTGTGATTACGTGATAGCAATGTCATTGGGAACGAGAGAGTAAGTCGCGATCACGTGATACCAATGTCATGGAAACGAGAAAGTAAGATAGCAATGACATGGAAACGAGAAAGTAAGATGTGGCTGATATAGCAAAGTCATGGGAACGAGACAGTGGTGGTAACGAGATCGCAGAAAGACGTGGCCACGAGTTTTCAAAGTCATGGGAACGAGAAAGTAAGACGAAGTCGCGAGATAGTAACGTCATGGGATCAAGACAGTTTGTCGTGGTCACGAGATAGTAGTGTCATTGGAACGAGATAGTAAGAAGTGGTCACGAGATTTCAAAGTCATGAGAACGAGAAAATAAGTCGTGGTCACGAGATAGCGGTGCCATGGGACCGAAACAGTAAGTCGTGGACGTGAGATAGCTGTGTCATGGGAACGAGGCAGTCAGAATTGGTCACGAGATAGCAGAGTCATGGGAACGATAAAGTAAGATGTGGCTGATATAGCAAAGTCATGGGAGCGAGACAGTAAGTCATGTTCACGAGATAGCAATGTCATGGGAACGAGACAGAAAGTCGTGGTCACGAGATAGCAATGTCATGGGAACGAGACAAAAAGTCGTTGTCACAAGATAGCAAAGTCATCGACACGAGATAGCAAGTCGTGGTCACGAGATAGCAATATCATGAGAACAAGACAGAAAGTCGTGGTCACGAGATAGCAATGTCATGGGAACGAGACAGTAATTCGTGGTCACGAGATAGTTGAGTCATGGGAACGAGACAGTAAGTCGTGGTCACGAGATGGCAAAGTCACGGGAACGTGAAAGTATGTCGTAATCTCTAGAAAGTAGTGTCATGGGAACGAGAATGTAAGACGTGGTCACGTGATAGCAATGTCATGGAAACGAGAAAGTAAGATAGCAATGACATGGAAATAAGAAAGTACGTTGTGATCACCCGATAGCAAAGTCATGGGAACGAGAGCGTAAGTCGTGTTCACGTGATAGCAAAGTCAAGGAAACGAGAATGTAAGATGGCAATGTCATGAGAACGAGAAAGTAAGCAATGTCGTGGGAACGAGGGTGTAAGTCATGATCACGTGATAGTAATATCATGGAACGATAAAGTAAGTCGTGATCACGTGATAGTAATTTCATGAGAACGAGAAAGTAAGTCGTGGTCACGTGATAGCAAAGTTAAGGGAACGAGAGTGTAAGTCGTGATCACGTGGTAGTAATGTCATGGAAACGAGAAAGTAAGTCGTAATAGTAATGTCAAGGTAACGACAAAGTAAGTCGTAATCACGTGGTAGTAATTTCATGGGAACGAGAAAGTAAGTCGTGGTCACGTGAAAGTAATGTCATGGGAACGAGAAAATAAGTGGTGGTCACGTGATAGCAAAGTCATTGGAACGAGAAAGTCGCGGTGACATGATAGTAAAATCATGGGATCGAGGTAGTAAGTAGTTTTCACGACATGATATGTACAATTAACATATGTCAACAAATGAAATTATTTCCTTAATGATAATTACGAGTTTAATGAAAGTATAGAGTGAGAAAATAAAGATGGATCTGATGTGGTTTTACAATGTTGATGAGCAATATGTTTTGTTTACAAACAAATATAAATCAAAGAACGATGTTTTATTATTGTTTATCTGAGCGTTGCGTTTCTAATGTTTTTCGGAGTATTGTTTTGTTCAAAGTTCGTAAATCATGCAGTTTTTGTAGTTGCAAACCTCGCTATACCTGGTTTATACGGAGCAAAGAGTGGACAAGAAAATTTCAATGTACTTTGTTATTACGTATATTCGGATCCCATCTTGTGTACGAACTAGATAACAAGTGGTGCAAAATAAGTAATGTGTGAACGACATAATAAGTGGTGTACAAACTAGATAACAAGTGGTGCATAATAAGTAATGTGTGAACGACATAATAAGTGGTGTACAGACTAGATAACAAGTGGTGCATAATAAGTGGTATGTGAACGACATAATAAGTGGTGTACGAAACTAGATAACAAGTGGTGCATGATAAGTGATGTGTGAACGACATAATAAGTGGTGTACGAACTAGATAACAAGTGGTGCATAATAGGTAGTATGTGAACGACATAATAAGTGGTGCAGGAACTAGATAACAAGTGGTGCATAATAAGTAATGTGTGAACGACATAATAAGTGGTGTACGAACTAGATAACAAGTGGTGCATAATAAGTAATGTGTGAACGACATAATGAATGGTGAAGGAACTAGATAACAAGTGGTGCATAATAAGTAATGTGTGAACGACATAATGAATGGTGAAGGAACTAGATAACAAGTGGTGTGAGAACGAGATAATAAGTGGTGTATGAACGAGATAATAAGTGGTGTGTGAAGTAGATAAGAAGTGTTGCCTGAACTAGATAATAAATCTTGTGTGAACGGAATAATAGGTGGTGAGGGAACAAGATAACAAGTGGTGTGTGGACGAGATAATAAGTGGTGTGGGAACGAGATAATAAGTGGTGTGGGAACAAGATAATAAGTGGTGTGGGAACGCTATAATAAGTGGTCTGGAATAAGATAATAAGTGATATGGGACCTAGAAAATAAGTGGTGGATAATAAGTCGTGTGGGAACTAGATAATAAGTTGTGTATAATAATGTGGTTCTACTCAGACTGTTCTGAGCTTTCCCCCACTAATAAACATGGATATGTCTTATATAACATGAAATGTGTTAAAAATGGTGTTAAACCTCATAAGAATAATGCATGTTGACGTTTCATTGTTTGCGTTTACACAATCTATCTGACATTTGTGGGACAGAAATTGGATATCCTGCTTTTTTCGTTGGGGTTGGGTGTTCCGAGACATGGGTCTGGATATATCAGGTCCTATATATACGCCAGGCGCGAAGCGTGGTATACTCAGATACTCTCAGCGGCTGAGTGATACTGGAAACCAAGGCCTAAACATTAAAAAGCATGGCAGGGTTACAAAAAGGTACTTAAAAATTTCGATATGAACTGTTCCATGCATAAAGCAATAGTGTTCACTCTGTTCTTTATGTTAAACATCGACTTAAGTTAGAGTGTGCGGTCGGGGCCGACAATTATCGATATAGGTAAATACTAATATTTTGTAAGTAATGTACTCTAGCCAAATGAAGCATACAATTGGAATAAAAGAAATCACCATTTCTACTTCTATTTCTAATCATTTCCGCGGTGGAAGTTTCCTTGGACTCCCACCAGCGGAAGTGGAACCACATTCGCACACCATGCCCTGAGTACATGTATCTTGCAAAGCTGTCACGCTACGCTTTTGTAGGCTAGTGCCAGACGCTACTTAAATGACATATAACATAAAAACGAAATCATTATTCTTTAAAAGCAGTGTGTAAGGAATTCACCATATATGTCTAAAACTACTATTTAGTTTAACATGGATAAAAAACATAATTATATTAATCTGATATAGATTCTTTTCTTTTTTTGTTGGAGTAAAACGCCATTTTCAACACATATCTGGTTATATTTGGCATATCCAGTGTTACTGGTGGAGGTAGACCTCACACTGAGTCAGGTTCTATATGGCATATGGCATATCCAGTGTTACTAGTGGATGAAGACCTCAGACTGAGTTAGGCTATATATGGCATATCCAGTGTTCCTGGTGGATGAAGACCTCAGACTGAGTTAGGTTATATATGGCATATCCAGTGTTCGTGGTGGAGGTAGGCCTCAGACTGAGTTAGGTTTTATATGGCATATCCAGTGTTCCTGGTGGAAGTAGGCCTCAGAGTGAGTTAGGTTATATATGGCATATCCAGTGTTACTGGTGGAGGTAGAGCTCAGACTGAGTCAGGTTATATATGGCATATTCAGTGTTCCTGGTGGAGGTAGGCCTCAGACTGAATCAGGTTATATATGGCATATCCAGTGTTACTGGTGGTGGTAGAGCTCAGACTGAGTCAGGTTATATATGGCATATTGAGTGTTACTGGTGGTGGTAGAGCTCAGACTGAGTCAGGTTATATATGGCATATCCAGTGTTACTGGTGGAGGTAGAGCTCAGACTGAGTCAGGTTATATATGGCATATCCAGTGTTACTGGTGGAGGTAGAGCTCAGACTGAGTCAGGTTATATATGGCATATCCAGTGTTACTGGTGGAGGTAGAGCTCAGACTGAGTCAGGTTATATATGGCATATCCAGTGTTACTGGTGGTGGTAGAGCTCAGACTGAGTCAGGTTATATATGGCATATCCAGTGTTACTGGTGGAGGTAGAGCTCAGACTGAGTCAGGTTATATATGGCATATCCAGTGTTACTGGTGGTGGTAGAGCTCAGACTGAGTCAGGTTATATATGGCATATCCAGTGTTACTGGTGGAGGTAGAGCTCAGACTGAGTTAGGTTATATATGGCATATCCAGTGTTACTGGTGGTGGTAGAGCTCAGACTGAGTCAGGTTATATATGGCATATCCAGTGTTACTGGTGGAGGTAGAGCTCAGACTGAGTCAGGTTATATTTGGCATATCCAGTGTTACTGGTGGTGGTAGAGCTCAGACTGAGTCAGGTTATATATGGCATATCCAGTGTTACTGGTGGAGGTAGAGCTCAGACTGAGTCAGGTTATATATGGCATATCCAGTGTTACTGGTGGAGGTAGAGCTCAGACTGAGTCAGGTTATATATGGCATATCCAGTGTTACTGGTGGAGGTAGAGCTCAGACTGAGTCAGGTTATATATGGCATATCCAGTGTTACTGGTGGTGGTAGAGCTCAGACTGAGTCAGGTTATATATGGCATATCCAGTGTTACTGGTGGTGGTAGAGCTCAGACTGAGTCAGGTTATATATGGCATATCCAGTGTTACTGGTGGAGGTAGAGCTCAGACTGAGTCAGGTTATATATGGCATATCCAGTGTCACTGGTGGTGGTAGAGCTCAGACTGAGTCAGGTTGTATATGGCATATCCAGTGTAACTGGTAGAGGTAGAGCTCAGACTGAGTCAGGTTATATATGGCATATCCAGTGTTACTGGTGGAGGTAGACCTCAGACTGAGTCAGACTGAGTAGAACTATCGTCCTTCCGCATGTAACTGGAAACTTTCTCACATCAAGTTTTTTTGAGTGAGCGGAACTCGAACCTACGACCTAAGCGGTTAGAGGCAAGTGATCTTGAGACGGCGTCTAAAACACCATTTAGTTTAACATAGTTAGAAGTATAATTATAGCTATCTGATATAGCTAAAAATTGAAGTCCGCCCATACGTGACAAAACGGAATCCCCTATGTTGCACCAAATACAAGTAGTTCCCAACACGAACGATATAATCCTGTATAAAATAAGGGGTCCTCCGTGAGTGGTCTAAGGCGCCGTCTCAATATTACGTACCTTTTACTAGTAAGGTCGTAGGTTCGAGTCCCGCTCGCTCAAAAAAAAATAATTTCAGGTGAGAAATTTGTCAGTTACTTAAGGAAGGGTGGTGGTTATACTCAGATTCATTCTCAGGTCTTCCTCCGCCAATAAAACTGGAAATGTCATGTTTAACCTGAAATGTTTGGAAATGGCGTTAAACCCCATTCAAAGACAAATGTATACAATAACGTATAACGTTCGATAACCCCTGAGTAGAACTGGTATTAAGAGAATGAAGTTATCGAACATTGCTCATAACCACAAACACGTCTCCTGTTATAATTTGAGATTGTGAAGCATGTAATATAAAGAAGCTGAAATTAAGCAAAACAATGAAATATTATAGGTGTGTTACGCTTTAATGCTTAATACTTTTGGGCTCACAATATGATAGAACAGTGGGGTAGAACAGTGGGATAGAATAGAAGGATAGAGCAGTGGGATAGAACAGTGTGATATAATAGTTGGATAGAACAGTGGGATAGAATAAAGGGATATAACAGAGGGATAGAACAAAGGGATAGAACAGTGGGGTATAACAGAGGGATAGAACAGTGGTATAGAACAAAGAGATAGAACAATGGGATAGAACAGTGGGACAGAAAAGAGGGATAGAACAGAGGGATAGAACAATGGGATAAAACAGTGGGATAGAACAGTGGGACAGAATAGAGGGACAGAACAATGGAATATAAAAGTGGGATAGAATAGAGGGATAGAACAGAGGGATAGACCAATGGGATAGAACAGTGGGATACAACAGAGGGATAGAACAATGGGATAAAACAGAGGGATAGAACAGTGAGATAGAACAAAGAGATAGAACAGTGGGATATAACAGATAGATAGAACAGTGGGATAGAACAGAGGGATATAACAGTGTGATAGAACAGCGGGATAGAATAGAGGAACAGAACAGAGGGATATAACAGTGGGATAGAACAGTGGGATAGAATAGAGGAACAGAGCAATGGAATATAAAAGTTGGATAGAATAGAGGGATAGAACAGAGGGATAGAACAGTGGGATAGAACAGAGGGATAGAACAAAGGGATAGAACAGTGGGGTATAACAGAGGGATAGAACAGTGGTATAGAACAAAGAGATAGAACAATGGGATAGAACAGTGGGACAGAAAAGAGGGATAGAACAGAGGGATAGAACAATGGGATAAAACAGTGGGATATAACATTGGGATATAACAGAGGGATAGAACAATGGGATAAAACAGTGGAATAAAACAAAGGGATAGAACAGAGGGATAGAACAATGGGTTAGAACAGAGGGATAGAAAAGTGGGATAGAACAGATGGATAGAACAGAGGGATAGAACAGAGGGATAAAACAGTGGGATAGAATGGAGGGATAGAACAGTGAGATAGAACAGAGGGATAGAAAATTGGGATATAACAGAGGGATAGAACAGAGGGATATAACAGTGGGATAGAACAGTGGGATAGAAAAGAGGAACAGAACAATGGAATATAAAAGTTGGATAGAATAGAGGGATAGAACAGTGGGATAGAACAGAGGGATAGAACACTGGGATAAAACAGTGGAATAAAACAGAAGGATAGAACAGAGGGACAGAACAATGGGTTAGAACAGATGAATAGAACAGATGGATAGAACAGAGGGATAAAAGAGAGGGATAGAACAGTGAGATAGAAAAGAGGGACAGAACAGTGAGATAGAACAGAGGGATAGAACATTGGGATATAACAGAGGGATAAAACAGTGGGATAGAACAGAGGGATATAACAGTGGGATAGAACAGAGGGACAGAACAATGGAATATAAAAGTATGATAGGATAGAGGGATAGAACATAGGGATAGAACAGTGGGATACAACAGAGGGATACAACAGTGGGATAGAACAGAGGGATATAACAGTGGGATAGAACAGTGGGATAGAATAGAGGAAGAAAACAATGGAATATAAAAGTTGGATAGAATAGAGGGATAGAACAGAGGGATAGAACAGTGGGATAGAAAAGAGGGATATAACACTGGGATAAAACAGTGGAATAAGCTCCGTATAACATATGTGAGAACGTTTGCTGATTCTCCGTCGCTGAGTGGTCTGAGGCGCTGTAGTCTGATGTTCTCTTACCTCTCACTACTAAAGTAATAGGTTCGAACCTTTCTCCGTATCAATATGTGAGAACGTTTGCAGATTCTCCGTCACCGAGTGGTCTGAGGCGCTGTAGTCTGATGTCTTCTTACATCTCACCGCTGAAGTAATAGATTCGAACCTTTCTCCGTATAAATTTGTGAGAACGTTTGCAGATTCTCAGTTTGCCAGTGGTCTGAGGTGTTGTTGTCTGATGTCCTCTAACCTCTCACCGCTGAGGTAATGAGTCTAGATCCTTATAAAATGTGTGATACCGTTTGCAGATTCTTCGTCGCCGATTCTGATGACCTCTTTCCTCTCACCGCTGAAGTAATAGGTTCGAGCCTAACTTCGTATAAAATATGTTAGAACGTTCGCAGATTCTCCGTCGCCGAGTGGTCTGAGGCGCTGTAGTCTGGTGTCCTGTTACCTCTCACTGCTGAAGTAGTAGGTTCGTGCCTAGCTCCGTATAACATATGTGAGAACGTTCGCACATTCTCCGTCGCCGAGTGGTCTGAGGCGCTGTAGTCTGGTGTACTCTTACCTCTCACTACTGAGGTAGTAGGTACGAGCCTAGCTCCGTATAACATATGTGAGAACGTTCGCACATTCTCCGTCGCCGAGTGTTCTGAGGCGCTGTAGTCTGGTGTCCTGTTACCTCTCACTGCTGAAGTAATAGGTTCGTGCCTAGCTCCGTATAACATATGTGAGAACGTTCGTAGATTCTCCGTCGCCGAGTGGTCTGAGGCACTGTAGTTTGGGGTCGTATTCACCAACAATTCTTGAAAGTATTCTTAGACTTGAGCTTGAAAATCCAAATTGCAACCTTAGATATTTAGTTTACAATGGCAGACAGAATGATTGTGGAAATTTATTTGACTGTGATTGTAATAGATGTCCATACATGCTTGCAAATTTTGGTATCAAATATTGTCTCTAAAAGTGGTTTTTGAAATTCATTCTTGAGTTCAAGTCCAAGAATATTCTTAAGAATGGTTAGTGAATACCACCCCTGATCGCTAAAGTGAAAGGTTCGAGCCCAGCACAGTATAAAATATGTGAGAACGTTTGCAGGTTGTCCATCGCCGAGGGGTCTGAGGCGGCGCTATAGTCTAATATCCTCTTACCTCTCACTGATGAAGTAATAGGTTCGAGTTTAGATCCGTATAAATATGTGAGAATGTTTGCAGATTCACCGTCGCCGAGTGGTCTGAGGCGTTGTACACGAATGGCCTCTTACCTATCGTCAGTGAAATAGCAGGTTCGAGCCTACCTACGTAAAACATACTTAAGAAAGTTTGCAGGTTGTCCATCGCCTAGTGATCTGATGCGCTGTATTCTAATGTCCTCTTACCTCTCACTGCTGAAGTAATAGGTTCGAACGAAGCTCCGTATAAAATATTTGAGAAAGTTGGTCGGTTCTCCTTCGCCGACTGGTCTAAGGCGCTGTAGTCTGGTGTCCACTTACCTCTTACTGCTGAAGTATTAGGTTCGTGCCTAGCTCCGTATAAAATATATGAGAATGTTTGCAGGTTCTCCATCGCCAAGTGGTTTCGGGCGCTGAAGTCTGGTGTACCCTTACCTCTCACTGCTGAAGTAGTAAATTCGAGCCTAGCTCCGTATAACATATGTTAGAACGTTCGCAATTTCTCCGTCGCCGAATGGTTTGAAGCGCTGTAGTCTAATGTCCTCTTATCTAACACTGCTGAAGTAGTAGGTTCGAGCCCAGCTCCGTATACAATATGTGAGAACGTTTGCAGGTTCTAAATCGCCAAGTGGTCTAAGGGGCTGTAGTCCGGTGTCCTCTAACTTCTCACTGCTTAAGTAGTAGTTTCGAGCCTAGCTCCGTATAAAATATGTGAGAACGTTTGCAGGTTGTCCATTGCCGAGTGGTGTAAGGCGCTGTAGTCTGGTGTCTTCTTACCTCTCACTGCTGAAGTAAAATGTTCGAGCCTAGATCCGTATAACATTTGTTAGAACGTTTGCATATTCTCCGTCGCCGAGTGGTCTGAGGCGCTGTAGTCTAATGTCCTCTTACTTCTCACCGCTGAAGTAGTAGGGTCGAGCCTAACTCCGTATATAATATGTGAGAAAGTTGGTCGGTTCTCTTTCGCTGAGATGTCTGATGGTCTGTAGACTAATGTCCTCTTACCTCTCACTGCTGAATTGATAGGTTCGAGCCAAGATACGTATAAAATATGTGAGAAAGTTTGCAGGTTTTCCGTCGCCGAGTGGTCTGAGACGCTTTAGTATGATGTCCTCTTACCTCTCACCGATGAAGTTATAGGTTCGAGCTTAGCTACGTATAACTCAATTTGAGAACGTTCGCAGATTCTCCATCGCCGAGTGGTCTGAGGCGTTGTAGTCTGGTGTCCTGTTACCTTCCACTATTGAAGTAATAGGTTCGAGTCAAGCGCCGTATAATTGATTGATTGATTGAATATTTAGCATCATTTTTATGCCATCGAAGGCTAACAGACGATCAGTTAACTTAATCACTGTTTCCTGGAATTAACCAGTACTCGAGCACACCCAGTCTCCGCAAGTAAATGATAACTCTCCCACTTGATTCAGTGGTGAGAGACGAATGATAATGAGACACAATGTCGTATATCAATCATCGCGGAGACTGTTGCCGGGCGGGGGATTCGAACTTACGATCCCTGGATTGATAGTCAGACGCGTAACCGACTGAGCTATTCGGGCCCAGCTCCGTAAAAAGTACCAGGTTCGAGCCTAACTACGTATAAAATATGTGAGAAAGTTGGTGGGTTCTCCTTCACCAGGTGGTGTAAGGCGCTGTAGACTTATGTCCTCTTACCTGTCATCGCTGATGTAATAGGTTCGAGCCTAGCTACGTATAAAATATGTGAGAAAGTTGGTCGGTTCTCCTTCGCTAGGTGGTCTAAGGCGCTGTAGACTAATGTCTTCTTACCTGTCATCGCTGATGTAGCATGTTAGAGCCTAGCTACGTATAAAATATGTGAGAAAGTTGGTCGGTTCTCCTTCGCTAGGTGGTCTAAGGCGCTGTAGACTAATGTCTTCTTACCTGTCATCGCTGATGTAGCATGTTCAAGCCTAGCTACGTATAAAATATGTGAGAAAGTTGGTCGGTTCTCCTTCGCTAGGTGGTCTAAGGTGCTGTAGACTAATGTCTTCTTACCTGTCATCGCTGATATAGCATGTTCGAGCCTAGCTACGTATAAAATATGTGAGAAAGTTAGTCGGTTCTCCTTCGCTAGGTGGTCTAAGGTGCTGTAGACTAATGTTCTTACCTGTCATCGCTGATATAGCATGTTCGAGCCTAGCTACGTATAAAATATGTGAGAAAGTTGGTCGGTTCTCCTTCGCTAGGTGGTCTAAGGCGCTGTAGACTAATGTCTTCTTACCTGTCATCGCTGAAGTAGCATGTTCGAGCCTAGCTACGTATAAAATATGTGAGAAAGTTGGTCGGTTCTCCTTCGCCAGGTGGTCTGAGGCGCTGTAGACTAATGTCCCTTTACCTCACATCGCTGAAGTAGCAGGTTCGAGCCTAGTTACGTATGAAATATGTAAGAAAGTTTGCAGGTCGTCCTGTATTATTGTTATCTAATCATGGTTTTGATATTTAAGAATCAAGTGATATAAATATATTGAGTATTCCAATTATACATACTCTTTAATCAATTTTCTTTCCACTGAATTATTTCATAACAAAGACATTAAACATAAAATTGTGCGGAAAAACACCCCCATTAAATAATGTTTTAGATTACAAAAGAAATGTACTTGAATTTGAAGCTTTTTGAAGGTTCCTTAGTTAAAATATTAAATAAAAAAATGTATGCTTTAAACTTTAAATAAAATACATAATAAACACACACACACTTTAAACTACACATAACTTGCAATATCACCATGTGTTTATTAACATTTCGGGTCTGTAAAACACAGTGAAAAACTGGACAGGTGGACGTTTGTATAACTGTTACAATTTCAATAATAAGAATAATTATACATAGTGCATACAATCACACATATCATACAATGAAGTCAATTATTTTTGTAAATAGTAGGTTTGCAAAATTAATTGTAATTGTATGAAAACAATTATTTTGGTAATAAGTATGTTTATAGTATGTGTAAAAAAATATATGTATGTACAAAATGTTATGAATATATCACACTAGATACAATGTTAGTCATATTTAAATTGAAATTAAATTGAGATATTGTAGTTATATTGTGTTCATATATTCAAAAATTAAAGCTGTTCCTTACATCTTTGTTTGTGTTATGTCTTTCCGTTGCAGTCTTTAAGTGATAATTGGGTAAATGGATAATGTCAGGTATAGATAGGCTATAATTGGACATGATCTACTGAAATATTTTAATGCATACTAAACTTTTTTAGATTATTTAGCAAAGGGAAAGTAAATAGATGTCACTGGGGGTCAAATGTCCTGGGGGCAAATGTCCGGCTCCCCCGGCTGGTAAAGCGGCATAATGCTGTATGTAATTGGGTACAATAATACGCTGTACGTTTGGCACGCAGAAAATAAATATAAATTACATTTTATCTCATTTTCAAATTAAAATGAAAGCAAGATGCAATTATAATATTTTTTATTTGCAATAAACGTATACGTTGTAACATGTTGGCTTAAAAATTACATAAAACGTGTTTTGAGTAATTTTTATATAGAATATATAAGGACCATATATGCTGTTATAAAATTAAAAAAGAAAGCAGGAAGACGTAAACATATTTTAATTCTTATTTTATCATAATAAAGGTTATATTTTTAAATAAATGACTAGACGTTGTAATAAGTTGGCAATTTAATAATGAAACAGATATAACGATAAAATTAAATTTCTCCTATATGTTTTATGTAAAGCAAATATCACGGTTTAGCCAGGTAAGTGATAAAAACTGTCGATATCAAGGGGGGGGGGGGGGGGGGTAACTTCTCTCAATAAGCCAGAGAAATGTCTGAGATAGTCCCACACGGAGCTTAGCTCCGTATAAAATATAGGAGAAAGTTTGCAAGTACTCCGTCGCCGAGTGGTCTGAGGCGCTGTTGTCTAATGTCCTCTTATCTCTCACCGCTGAAGTAGTAGGCTAGAGCATAGCTTCGTATAAAATATGAGAGAAAATTTGCCGGTATTCCATCGCCGAGGGGTGTAAGGCGGCGTTTAGTCTGATGTCCTCTTACCTGTCACTGCTGAAGTAATAGGTTCGAACCTATTTCCATAAATATATTTGAGAACGTTTGCAAGTTTCACGTTGCCGATCGGTCTGAGGCGCTGTAGTCTGGTATCTTCTTTCCTCTCACAGCAGAAGTAATAGGTACGAGCCTAGCTCCGTATAACATATATGAGAACGTTTGCAGATTCTCCGTCGCCCAGTGGTCTGAGGCGCTGTAGTCTGATGTCCTCTTACCTCTCACCACTGCTTAAGTAATAGGTTCGAGCCTAGCTTCATATTAATATGTGAGAACGTTTGCAGGTTTTCCGTCGCAACTGGTCTGAGGCGCCTTAGTCTGATGTATTCTTACTTCTCACTGCTGAAGTAATAGATTCATGCCTAGCTCCGTATAAAATATGTGAGAAATGTTGCCGGTTCTCCGTCGCCGACTGGTTTGAGGCGCTGAAGTCTGATGTCCTGTTACCTCTCACCACTGAAGTATTAAGTTCGAGCCTAGCTCCGTATAAAATATGTGAACAAGTTTGCCGGTTGTCCGTCGCCGGGTGGTCTGAAGCACTGTAATCTGATGTCTTCTTACCTCTCACCGCTGAAGTAATAGGTTCGAGCCAAGCTCTGTATTAAATATGTGAGAAAGTTGGTCGATTCTCCTTCACTGGGTGGTCTGAGTCGCTGTAGACTAATGTCCTTTAACCTCCCACCGCTAAAGTAGTAAGTTCGAGCCTAACTATGTATATAATATGTGAGAAATTTGGTCGGTTCTCCTTCGCCGAGTGATGTGAGGCGCTTTCGACTAATGTCCTCTTACCTCTCACTGCTGAAGTAGCAGGTTCGAGACCAGCTCCTTATAAAACAACTTTGTGTGAGAAGTTACTTACGAAAGGACGGTGGTTTAACTCAGATTCATTCATTAGTAAACTCTGTATGCCATTTATAGCCTGGATATAACCTGAATATGGTGTTAAACCTGTATAAAAAGTCAACCATTGTTAGTGGTCACCTCTAATAAGCAGCCACTTGTCTTAAACAGCCATATTTTATAACTTTTTTTTAATATTGGTTTTAATTAAAATGTATCAAGCAGCTACCTGCAATAAGGGGTCAATTTTGCTGTTACCCTTGAGTGGCTGCTTAAAACATGTTTAGCTGTACAATTCTTCCCATAAAGTTTATAGATCTTCATAAGACTTGAGAAGCATTTCACATGGATGCATCAAGCGTAAATAATGGTAGTTTGTGTCAAAATAAATATGGGAATGTGGGATTTGAACGACCTCATTCACATGGATGCATCAAGCGTAAATACTGGCAGTTTGTGTGAAATAATTATGGGAAGGTGGGATTTGAACGACCTCATTCACATTGATGCAACAAGCGTAAATACTGGCAGTTTGTGTCAAAATAAATATGGGAAGGTGGGATTTGAACGACCTCATTCACATTGATGCAACAAGCGTAAATACTGGCAGTTTATGTGAAAATAGTTATGGGAAGGTGGGATTTGAACGACCTTATTCACATTGATGCATCAAGCGTAAATACTGGCTGTTTGTGTCAAAATAATTATGGGAAGGTGGGATTTGAACGACCTAATTCACATTGATGCCACAAGCGTAAATACTGGCAGTTTGTGTCAAAATAAATATGGCAATATAGGATTTGAACGACCTAATTCACATTGATGCAACAAGCGTAAATACTGGCAGTTTGTGTCCAAATAATTATGGGAATATAGGATTTGAACGACATCATTCACATTTATGTAAGTCTATGTTTACCAGTTAGAAATCAAAGTAAGAAAGAAAATAAGAGTATATGATGGAACACGAAGAATAACTAGTGATGTATGTAAACATTGTAACCTTTCAATATGTGTGATAAGTGTATGGTAAAATGTATTTTAAATTGTACTTTCAAAGTTATTGTCGTTTGTGCTATTTAATGTTAGCTCTGAAATGAACTCGGAGATTTTCTCCATCACTATCGAGTCCGTTTCCTTTGTAGAACCAATATTGAGTGGTGTTATTTTAAAGGCCATCGGGTCGAGCCAAGTATCGAGTTTGCGACCTATGGCGTGAGCGGTCAACACTCTATCCACTCCGCCACTATCCCGTTTATTGATGTGTTTCTGTTTGTATATTATTCAATTGTTGACGATGACGATGACAAAAATTACATTGCGTGAACAGTTTTACTTTAGACCATACTTTACTTCCTCTTTTGTTATATTTGCATACTTAGATTTTTATCAATCCTAGAAATTATATATGCAAGATTTCCACAAAATGTATCGCATTGTCCAAATTGAGATTTGCCGCTGTCTAGACGCAAAATGACGGTTATTAATTATATAGTAGGACGGTGTGCGCATATTGACACAAGTTCACGTACTGTTTTACTAACCTTCACAAGTCTTAACAAATTGTGACACCTGAGAACCTTTCATTTGATGCACGCGACACACTAAATGCATTTTCCGACTTTTTTTTATAACTTCAAATTTTATCCTTAGATGTTCGCTAACTTACAATCGTTAGTGAACCGGGCCACTGATCACTCTATTCAGATCTATTGATATTAGTTTGTATCGTATCATCATATATAATAAAGTCGACTATTAAATTGAAAACCGTTTTAACCAGTCTTTTGTTGTGATATTTCTTTTATGTTGATACATTGAAAATTGATCTCTAATTTTGACAGATTATAAAGCATGTTATTTCTTTTCAAATAATTGTAATAATATAAAATATTCTTTTTTTTCCTTCGTTCTTATAAATTTGATTCCATTTTAAATACTTATTTTGTTCCAGCACTCAGTTGCTTCTATGGCAATAGTCTTACCATGAATTATAACAGCAGGAAAGAAGCGAACTGAACAGCACACAACAGTACATAAGAGAACCATACATCAGTGAACAGAACAAAAGAGAATAGTACATCGGTGAACAGAACCAAAGATTACAGTACATCAGCGAATAGAACAGAAGAGAACAGTACATCAGCGAATAGAACAGAAGAGAACCATACATCAGTGAACAGAACAAAAGAGAATAGTACATCGGTGAACAGAACCAAAGATTACAGTATATCAGCGAATAGAACAGAAGAAAACAGTACATCAGTGAACAGAACAGAAGAGAATAGTACATCGGTGAACAGAACCAAAGATTACAGTACATCAGCGAATAGAACAGAAGAGAACAGTACATCAGTGAACAGAACAGAAGAGAACAGTACATCAGTGAACAGAACAAAAGAGAATAGTACATCGGTGAACAGAACCAAAGATTACAGTACATCAGCGAATAGAACAGAAGAGAACAGTACATCAGCGAATAGAACAGAAGAGAACCATACATCAGTGAACAGATCATAAGAGAATAGTACATCAGTAAACAAAAGACAAGAGAACAGTATACTAGTGAACAGAAGAGAAGATATCAGTACATCAGTCAACAGAAAGGAAGAGAACAGTACATCGGTGAACAGAAGATAAGAGAACAGTACATCAGTGAACAGAAGATAAGAGAACAGTACATCAGTGAAAAGGAGAGAAGAAAACAATATATCAGTGAAAAGATCATGAGAGAACAGTACAACAGTGAACAGAAGAAACGAAAACAGTACATCAGTGAACAGAAGAGCACAGAACAGTACATCAGTGAACAGAAGAGCACAGAACAGTACATCAGTGAACAGATCATGAGAGAACAGTATATCACTGCACAGAAGAGAAGAGAACAGTACATCGGTGAACAGATCATCAGAGAACAGTACATCGGTGAACAGACCATGAGAGATTAGTAAATCATTAAACATATCATGAGAAAACAGTACATCTATGAACAGCAGAGAAGAGAACAGTACATCAATGAACAGAAGATAACAGAACAGTACATCAGTGAACAGATTATGTGATAACAGTACATTGTTGAACAGATCATGAGAGAACAGTACATCGGTAAACAGATCATCAGAGAACAGTACATCGGTGAACAGACCATGAGAGAACAGTACATCGGTGAACAGAAGAGAAGAGAATAGAACATCAGTGAATAGATCATGATAGAACAATACATCGGTGAACAGATCGTGAGAGAACAGGACATCAGTGAACAGAAGAGAAGAGAACAGTACATCGGTGAACAGATCATGAGAGAACCGTACATCAGTGAATAAAACAGAAGCGAGGCATACCTGCCTACCTACAGAAGCAATCAATACAGAAGCGAACATAACAGAATACAACAAAATAGCCTTGCACAATAACACATTACATTATACTACAATATTAACAGATCGATCATGTAACAAAATATGTTTTATTCTATTATATAATAACTTATTATCACTATCATCTCCGTTATTATTATCATAATCGTTTCATTAATATTTTCATCATTATTATTATCATCATCGAATATTATCAAATAAGCAGCTGCCGAAAAGCGCGACTTACTTTGTATCATATTCGTGATGAAATTTCTTTTCTTTTTTTCCATGTTATTTACATATTTGTTGAATCAAGTTACGGCTGCCAAATTAATTGAAGTGCACCTATATTTTACAGAAGAATTATCGGTCGATGTGTATGGAACATTTGATTGGTTAATTATTTGCACCCGACGAGGAAGATAATATAATAACAATTGTCCCAAATGTACAATTTCCACGAAGAAGTAATCAAGGGTTACACTCGATATAGATGTCACCCAGTTTTCTTCCTGGCACCGAACAAGCGTTCCAGGAGTGTTCCAAAAGTTCATAGATTTTTGTCGTAAAATACGTCATTCTTGAAATTTGGTTCTGATATAATAACATAGTCCTTGCCATAATGCACATTAAGTATTAGAACCTGCACAATATATGTTTCATGGATCGTCTTTTTAACAACACACAGCTTTTGGTTGACCACCGATTATTCGCAAATGTTAACATTCTTAATATATTTTTGCTCTCCTACTCAAATGTTATTGAAGTTTTTGGCGCCGTATGTTGTTAATTTTGACGGCTTGAAGTGAATACCGCCTACCCCCTCCCCTCCACACCCCCTCCACCTTAAACACAATCATATTTAAATTATAAGAGAACATTGTCATATCGCTTTATCAAATCGATTATCTACTATTTATAAAATACTATCTATTTCGTGTGATTACACATTTGTGTATCAGTCTTGAGAAATTGTTTGTTGTTAATCTCACGTATAATGCCTTAGAAAACGGAGAAGGTGAAAGAGTTGCCATACCAAAAGCATATAACACCGGACTGATATCAACGGAATCATATGCGTTTTTTATAATAATATATATTATTTTGATCCTGGAATGTTTTCCCATAGTGCTCGTCATGTTTTACATTCGATGTGAGCCTATAAGTAAATGTAAAACTAGTATGCTGCTCGTGGACATGTTTATGTTCCTGTTTGCAACAATTCTTTCCCATGCCAGTGGAGAACAAATCCTTGCAGGGTCTCCACCATTTAAAGGCTTCTTTAGCTTTGTGTTTATTATGTCGTTCATTAACTGCAGGTTTGATCTCATCGGATGTTTGTGGCGTTACTTCCGTTGTTGTTGCTAATTTAAAACTTTTATTTATTATAATAATAACATATTTCTTACAAGCTGCGGACAATGAATTATATGGAACAATTAACTTTTATCGAGACAGGGGTGTACTGGATTGGGTGTTTGTCAGTCATGCGAGGGATCACGGGCTCGTTCCCAGGCCCGACACGATGACCTCCCAAAAATAATCGAAAACGATTCATATTACCTCTGACATTTCTTCGCTTTAAAGCTATCTAAAATAAAATAGTATCAACAAGTTACTTTTTCAACGCACTGCATGACTGTCAGTCGGGTTGACTGTTTGGATAAGTTTCAGTTCCGCAGTAAAGTCTAAAAATTGCCCCACACGTTGTCGCTGTATAAGACACACAGATGTAGAGTGTAGTTTGTCATATAGAACACTGAGAGCACGTTTTGTCATCCGCCATTCTTCTGATATTAGATGTGGGTAGCATTAAAACGTTGATGGCATTGTTTGTTTTTAAAAAATATTTGTTCCAATTATTTTATTAAAAAGTACTTTTGCTGTACAAATGAAAACTAATGATATCTAAGACAAAAGCCTTTTTTTTTATTCTTTTCAATGTTTCTTTTTTGTGATTTTGATTTTTTATTTTTGTCTCATTTATGTACAAAGCAAACAATACAACAGATATTACCGCTTTGTACACTGGCCAGTTAATTATTACAATACAACATGTGAACAGACATTTCCAGAATGTACACCAGCTGGTTCATTATTACAACACAACCTGTGAACAGACATTACCGTTATGTACACCAGCTGGTTCATTATTACAACACAACCTGTGAACAGACATTTCCAGAATGTACACCAGCTGGTTCATTATTACAACACAACATGTGGACAGACATTACCGCTATGTGCACCATCCAGTTAATTATTACAATACAACATGTGAACAGACATTACCGTTATGTACACCAGCTGGTTCATTATTACAACACAACCTGTGAACAGACATTTCCAGAATGTACACCAGCTGGTTCATTATTACAACACAACATGTGGACAGACATTACCGCTATGTGCACCATCCAGTTAATTATTACAATACAACATGTGAACAGACATTACCACTTTGTACACTGGCCAGTTAATTATTACAATACACCATGTGGAAAGACATTACCGCTATGTACACCAGCTGGTTCATTATTACAATACAACATGTGAACAGACAAAACCGCTATGTACACCAGCTGGTTCATTATTACAATACAACATGTGAACAGACATTACCACTTTGTACACCGGCCGATTTATTATTACAATACAACATGTGAACAGACATTACCGCTTTGTACACCAGCCTGTTTATTATTACAAAACAATATGTGAACAGACATTACCACTATGTACACCATCCAGTTAATTATTACAGTACAACATGTGAACATACATTACCGCTGTGTACACCGGCAGGTTCATTATTACAATACAACATGTAAACAGACATTACCGCTATGTACACCAGCCTGTTAATTATTAAAAAACAACATGTGAACAGACATTACCACTATGTACACCATCCAGTTAATTATTACAATACAATATGTGAACAGACATTACCGCTGTGTACACCGGCAGGTTCATTATTACAATACAACATGTGAACAGACATTACCACTATGTACACTGGCCAGTTCATTATTACAATACAACATGTGAACAGACATTACGGCTATGTACACCGGCCAGTTCATTATTACAATACAACATGTGAACAGACATTACCGGTATGTACACCAGCCAGTTTATTATTACAATACAACATGTGAACAGACATCACCCGTATGTACACCGGCCGGTTCATTATTACAATACAACATGTAAACAGACATTACCGCTATGTACACCGGCTGGTTAATTATTACAATACAACATGTGAACAGACATTACCGCTGTGTACACCAGCCGATTCATTATTACAATACAACATGTGAACAGACATAACCGCTATGTACACCGGTCAGTTCATTATTACAATACAACATGTGAACAGACATTACTGCTATGTACACCGGTTGGTTCATTATTACAATACAACATGTGAACAAACCTTACCGCTATGAACACCGGCCGGTTCATTATTACAATACAACATGTAAACAGACATTACCGCTATGTACACCAGCCGGTTCAATATTACAATACAACATCTGAACAGACATTACCACTATGTACACCGGCCGGTTAATTATTGCAATACAACATGTGAACAGACATTACCACTATGTACACCAGCCCGTTAGTAATTACAATACAACATGTGAACAGACATTACCGCTATGTACACCGGCCGGTTAATTATTGCAATACAACATGTGAACAGACATTAACGCTATGTACACCGGCCGGTTAATTATTACAATACAACATGTGAACAGACATTACCGCTATGTACACCAGCCAGTCCATTATTATAATACAACATGTGAACAGACATTACCGCTATGTACGCTGGCCGGTTCATTATTACAATACAACATGTAAACAGACATTACCGGTATGTACACCAACTGGTTCATTATTACAATACAACATGTGAACAGACATTACCGGTATGTACACCAGCTGGTTCATTATTACAATACAACATGTGAACAGATATTACCACTATGTACACCAGCTGGTTCATTATAACAATACAACATGTGAACAGACATTACCGCATTGTACACCAGTTGGTTCATTATTACAATACATTATGTGAACAGACATTACCACTATGTACACCAGCTGGTTCATTATTACAATACAACATGTGAACAGACATATAAATATGTACACCGGCCGGTTCATTATTATAATACAACATTTGAACAGATATTACCAGTATGTACACTGGCCGGTTAATTATTACAATACAACATGTGAACAGACATTACCGCTATGTACACCAGTCCATTCATTATTGCAATACAACATGTGAAATGACATTACCAGTATGTACACAAGCCGGTTCATTATCACAATACAACATGTGAACAGACATTTCCAGAATGTACACCAGCTGGTTCATTATTACAATACAAAATGTGAACAGACATTACCGGTATATACACCAGCTGGTTAATTATTACAATACAACATGTGAAGAGACATTACCGCTATTAACACCGGCCGGTCCATTATTACAACACAACATGTGAACAGACATTACCGCTATGTACACTGGCCGGTTCATTATTACAATACAACATGGGAACAGACATTACTGGTATGTACACCAGCCGGTTAATTATAACAATACAACATGTTAACAGACATTACTGCTATGTACACCAGTTGGTTCATTATTGCAATACAACATGTGAACAGACATTACCGGTATGTACACCAGCCGGTTCATTATTGCAATACAACATTTGAACAGACATTACCGGTATGTACACCAGCCGGTTCATTATTGCAATACAACATGTGAACAGACATTACCGCTATGTACACCAGCCGGTTCATTATTACAATACAACATGTGAACAGACATTACTGGTATGTACACCAGCGAGTTCATTATTACAATACAACATGTGAACAGATATTACCACTCTGTACACCAGCCGGTTCATTATTACAATACAACGTGTGAACAGACATTACCGGTATGTACACCAGCCAGTTCATTACTGCAATACAACATCTAAACAGACATTACCGCTATGAACACCAGCCGGCTCATTATTACAATACTACATGTCAACATATATTACAGCCATGTACACCAGCCGGTTCATTATTACAATACAACATGTAAACAGACATTACCGCTATGTACACCATTCGGCTCATTATTGCAATACAACATGTCAACAGATATTACAGCTATGTACACCAGCTGGTTCATTATTACAATACAGCATATGAACAGACATTACCGCTATGTACACTGGCCTGTTCATTATTACAATTCAACTTGTGAACAGACATTAGGACTATGTACACCAGCCAGTTAATTATTACAATACTACATGTAAACAGATATTACCACTTTGTACACTGGCCGGTTACAATACAATATGTGAACAGACATTACCGCTATGTACTCCGGCCAGTTAATTATCATAATAAAACATGTGAGCAGACATTACCGCTATGTACATCGGCCAGTTAATTATTACCAATACAACAAGTGAACAGACATTACCACTATGTACACCGGCCGGTTCATTATTATAATACAACATTTTAACAGACATTACCGCTATGTACACCGGCCGGTATATTATTACAATACAACATGTGAACAGACATTACCGCTATGTACACCAGCCGGTTCATTATTACAATACAACATGTGAACAGACATTATCGCAATGTACACCGGCCTGTTAATTATTGCAATACAACATGTAAAAAGACATTACCACTATGTACACCGGCTGGTTAATTATTACAATACAACATTTTAACAGAAATTACCGCTATGTACACTGTCCATTTAATTATTACAATACAACATGTAAACAGACATTACGGTTATGTACACCAGCCAGTTAATTGTTACAATACTACATGTAAACAAACATTACCACTTTGTACACCGGCTGGTTACAATACAACATGTGAACAGACATTACCGCTATGTACACTGGCCGGTTAATTATTACAATACAACATGTGAACAGACATTACAGCTATGTACACCGGCCGGTTAATTATTATGATACAACATGTGAACAGACATTACCGCTACGTACACCGGCCGGTTCATTATTACAATTCAACATGTGAACAGATATAACCTCTATGTACACCGGCCAGTTAATTATTACAATACAACATATGATCAGACATTACCACTATGTACACCGGCCAGTTAATTATTACAATACAACATGTAAACAAACATTACCGCTATGTACACCGGCTGGTTAATTATTAAAATACAACATGTGAACAGACATTACCGCTACATACACCGGCCAGTTAATTATTACAATACAATATGTAAACAGACATTACCGCTATGTACACCAGCCAGTTAATTATTACAATACAACATGTGACCAGACATTACCGCTATGTGCACCGGCCGGTTAATTATTATGATACAACATGTGAACAGACATTACCGCTACATACACCGGCCGCTTCATTATTACAATTCAACATGTGAACAGACATTACCGCTATGTACACCATCTGGTTCATTATTAATATACAACTTGTGAACAGACGTTACCACTATGTATGCTGGCCAGTTCATTATTACAATACAACATGTAAACAGACATTACCGGTATGTACACCAACTGGTTCATTATTACAATACAACATGTAAACAGACATTACCGCTTTGTACACACGCCGGCTCATTATTACAATACAACATGTCAATAGACATTACAGCTATGTACACCAGCTGGTTCATTATTACAATACAACATGTGAACAGACATTATGACTATGTACACCAACCAGTTCATTATTACAATACAACATGTGAACAGACATTACCGCTATGTACACCTGCCAGTTCATTATTACAATACAACATGTAAACAGACATTACCACTTTGTACACCAGCCGGTTCATTATTACAAAACAACATGTGAACAGACATTACCGCTATGTACACCGGTCAGTTCATTATTACAATACAACATGTGAACAGACATTATCACTATGTACACCGGTCAGTTCATTATTACAAAACAACATGTGAACAGACATTAACGCTATGTACACCGGCCAGTTCATTATTACAATACAACATGTAAACAGACATTACCACTTTGTACAACAGCTGGTTCATTATTACAAAACAACATAAGAATAGACATTACCGCTATGTACACCGGTCAGTTCATCATTACAATACAACATGTGAACAGACATTACCTCTATGTACACCGGTCAGTTCATTATTATAATACAACATGTGAACAGACATTACCGCTATGTACACCAGCCGGTTCATTATTACAATACAAAATGTGAACAGACATTACCGCTATGTACACCTGCTGGTTCATTATTACAACACAACATGTGAACTGACATTACCGGTATGTACACCAGATGGTTCATTATTACAATACAACATGTGAACAGACATTACCGCTATGTACACCTGCTGGTTCATTATTACAACACAACATGTGAACTGGCATTACTAGTATGTACACCAGCTTGTTCATTATTACAAAACAACATGTGAACAGACATTACCGCTATGTACACCGGTCAGTTCATTATTACAATACAACATGTGAACTGACATTACCGGTATGTACACCAGCTGGTTCATTATTAAAATACAACATGTGAACAGACATTACCGGTATGTACACTGGTCGGTTCAATATTCAAATACACATGTGAACAGACATTACCGCTATGTACACCGGCCGGTTAATTATTACAATACAACATGTGAACAGACATTACTGCTATGTACACCGGCCGGTTCATTATTGCAATACAACATGTGAACAGACATAACCGGTATGTACACCAGCCGGTTCATTATTGCAATACAACATGTGAACAGACATTAGGGCTATGTACACCGGCTGGTTAATTATTCCAATACAACATGTGAACAGATATTACCACTAGGTACACCGGCCGGTTAATTATTACAATACAACATGTCAACAGACATTACTGCTATGTACACCGGCCGGTTCATTATTACAATACAACATGTGAACAGACATTACCACTATGTACACCGGCCGGTTCATTATTACAACACAACATGTAAACAGACATTACCGCTATGTACACCAGCCGGTTCATTATTACAATACAACATGTAAACAGACATTACCGCTATGTACACAAGCCGGTTCATTATTACAATACAACATGTAAACAGTTATTACAGCTATGTACACCAGCCGGTTCATTATTACAATACAACATGTAAACAGACATTACCGCTATGTACACTAGCCGGCTCATTATTGCAATACAACATGTCAACAGATATTACAGCTATGTACACCAGCCGGTTTATTATTACAATACTACATATGAAGAGACATTACCGCTATGTACACTGGCCAGTTCATTATTACAATTCAACTTGTGAATAGACATTAGGGCTATGTACACCAGCCAGTTAATTATTACAATACAACATGTGAACAGACATTACCGCTATGTACACCGGCTGGTTAATTATTAAAATACAACATGTGAACAGACATTACCGCTATGTACACCGGCCAGTTAATTATTACAATAGAACATGTGAACAGACATTACCGCTATGTACACTGGCTGGTTAATTATTACAATACAATATGTGAACAGACATTACCGCTTTGTACACTTGCCGGTTCATTATTATAATACAACATTTGAACAGACATTACCGCTATGTACACCGGCCGGTTCATTATTATAATACAACATGTGAACAGACATTACCGCTATGTACACCAGCCGGTTCATTATGATAATACAACATTTGAACAGACATTACCGCTATGCACACTGGCCGGTTCATTATTATAATACAACATGTGAACAGACATTACCGCTATGTACACCGGCTGGTTAATTATTGCAATACAACATGTGAACAGACTTTACCGCTATGTACACCGGCCGGTTAATTATTGCAATACAACATGTGAACAGACATTACCACTATGTACACCGGCCGGTTAATTATTGCAATACAACATGTGAACAGACATTACCGCTATGTACACCGACCAGTTAATTATTACAATACAACATGTGACCAGACATTACTACTATGTACACCGGCCGGTTAATTATTACAATACAACATTTTAACAGACATTACCGCTATGTACACTGGCCAGTTAATTATTACAATACAACATGTCAATAGACATTACAGTTATGTACACCAGCCAGTTAATTATTACAATACTACATGTAAAAAGACATTACCATTTTGTACACCGGCTGGTTACAATACAACATGTGAACAGACATTACCGCTATGTACACCGGCCGGTTAATTATTGCAATACAACATGTGAACAGACATTACCGCTATGTACACCAGCTGTTTAATTATTACAATACAACATGTGAACAGACATTACCGCTATGGACACTGGCCGGTTCATTATTACAATTTAACTTGTGAACAGACATTAGGGCTATGTACACCGGCTGGTTAATTATTACAATACAACATGTGAACAAACATTATCACTATGTACACCGGCTGGTTAATTATTAAAATACAACATGTAAACAGACATTACGGCCAGTTAATTATTACAATACAACCTGTAAACAGCATTACGGCTATGTACACTTGCCGGTTAATTATTACAATACAACATGTAAACAGACATTACGGCTATGTACACTGGCCAGTTAATTATTACAATACAACATGTGAACAGATATTACCGCTTTATACACCAGCCAGTTATTTATTACAATACAACATGTAAACAGACATTAAGGTTTTGTACACCGGCCAGTTAATTATTACAATACAACCTGTAAACAGCCTTACGGCTATGTACACTTGCCGGTTAATTATTACAATACAACATGTGAACAGACATTACCGCTATGTACACCGGCCAGTTAATTATTACAATACAACTTGTGAACAGACATTACCGCTATGTACACCGGCCAGTTAATTATTACAATACAACATGTAAACAGACATTACGGCTATGTAGACCGGCCAGTTAATTATTACAATACAACATGTAAACAGACATTACAGCTATGTACACCGGCCGGTTAATTATTACAATACAACATGTAAACAGACAATACCGCTATGTACACCAGCCGGTTAATAATTAGAATACAACATGTAAACAGACATTACTGCTCTATACACCGGCCTGTTAATTATTAAGAACTAGACCTATTTATGTTTGTATGCATTCTTTTTTTTTTTTTAAGCTTCTTTATTTCTTCTCTATGACTTGAACCAGGAAGTGGCAACTACATTACAATGTAATATGTGGCAGCAACCCAGGTCGTGAAACATAACGAACTTGTTAACATGTTCATTTGGTGTATTTTTTTGTCAAATTTGGTTATGTACATACAAAATAGCCCCATATGTGTCACATTCATCAATTTTGTTGAAACAGAACGATTTTTCATAAATGGTATTATTTTATATTTTCTACAAATAACGGACATGGAAATTCAGTAACCCACTTGGATTCATTCCCAGTTGTGTGTGTCCAGTTACTCTGACACGGGGTAGGATGGCAAGTTTGATAAAGTATGCATTGTGTTTAATTATTCAGTATTACCAATACACTATTATGTGTTACGTTTCAGTGGATTAACTTTAAGTAGTATTTATAACGTGTCATTGTTGATTGGGTTACATTTGATAATTAATGTAAATCTTCTTCATAGTTATAAATCTTCTGCTGATGAATCTGATATGAGGTGATGATCGACTTTAAAACAATTGTTATACATGTATATACGCATTTTGTAAAAGTGTGATGATACAATCTTTGTAACCTAAGGTTAGAAAACATTTTATTAAGCTTTAAATGTGTGAGAACTAGGATGTTGTATATTTTTAAGTATTGTACATAATGATTTAATTTACCCTATTACGACCATGACAACTATTTATGATACTTTTATTCAATGGCATACTGCTTCTAGATTTAATAAATCTATGATTTAGTTTAACTTATTTATTTTACATCGAATGCAAAACAAGTTCTTACAACTTAGACAAATCACGTTCAATAAGTCTATAGTATGTTGACAATCTCATTTTTCCTCTTTCACCTTGATATGTGGGGAAATGTGTGCTTGTGTGTCAGTGTCCGTGCAGCATGTGCATTGTACCATGTATCAGGTGTCTATACATAGAAGTCATTGTATTTATAGTCAAATACTTCTCTGCTATATATGTCTTCATGTTGTTTTATATACGCGTGTTTTTTTCCATAGATGTGGTAATAACTATTCTATGTGATAACGTTTAGGCGAGGGAACCATATAGAAAAAAAGCACAATTATGTTGCTTTAATGGATCATCCCAGGCTGTGAGATCATACAGTTTTTCTTTTTGTTATTAATATTCTACCTTACACCATTGATATTATGATCTGTAGATGTTTTTATTAATAGGAATATGTTATGTCATTTTTATAAATTACGATTTTATGCCTTGATGATATCAGTTTGAATTTGGGACGAAAATAAATATAACCAGTATATTACTTTCAAATTTATTGATTATGTAAATAACTGTTTTAATTATGTTTAACACTGTGATATATTTAAGCAACTATGCTGATACATTATACTGGTCTGAGATATTTTATTGTTTAGTATATCTATATATTTTAAAATTGCTAGGAGATAAGAACTGCGGTGACATGTTTATTTTAGTATCATGCAAGTCTTATATACTTAAACAGGGCATTTAAAATATTTGTCTGAAGTATGAAGTATATCCTATATTTCATTGCTAAAATTGCAATGTATTTACTGTTCCTGAGTTATAACTGTGTTAGAATATATTACTTGAAAAAAAGATGGTGGTAGTGAAGTGGATAGAGTGATGCATCTCACACCAGAGTTAGCAGGTTTGAACTCAAGCTCGACCAATTGGTCCCTAAAAACATCAATCAGTACTTTTTCAAACCAGGAACGCATTGGAGAGTTTTATATGTAAGTTCTGAGCTTTCTTTGCACTCCAGGTAAATCAATAGATTAATGAAAAGTGAACATCATTCTTTATAGAATTACAAGAGACGATTGTTTCACCACATATAGTAATATAGATTAATGTTTGACCTGTACATATACTTAAAAATGTTGAAATAATATTTTTCTAAAGTTCATAATAAATTAATATTTGCACTATTAATGTATAATAATATGAAAATATTAATATCCAAGTATCAGTATGAATCGTCCTTTTAGTTAAATTGTTAACAGTTTTTTATCTATCAGACCTAATCAATCATGCTAGTTTCAGAAATAGAACTAAACAATATTTAAAAAAAACACATTTATTTTCTTGGATTTTGTCTTGATTTGTTATATCGATGAAAACTGATGGAATTAAAATACTTTCTATCTTAAATTACAACAAAATCTTTGCAAAAAAAGGTTGAAGCATTTACAAGAATTTTACCTTAGTAATATAAAAACAAAATTGAAGATTTGAATACATACTGAGTAATCTTAATCCTATTTGCACCATGTATATATATCATTTTTAAAACAATTGTGTTTAATTGTAAATATTGACGTTTGTACTTTATATTAAAATTACTTCCATGGCATGAAAACGCAACCCTAAGTTGGCAGAGCTTTGCCTCGTTGCAAGAAAACGCAACCCTGACTCGACAGAGTCTAGCATCGTTGCATGGAAACTCAACCCTGACTTGGCAGTCTAGACTTGTTGCATGAAAACGCAACAATGACTCGGCAGAGCTTTGCCTCGTTGCAAGAAAACGCAACCCTGACTCGACAGAGTCTAGCATCGTTGCATGAAAACTCAACCCTGACTCGACAGAGTCTAGCATCGTTGCATGAAAACTCAACCCTGACTCGACAGAGTCTAGCATCGTTGCATGAAAATGCAACCCTGACTCGACAGAGTCTAGCATCGTTGCATGGAAACTCAACTCTGACTCGGCAGTCTAGACTTGTTGCATGAAAACGCAACCCTGACTCGGCAGAGTCTAGCATCGTTGCATGAAAACGCAACCCTGCGTCGGCAGTGCCTTGCTTCGTTGCATGAAAACGCAACCCTGACTCGGCACAGTCTAGCATCGTTGCATGAAAACGCAACCCTGAGTCGGCAGTGCCTTGCCTCGTTGCATGAAAACGCAATCCTGACTCGGCAGACTCTTGCATGAAAACGCAACCCGGCCTCGACAGTGTCTAGCCTTCTTGCATAAAAATGCAACCCTTTCACGGCAGAGACTCGTCTTATTGCTTTCTTGCTTAGCTTGACATACTACACTTTGTAGGGACTGTTACTAACCAAGTAGATTGTATAAAGTTTCTTTAAAGAATTAATTGTATTTGTGTGTGATTTATTCTTCCTGATCTGTTAACTTGCGTAATGTGATTTGTTTGCTTATTGATCAATGTCAGCCATTAGTTTTACACAGCTAATGTTTATTGTATTATATTCCCCAAACCGTAGCATTTTCTATACGTTATACAAGAACAATATCTGAAACGAGTATAAGTTACATTATTCATTTGAATGTTTTAAGCACATTTCATAACTGGTATAATACGTTGTCACATACTTTACGATGCAGTAAAATAAACCCGAGATATATTTATAACTACCGAGTTATCACTCGGCATTTTCCGTAAAACTCGACTTTCGTAAATATCGAGCTTCTTTCCAAACATTGAAAGCAGAAAATGCTTCCGTGGGACAGTTGCATAATGGAGGTTATAAAAAATCTTTCTTATTTCCAAATGCATTTCATATTTTTAATACGCATTTTATGATTAGGATGACACTATTAATGTATTTCAAACAATTTGAAAACATCGATATATTTTGATTAAGAGAACAAATATCCTTGGAGTATGAATCAATATCTTTGAAGTCTGCTTTCACTTTGGCAACAGTGTACACTCTGAGCAGTAAAACTCTCTTGAATGAAACATGACCCCTACTTTTCTAACTATTTTTTGGCACTTCCGATGTCAACAAACAATGACTGCAAGATTCATTTTGAGAATTGAGTGTTTAGAATATGAATTACAAACATTTAAAAATGTTTTATAAGATAGAATAATAATGACGGGCTTAGATCTAAATAACGTTGACAGATCTGTCTAGGTTAAATAACATACAACATTTTGAGACGTTACGAATAGTTCATACAATAACTGACGGAAACTAAGATGCCCGATTATTTTTTCGTTCCTTACAGAAATGACCTGACAAAAAGGAAATGTACTACATTCCTTTATTGTGTGACATTATTGGCCTTTTATTATTTATTTATTTATATGGCAAAGAATGAAACAGTGCTCGGAAGACCATAGCATTCTAAATGTTGCCAACTCGTTTAATAAATTCATATAAATTAATCAATGATGTTACTGATAATGATAATTAGCTAAATCATGTTTTCTTATTGTTGGTAATTATGCAATTGTTATATAGCCTTTATATGACATATCTATAATCTGGTGTTGGGATTTCTGTGAATAAAATGAGTGAAATAAAATAGCTGTGTAGTTATATTTTGGTATAGTTTTGTAAGCCAAATATCTACTTAGTACGCACCTAGTGTTTGTAAGATATCTCGATACATTTTGGATATAACAGGCCTACACTAAAAATTGGTTGACATTTTTTTTTTAATGTATAATCTCTCCAGTCATGTTGGATTTGTAACAATGAAGTCTGATTCATTGATCTGTTTCAATAACTATCAGGTGAACCCTAAAATAAAAGTCAATCTTTGGAATGAGGAAATAGTGTGTGTGAGTTTTCTTTTAGAGGGTCACCTGATTATTATTTTACAGCTCAATTTGACCTCATTTGTTACAAATATGACATGATTAAAAAGATTAAACATCAATAAGCATGTCTACTAAATTTCAATTTATTGTATCTAGTAAGTTTTTATAGAGATATTTATATACCAGGTGTACACATACTTAGAATAACTGAAAGGTATATATAATTAGTAATGATTTCTGTCATTAATATGCAACAAGATTTCGTATTTAATGGGTTTTATGTTCTGAGGGACCGTTTCAAGATAATTTACGTCTTGACTGAAGTATGCTCGAACCCAAAACCTTATAGGTGAGAAAGAGCAATGAATTAGACCCCCATTGTTGCGAATCCGGTATTAAAAAACATGTCTACCAAATTTTACAAAATCACAATGAAATATCAATATATATATATACTGGAAATGACATATATAACCTGAAATGTGTTGAAAATGGCGTTAAAGGGAGTATATCAGAAATAAAACACGCTTTAACTGTCTTAACTAACATAAAACAATTGATAATAACGTGGTAACCTGTATAACGGATCAAACAGAAATCAAAATGATATCACGTGACTCATATACAACATCACAAAATATGTTGTAACTTTAAACAGGAACTCTAATTGAGCCTTAACCTAGCCACGTAGACCAACTTAGGAAACCACTTTCAATATATTGTTTTAGCATGTTTAAATCTATATCCTTTTGGCAATTCGGGGTCAGCGAGTATATATAGTCACGATATATTGGAAAAAATGTTTTTAAAAAGTCCTTAATTATTCCATTTAAACCCAAATAAAACTGTATAAAATAACGTACAACGTTCGATAACCCTCTGGGTAGAACTGCTATTATTAACCTTGCCCAGTTACACATTACATTGACAGATTATTGATACAACAATACATTAAATATAAACAGAACAATTAAATCATTAAAAACACAAATATGAACATTTCGCAGTACAACGTAAACATTTTATTTTTTGTATTATTGAGGAATTATTCTGTCAAATCTTGCTATTGAAACAGTGGAATTACCATTTATAAAATACACTGTTTGGAATAAACATGACACTTGTTATTATTTGAGATTGTAAAAAATGTAATATAGATGAGCTGAAATTAAACAAAACAGTAAGGTAGACTAGGTGTGTTTAGGTAGATTAAAGTCAGACGCGCAACCAACTGAGGTAACATTCTTCGGGATGATTGATAATAAAACAATGCGACTCATTGTCATTTGTCTCTCACCGCTAATTCTAATGGGGAAGTTATTCTTTATTTGCGCAGATGGGTGTATTCGAGTACTGATTAACCTTCCAGGATCCCAGGAAAGAGTAGTTAAAAGACGCTTAATATTCAACCAAGTAAATCATTATTAATTTTTAAAATATGACACACTATTAAGTCCTTAGTAAATATTTATATATCGATTATATTATGATACAGAGGACAGGTTAGCTAGGTCGGTAACGCGTCTGACTGGTTGTTAGCCTCTGTGAGGAATGGTTATGAACTTTATTGTACGGTCACGAATCTCCAACCTCTGAATATAAGGGAAAGTAATCAGATACTTGTAGGCATTGTTGGTCTAGCAGCAGCGGTTACCCACCTATCGGTTCCCAGGAGCAATGAACAGGTGCGCTGACCACCACTATATATTGTGACTGAAATGATATTGTAAAAATGCAAATAAAGAATAAGGTTTGATACGATCTTGTTTTAAATTTACATAACTTACTTTATTTTTCTATGAATTTGACAAGGAAGTAACAGCAAATAGGTCATGTTATTGAAATATTTACCAATAAGAACTATGCATCATTGACGTTTTATAGTTTGGCTATGCGGTGCGTATTATGTATACTGCTTATTGTCTTACTGTGCCATTTCATACATTTTAACTTTTTTTTTAAAAAAATACCTTATTTTATACAATTATGTTTAGTCACAGACTGTCCAGGTCAGTTGAATCAGTAACGCGTCTGCCTACCGATCTAGGGGTCGTGAGTTCGAATCCCCGCACGGCCATAGTTTCCGTGATAAGCGATATTAATACTGTGTCGCATTATCATTCGCTTTGGTTCAAGTAGGAGATGAGTGTGTGCTTGAGTACTGATTAATTTTCCAGGATGCCATGAAAGAGTGAGGTTAACTGATTGCCTGATTGTCGTCGGTGGAATAACACTGACGCTAAACATTTAAACAATTAAACTTAGTCAAAATGTCATACATGAAGTAATGAGAATGCAATTTTGTAAAAAAAACACCATATATTTACCACTTAATGGTTTGACAATGCATGTTTTATATGACCCAGACATTTCAATGTGAAAAGAGAACTTCCTTGTACAGTCAGTCAGATTTTTTCTGATTAGGTAATCATCCTGGTAGTTTACATCGTATTTATGTTGAAGTATCAGGTTTCGTTCTGTGAATTACGCATTTACCTCTGTATTCATGGTGCAAATACAAAATTAAAATAACCATTAGATATTTTGAACCTTAATTACTTCCATATTATAAAGGGGTATTCCTGGTGATAAATGCCTGAAAGATATATCTTTTCAGATTTGTGTGCATTTGTGAGAAAAGGCTAAACATATTACATATAAGAGGGTCGGTAGTGTGATTGGTAAAGTGTGTGTCCCTTATACCAGAGGTTTCGGGTAAAGAAACACTCAGTACTGGTTCTACACAGGAAGCGGACTCCGGAGGAGATGATCATATAAGCTTTGAAATTTCTTCGCAATCGATCTAATATACATTAATATATGTGTGTTCAGCATCATCAATGGATACACAGAAACAATAATCTGGGTTGCATTTTGGCAGAGTTATGTCCCTTTTTGGACTTGCTTTTTCAGGTTAAAGTTGTGATCAGGTATTCGATATTAATAAACTTCACACGTGTGTTCAGCTTCATCAACGGAACACACAGAGACAATAATCAAAAGTCTGTGTTGCAATTTGGCAGAGTAATCACCTTTTTGGACATAATTTTCAGGTTATTTTTTTATCAGTAAGATTTCTATACAACTCATTTGATATGAATGCAACTTCACATCACCACTGGAATACACAGAGACATTACCCATAACTCTGGATTGCATTTCGGCAGATTTATGATCCTTTTTTACTTAATTTTTCAGCTTAAAATTTTTTATCAGGTAAGATATATATGCACCCAATCATTCGATATAAATAAAACTTCATATGTGTGTTCAGTAATCAACGGAACGCACAGAGACAATAACTCTGGATTACATTTTGGCAGAATTATGGCCCTTTTAGCAGGTTAAAGTTTTTAAGCAGGTACATATTTCATCAACCTATCATTGGATCAACCTAAATAATTGAAATTCACATGTGTGTCCATCATTACCAAAGGAACGCACGGAGATGACTGTGGGTTGCATGATCAGGTTAAAGTTTTTCAGTTGGTACTTATTTGGCAAATAGGGTCAGTTTGTGATCCTTTTTCATATTTGTTCAAACCATAACCCTAAGGGCAATATTGGCCTACATTATGGGGTCAAAATTTTAAAAGGTGTTATATAGGGAAATTTAAAAATATTTTTCTACCAATGTTGAATGATTGGATATTTTCACTCCCATTGATGAACTAATCTTGAAACAGAAAATCATAACTATAGCTTACACTATATTTTAAATTCATGCTGGAATTATTATTATACATAAACTACGCAAATGGACTTAACTACGGGTAATAATAACATTTGTTTCTACATATCTTCAATAATGATATAGAATTGTATGAAAAACAACCTGTAATATCCGATACAAACAGGGCTGAACACACAATGAACGACCTTGGTGTCTGTTTTTGGTAACCGGTGACTCGCAGATACATTTACAAATATATTTCTAAAGAGAACATCTGATAAAAGCGTGTTCTTCAGCAGGTATTTAAGTATAAAGTTAAATTTAGAAAGATTGTTTAGATTACAAAGAAGTCCATCCGTTTAACATAAAATTACCCTGTACATAATGTTTTTCGTGTAATACAATACTCTATCGGTGGTTAATATTTACTAGGTAGTTCGCATTCCTTTGTTGTCTGTTTATTTATGTACGCATTTGCTCTGTTGGAAACGATGAGAGTCTCACTAACAACATGTTTTTTGTAGCAGTGTGTCACTTTTGGTAGATTGTCGAATAAGAAAGTCGGGTGTCGAGTAATTATCACTTGGAACAGTACACACTATTTTCTGACTCGACACTCGACATTTTTACTCGACTTTTCTTACTCGATACTCGACTTTCTTACTCGGCTTTTCTTTCTCGACATTCGAATTTCTTACTCGACACTCGACTTCTTACTCGACACTTAATTCTCGTACTCGACTTTCAACTTGACACTCGACTTTCTTACTCGACACTTAATTCTCGTACTCGACTTTCAACTTGACACTCGACTTTCCTACTCGACACTTAATTCTCGTAGTCAACTCTCAACTTTCAACTTGACACTCGACAGTTAAAATACTCCCTCATACAGTTAGAAGTTATATGATATATGATATGCAAATTTCTTCTTTCATTATTTCGTTCACTTCTAGCAGATAAGAAGGTAAGTACTAAAGGGGTGTATAAAACGCTATAAATGTTTTAAAAAATAAAATAATTCATTACGGTCGCTTTATGAATGAAAACCCTTCAACCTTTTAATATTTACTATAGAATAAAGAACAAAAAACAATGGTGGGCCTTCACCTTAAAGGTGATTTATTTCAAATTGAAAAACGAAACATGAATATCAAGATAACTTTAGTGTGCCTCTCTTTATATTGGCATTTTTATAGTAAGCCATCCAACCACAGGTAAACACTTTTGATGGCAAATTTGAGTAGAACTTGGCCACCATGCATGTGTGCAGCTGGATGTAGTAATGGATATTGTATTATAAAAATAATTATCTATCAATTGAACTAAAAACTGAAATATGCTTGTTTATATGAACTACTGCTAGGAATATGAATAAATAACTAGTAAGTCAAATTAAGGTGAAAGAGAAAAAGAAAGTTATGTGAAATACAAGCATACAATGCATAAAACAAGCAAATATTTCAGATTAGAGGTACTTTTGGCATAATCAAAACTTTGGTGAATCTTATGTCACTGCTATCTTAGACTTCATATTTCTTAAATTGGCCATATCTCGATTTTTTGATTAGAGAAAATGATTAAACATGGCAATGTATGATATATATAGATGCAGTTCATGTGAACACTTCTATAGCTACACTAAAGTAGCAGGTTCGAGCCTAGCTCCGTACAAAATATGTGAACAAGTTTGCAGGTTTTCCATCGCCGGGTGGACTGTAGCACTATAGTCAAATGACCTCTTACCTCTCACCGCTAAAGTAGTAGGTACGAGCCTAGCTCCGTAATAAAATATGTGAGAAAGTTTGCAGGTTCTCCGTCGCCGAATGGTCTGAGGCGCTGTAGACTAATGTTCTCTTACCTCTCACCGCTGAAGTAGCAGGTTCGAGCCTAGCTCCGTATAAAATATGTGAACAAGTTTGCAGGTTTTCCATCGCTGGGTGGTCTGTAGCACTGTAGTCAAATGTCCTCTTATCTCTCACCGCTGAAGTAGTAGGTTAGTACCTAGCTCCGTATAAAATATGTGAGTACGTTCGCAGATTCTCCGTCGACGAGTAGTCTGAGGCGCTGTAGTCTAATGTCACCTTACCTTTCACCGCTGAAGTAACAGCTTCGAACCTAGCTCCGTATACCATATGTGAGAACGTTTGCAGATTCTCAGTCGCCGAGTGGTCTAAGGTGTGGTATTCTGATGTCATCTTACCTCTCACTGCTGAGGTAATAAGTTCGAGTCTAGATCCGTATAAAATGTGTGATACCGTTTGCAGATTCTACGTCGCCGAGTAGTCTGAGGCGCTGTAGTCTAATGTCACCTTACCTTTCACCGCTGAAGTAACAGCTTCGAACCTAGCTCCGTATACCATATGTGAGAACGTTTGCAGATTCTCAGTCGCCGAGTGGTCTAAGGTGTGGTATTCTGATGTCATCTTACCTCTCACTGCTGAGGTAATAAGTTCGAGTCTAGATCCGTATAAAATGTGTGATACCGTTTGCAGATTCTACGTCGCCGAATCTGATGACCTCTTACCTCTCACACCTGAAGTAGTAGGTTCGAACCTAGCTCCGTATAACATATGTGATACCCTTTGCAGATTCTCCGTCACCGATTCTGATGACCTATTTCCTCACACCGCTGAAGTAATAGGTTCGAACCTAGCTCTGTATAAAATCACACTGCTGTCAAAGAATATTCTGAAGAATGGTTGGTGAATACAACCCCTGATCTCCTCTCTCTAAAATTATAGGTTCAAGCCGAATTCCGCATATAAATTTGTGAGAATGGTTGCAGATTCTCCGTCGCCGGGTGGTCTGAAACGCAGTAGTCTGGTGTCCTCTTACTTCTCACTGCTGAAGTGTTAGGTTCGAGCCTAGCTACGTATAAAATATGTGAGAACGTTTGCCGGTTCTCCTTCGCCGATTGGTCTGAGGCACTGTAGACTAATGGCCTCTTATCCCTCATCGCTGAAGTAATAGGTTAGTACCTAGCTCTGCATAAAATATGTTAGAAATGTGGCAGGTTCTCTGTCGGTGTGAATGGTTGCAGATTCTCCGTCGCCGGGTGATCTGAAACGCAGTAGTCTGGTGTCCTCTTACTTCTCACTGCTGAAGTGTTAGGTTCGAGCCTAGCTACGTATAAAATATGTGAGAACGTTTGCCGGTTCTCCTTCGCCGATTGGTCTGCGGTGCTGTAGACTAATGTCCTCTTACCTCTCACCGCTGAAGTAATAGGTTCGAGCCTAACTCCGTATAAAATATGTGAAAAAGTTTGCCGGTTCTCCGTTCGCAGATGGTCTGAGGTGCTTTAGACTTATGTCTTCAACCACTCACTACTGAAGTAATAGTTTTGCGCATAGGTATGTAAAAACTATTTAAGAAAATTTGCAGGTGGTCAACCGCTGAGTGGTCTGAGGCGCTGTACACTAATGTCCTCTTACCTCTCACCGCTGAAGTAATAGGTTTGAGCCTAGCTCCGTAAACATATGTGAGCAAGTTTGCCAGTTCTATGTCGGCTGGTGGTATGAGTTGCTGTAGACTCATGTCCTGAACCTCTCGATACTGAGGTAATAGGTTTGAGCCTAGCTTCGTATAAAATATGTAAGAAAGTTTGCCGGTTCTCTTTCGCTGAGTGGTTTAAGGCGCTGTAGTCTGATGTCCTCTTACCTCTCACTGCTGAAGTAATAGGTTCGGACCTAGCTACGTATAGAATATGTGAAAAAGTTGATCGGTTCTCCTTCGCCAGGTGGTTTAAGGCACTGTAGACTTATGTCCTCTTATCTGTCATCGCTGAAGTAATAGGTTCGAGCATAGCTACGTATAAAATATGTGATAAAGTTGATCGGTTCTCCTTCGCCAGGTGGTTTAAGGCACTGTAGACTTATGTCCTCTTACCTGTCATTGCTGAAGTAATAGGTTCGAGCATAGCTACGTATAAAATATCTGAAAAAGTTGATCGGTTCTCCTTCGCCAGGTGGTTTAGGCGCTGTAGACTTATGTCCTCTTACCTGTCATCGCTGAAGTAATAGGTTCGAGCATAGCTACGTATAAAATATGTGAAAAAGTTGATCGGTTCTCCTTCGCCAGGTGGTTTAAGGCGCTGTAGACTTATGTCCTCTTACCTGTCATCGCTGAAGTAATAGGTTCGAGCATAGCTACGTATAAAATATGTGAAAAAGTTGATCGGTTCTCCTTCGCCAGGTGGTTTAAGGTGCTGTAGACTAATGTCTATTTACCTCTCATCGCTGAAGTAGCAGGTTACAGCCTAGCTACGTATGAAATATGTAAGAAAGTTTGCAGGTTGTCCATCGACAAGTGGTCTAAGGCGTTGTAGTCTGGTGTCCTTTTACATCTCACTTATGTAGTAGTAAGTTCGAGCCCAGCTGCGTAAAACATAAATGAGACCGTTTACTGGTTGTCCATCGCCAAATGGTCTAAGGCGCTGTAGTCTGGTGTCCTCTTACCTCTCGCCGCTGAAGTAGTAGGTTCGAGCCTAGCTCCGTATAAAACTTGTGAGACCGTTTGCAGATTCTCCGTCGCCGAGTGGTCTGAGGCGCTATAGACTAATGTCCTCTTAACTCTCACTGCTGAAGTAGTAAGTTCGAGCCTAGGTCCGTATCAAATATGTGAAGAAGTTTGCCGGTTTTCCGTCGACGGATGGTCTGAGTCGCTGTAGACTAATGTCCTGTTACCTCTCGTTGAAGTAGTAGGTAGTTCGAGCATAGCTACGTATAAACTATGTGAGAAAGTTGGTCGGTTCTCCTTCGCTGAGTGGTCTGAGGCGCTGTAGACTAATGTCCTCTTACCTCTCACTTCTGAAGTAATAAGTTCGAGCCTTGCTCCAAATAAATATGTGAGAAAGTTTGACGGTTCTCCGTCAGCGGATGGTCTGAGGCGCTGTAGTCTGATGTCCTTTTACTTCTCACCGATGAAGTAGTAGGTTTGAGCCTAGCTCCGTATAACATATGCGAGACCGTTTGCAGATTCTCTGTCGCCGAATCTGATGACCTCTTACCTCTCACTGCTAAAATATCATTCGTCTCTCGCCACTGATAGTTAAAGTTATCAGTTGCTTGCGGAGATGGTGTGTACTCGAGTACTGGTTAATACCAGGAAACAGTGGTTAGGTTAACTGATCGTCTGTCAGCCCTCGATGGCATTAAAATGACGCTAAATATTCAATCAATCAATCTGGAAGCTAAAGTTATAGGTTAGAACTTAGATCCGTATAACATATGTAAACAACTTTGCCAGTTCTCCGTCGCGGAGTGGTCTGAGGCGCTGTAGTCTAATGTCCTCTTACCTCTCACCACTGAAGTAATAGGTTCGAGCCTAGCTCCGTATAGAATATGTTAGAACGTTTACAGATGATTCTCCGTCGCCAATTAGGTCTAAGGTGCCGGTTCTCTTTCGCTGAGTGGTTTGAGGCGCTGTAGTCCGGTGTCCTCTTACTTCTCACTGCTGAAGTAGTAGGTTCAGGCCTAGCTACGTATAAAATATGTGAAAAGGTTGATCGGTTCTCCTTCGCTAGGTGGTCTAAGGCGCTGTAGACTAATGTCCTTTTACCTCTCATCGCTGAAGTAGCAGGTTACAGCCGGTTCTCCGTCGCCAGATGGTCTGAGGCACTGTAGTCTGATGTCCTCTTACCTCTCACCACAGAAGTAATAGGTTCGAACCTAGATCCATCTAAAATATGTGAACAAGTTTGCCGGTTTTCCGTCGCCGAGAGGTCTGATGCGTTATAATCTAATGTCCTCTTACCTCTCACCACTGAAGTAATATGCTCGAGTCTGGCTGCGTATAAGATATGGGAGAAAGTTTGCCAGTACTCCGTTGCCGAGTGGTGCAAGGCGGCTCTTTAGTATGATGTCCTCTTACCTCTCACCGCTGAAGTAATAGGTTCAAGCCTAGATCAGTATAACATATGTGAACAAGTTTGCCGGTTCTCCGTCACCGAGTGGTCTGAGGCGCTGTAGTATTATGTCCTCTTACTTCTCACCGCTGAAGTAATAGGTTCGAGCCTAGATCCATATAAAATACGGGAGAACGTTTGCAAGTACTCCGTCGCCGAGTGGCGAAAGGCGGTGCTTTAGTTTAATGTCTTTACATCTCACCGCTGAAGAAATAGGTCCTTCGCTGAGTGGTTTGTGGCACTGTAGACTAATGTCCTTTTACTTCTCATTGCTGATTTAGCAGGTTCGAGCCTAGCTACATATCAAATATGTGAGAAAGTTGGTCGGTTCTCCTTCACTGGGTGGTCCGAGGCGCTTTAGACTATGTCTTTTTTCCTCCCACCGCTGAAGTAGTAAGTTCGAGCCTAGCTACGTATAAAATATGTGATAAGGTTGGTCGGTTCTCCTTCGCCGAGTGATCTGAGGCGCTTTCGACTTATGTCCTTTTACCTCTCACCGCTGAAGTAGCAGGTTCGAGACCAGCTCCTTATAAAACAACTTTGTGTGAGAAGTTACTTACGAAAGGACGGTGGTTTTACTCAGATTCCTTCTGAATACTTCATCCATTAGTAAACTCGGTATGCCATATATAGCCTGGATATAACCTGAATATGGTGTTAAACCTGTATAAAAAGTCAACCTGTGTTAGTGGTCACCTCTAATATGCCATATATAGCCTGGATATAACCTGTATATGGTGTCAAATCTGTATAAAAAGTCAACTTGTGTCAGTGGTCACCTCTAATATGCCATATATAGCCTGGATATAACCTGAATATGGTGTTAAACCTGAATAAAAAGTCAACCTGTGTTAGTGGTCACCTCTAATATGCCATATATAGCCTGGATATAACCTGAATATGGTGTTAAACCTTTATAAAAAAGTCAACCTGTGTTAGTGGTCACCTCTATTAAGCAGCCACTTGTCTTAAACAGCCATATTTAAAATAAATATTGGTTTTAATTAACCTGTATTAAGCAGTTACCTGCAATAAAGGGTCAATTTTGCTGTTACCCTTGAGTGGCTGCTTTGACTGTACAAGTCTTCCCATAACGTTTATAGATCTTCATAAGACTTGAGAAGCATTTCACATGGATGCATCAAGCGTAAATACTGGCAGTTAGTGTCAAAATAAATATGGGAAGGTGGGATTTGAACGAACTAATTCACATGGATGCATCAAGCGTTAATACTGGCAGTTTGTGTCAAAATAATTATGGGAATGTGGGATTTGAACGACCTTATTCACATTGATGCAACAAGCGTAAATACTGGCAGTTTGTGTCAAAATAATTATGTGTCAAAATAATTATGGGAATGTGGGATTTGAACGACCTTATTCACATTGATGCAACAAGCGTAAATACTGGCAGTTTGTGTCAAAATAATTATCGGAATTTAGGATTTGAACGATCTTATTCACATTGATGCAACAAGCGTAAATACTGGCAGTTTGTGTCAAAATAAATATGGGAAGGTGGGATTTGAACGACCTAATTCACATGGATGCATCAAGCGTAAATACTGGCAGTTTGTGTTAAAATAATTATGGGAATGTGGGATTTGAACGACCTCATTCACATTGATGCAACAAGCGTAAATACTGGCAGTTTGTGTCAAAATAATTATGGGAATTTAGGATATGAACGACCTTATTCACATTGATGCAACAAGCGTAAATACTGGCAGTTTGTGTCAAAATAAATATGGGAAGGTGGGATTTGAACGAACTAATTCACATGGATGCATCAAGCGTTAATACTGGCAGTTTGTGTCAAAATAATTATGGGAATGTGGGATTTGAACGACCTTATTCACATTGATGCAAAAGCGTAAATACTGGCAGTTTGTGTCAAAATAATTAAGGGAATGTGGGATTTGAACGACCTTATTCACATTGATGCAACAAGCGTAAATACTGGCAGTTTGTGTCAAAATAATTATGGGAATTTAAGATTTGAACGACCTCATTCACATTGATGCTAGTCTATGTTTACCAGTTAGGAATCAAAGTAAGACAGAAAATACGAGTTTATGATGGAACATGAAGAGTAACTTGTTATGTGTGTAAACATTTTAACCTTTCAATATATGTGATAAGTGTTCGGTAAAATGCATTTTAAATTGCACATTTGAAGTTATATTGTCGTTTGTGCTATTTAATGTTAGCTCTGAAATGAACTCGGAGCTTTTCTCCATCACTATCGTGTCTGTCTCCTTGGTAGAACCAATATTGAATCTTGTTATTTTAGAGGCCATCGGGCCGAGCCAAGTATCGAGCTAACGACCTATGGCTTGAGTGGTCAACACTCTATCCACTCCGCCACTGTCCCTTTTATTTATGGGTTTCTGTTTGTATATTATTTATTTGTTGACGAAAACAATAACATTGCGTGAACCGTCTTGTTTTGTTTTAAAACGTATTTGACTTCAACTTCCGATTTTTATAAATCCTGGAAACTATAAAAACATAATTATGTAAATAAACCATTTTCAAAATATGTATCCACCTTTGTAACAATGCCATCTTCAGATTTTTATCGATCTTAGAAATTATATATAATACACATGTAAATAAACCATTTTCAAAAAATGTATCGCATAACCCACATTGAGATTTGGCCTTGATGAGCTGCCAAACGGCCCAGACGCACCAGACAGGGAAGTAAGTACACGTGACTCCGTAAATGTTAATTATTAGTATTACAATGTATGTGAATTTATAAAATAAGTACATAGCTATTACCACATTTCTCTTTTTTTAATTACTCACTTCATTGCCTAAGTTTCTTAAACACATTAGAGCCAATGTATCTAACAGTATGATAGGATATGTTTTTACGTATATTTTGAACTAGGTTATATTCGTAATGTTTAGAGCAAGATAAAATGATTAATGGTCTGCCAAATATGTTCACAATTAATATCATGGAAAAGAACTTAATAAGATTTTATCATCCGTTCTAATCGATATTTACACTTCATTGATTGTATGCATGTTAATTTGAATGAATCAATATGTTTAAACCAATTACGCAATATGTCACGTTTGCTCTTATTGACACAACCACAGCTATTCGGATCCGATGTGGTAATATTTTGTATCCTACCATCAGTTAGTCAAAAATTAAATTGCAAACCGTTTTAACTAGTCGTTGTATATATACATTTAAAAGTCGTTATATATTTTGACATATTATTATAAAATATGTGATTTATTTTAAAAGCAGAGTGGACCCAATATCGCGGGATCGTGGGTTTGATCCTCCTCTACGGCTATGTGCGGTGCAAGGTAAGACACTTGATCTGCACATGCTTATTATCGTGGGTTTGACCCTCCTTTACGGCTATGTGCGGTTCAGTTTTAGACACTTGATCCGCACATGCTTATTATCGTGGGTTTGATCCTCCTTTACGGCTATGTGCGGTGCAGTGTCAGACACTTGATCCGCACATGCTTAGTCTCGGTTCTACCCAGGAAGATTTCGAGCGTGAGTTGTAAGAAATTGTTTCACAATCGATGTAAAGCAATTAAGTTTAAAACATCTTAATGGGCGGATATGTATTTTGAATATATCTGAAATAGTATTGATGCATGAAAACCTGTTGAATATAAATCTTAGCAAGCTTTTCAAAAACGTATTAGTCCAAACTCTCAATTGCTTTTATGGCAATAGTCTTACCGCGATATATAACGGCACGAAAGAAGCAAATAAAACAGCACAAAATAGTACATAAGAAATCAGACCCAAATAGAAGTGAACAGAACTGAACCAAACAGAACATAAGCGACAATAAACAACAAACTGGACAATAAAATTGAGAACAGAAACAAATATGAATGTACAGAAGCGAAAAGAAACGACCAGTACATGAAAAACAGTAGATAACAGAACCGTACAGTACACATACAAACAGGATAGTACAGAATTGAGCAGTGCATCAATTGACTGTACAAAACCGAACAGTCCAGAAGAGAACAGTTCATCAGTGAATAGAACAGACGAGAAGAGAACAGTACATCAGTGAACAAAACAGTACATCAGTGAACAGAACAGAAAATAACAGCACATCGGTGGAAAGAACAGTATATCAAAGAACAGAACAGTACATCAGTGAATAGAACAGTACATCAGTGGACATATCATGAGAGAACAGTACATCAGGGAACAGAAGAGAAGATAACAGTATAGCAGTGAACAGAAGATAACAGTACATCAATGAACAGAACAGTACATCACTGAATAGATCATAAGAGAACAGTACATCAGTAAAGAGAACAGAACAGTAAATCAGTGAACAGATCATGAGAGAAGAGTGCATCAGTGAACAGAACAGTACATCAGTGGACATATCTTGAGAGAACACTACATCAGTGAACAGAAGAGAATATAACAGTACATCAGTGAACAGAACAGTACATCAGTGAATAGATCATGAGAGAACAGTGCAACAGTGAACAGAACAGTACATCAGTGAATAGAAGAGAAGAGAACAGTACATCACTGAACAGAACAGTACATCAGTGAATAGATCATGAGAGAACAGTACATCAGTGAAAAGAAAAGAACAGTACATCAGTGAACAGATCATAAGAGAACAGACGAGAAAAGAACAGTACACCAGTGTACAAAAGAGAAGAGAACAGTCCATCAGTATACAAAAGAAAAGAGAACAGCACATCAGTGAACAGAAGATAAGAGAACAGTACATCAGTCAACAGAAGAGAAGAGAACAGTACATCAGTTAACAGAAGAAAAGATAATAGTACATCAGTGAACAGAAGATAAGAGAACAGTACATCAGTGAATAGATCATGAGAGAACAGTACATCAGTGAAAAGAAAAGAACAGTACATCAGTGAACAGATCATAAGAGAACAGACGAGAAAAGAACAGTACACCAGTGTACAAAAGAGAAGAGAACAGTCCATCAGTATACAAAAGAAAAGAGAACAGCACATCAGTGAACAGAAGATAAGAGAACAGTACATCAGTCAACAGAAGAGAAGAGAACAGTACATCAGTTAACAGAAGAAAAGATAATAGTACATCAGTGAACAGAAGATAAGAGAACAGTACATCAGTGAATAGATCATGAAAGAACTGTACATCAGTGAAAAGAAAAGAACAGTACATCAGTGAACAGATCATAAGAGAACAGACGAGAAAAGAACAATACACCAGTGTACAAAAGAGAAGAGAACAGTCCATCAGTATACAAAAGAAAAGAGAACAGCACATCAGTGAACAGAAGATAAGAGAACAGTACATCAGTCAACAGAAGAGAAGAGAACAGTACATCAGTTAACAGAAGAAAAGATAATAGTACATCAGTGAACAGAAGATAGGAGAACAGTACATCAGTGAACAGATCATGAGAGAATAGTACATCAGTAAACAAAAGAGAAGAGAACAGTACATCAGTGAACAGAAGAGAATATATCAGTACATCAGTCAACAGAAGAGAAGAGAACAGTACATCGGTGAACAGAAGATAAGAGAACAGTACATCAGTCAACAGAAGAGAAGAGAACAGTACATCGGTGAACAGAAGATAAGAGAACAGTACATCAGTGAAAAGAAGAGAACAGTACATCAGTGAAAAGGAGAGAAGAGAACAATATATCAGTGAAAACTCATGAGAGAACAGTACAACAGTGAACAGAAGAAAAGAAAACAGTACATCAGTGAACAGAAGAGAAGAGAGAACAGTACATCAGTGAACAGAAGAGCACAGAACAGTACATCAATGAACAGATCATGAGAGAACAGTATATCAGTGCACAGAAGAGAAGAGACCTCGGTGAACAGATCATCAGATAACAGTACATTGGTAAACAGACCATGAAAGAACAGTACATCGGTGAACAGATCATGAGAGATTAGTACATCATTAAACATATCATGAGAAAACAGAATCTATGAACAGATCATGAGATCTCAGTACATCATTAAACATATCATGAGAAAACAGAATCTATGAACAGATCATGAGATCTCAGTACATCATTAAACATATCATGAGAAAACAGAATCTATGAACAGATCATGAGAGATCAGTACATCATTAAACATATCATGAGAAAACAGAATCTATGAACAGATCATGAGAGATCAGTACATCATTAAACATATCATGAGAAAACAGAATCTATGAACAGAAGAGTAAAGATCAGTACATCAATGAACAGAAGAGAACAGAACAGTACATCAGTGAACAGATTATGTGGTAACAGTACATCGTTGAACAGATCATAAGAGAACAGTACATCGGTGAACAGAAGAGAAGAGAATAGCACATCAGTTAACAGAAGAGAAAAGAACAGTTCATCAGTTAATATATCATGAGAAAACTGTACATAAGTGAACAGAAGAGAATAGAACGGTACGTCAGTGAATAGATCATGAGAGAACATAAGAGAACAATACATCGGTGAACAGATATCATCTTCGTTATTATTATCATAATCATTTCATTAATATTTTCATCATTATTATTATCATCATCGAATATTATCAAATAAGCAGCTGCCGAAAAGCGCGACTTACTTTGTATCATATTCGTGATGAAATTTCTTTTCCTTTTTCCCATTTTATTTACATATTTGTTGAATCAAGTTACGTCTGCCAATTTAATTGAAGTGCACCTATATTTTACAGAAGAATTATCGGTCGATGTGTATGGAACATTTGATTGGTTAATTATTTGCATCCGACGAGGAAGATAATATAAGAACAATTGTCCTAAATGTACAATTTCCACGAAGAAGAAATTATGGGTTACACTCGACATAGATGTCACCCAGTTTAATTTTCATCCTGGCACCAAACAAGCATTCCAGAGGTGTTCCATAAGTTCATAGTTTTTTTTGTCGTAGAATACGTACATTCATGAAATTTGGTTCTGATATACAAAATCATAGTCCTTGCCATAATGCTTATTAAGCATTAGAACCTGCACAATATATTTTCATGAATCGTCGTTTTATATATCTAATATTGGCATATTACCGTCAATTCCCTGTCCTAAATACACACGCCCAGCATGAAGATACGCTTATAACTTAAAGATAAAGTGTCTAATAGCATAACCTCTTTATTACAAACATCGGGTTTCTGAAGCCACGTTTTTGTTTTTGTTTACATTCGCCATTTTCAACGTACCGCTTTCGGGTTTCCGATCAATCATCGGATAACATCGTAAAGACTCGTTCCCGATATCGTTTTCGAGGCTTTGTTCGGGAAGTTTACGTAGTTCTATGTAAACATTGCGCAATACTTTATTGCAGGACGTATTAAACTTTTGGCCATTTTTTCAATTACTGTTAATTTGATAACTTTCAAGTAAATAAAGGTTATACGTCAATACATCAGCATTATTTTGTGCACACTGCATGCAAGAAAAGTCTGGATCAACAGCGTGTTTGTGTTCCTTGCCAATATAATCCCTTTAACAACACATAGTTTTTGGTTGACCAATGACCATTTGCAAATGTTCACATTCTTTATATATTTTTGCTCTCCTACTCAAATGTTACAAACACTTTCAAGTGTTTCGCGCCGTATGTTGTTAATTTTGACGGCTTGAAGTTTTGCGTCGGCTTAGTGAATACTCCCCCACCAACCCTCACACAATCATACTTAAATTACAAGTCCTGGATGAAAGAGGAAGTTTATTAAATAATGGCATAATATGTCTTTAAAGAATGAAGGAATGTCTATTTAAGATGTAGGTCGCTGTGGAGATAAACTTCAGGGAGTTCCCGGAGTTAAAATCTCAGTTAGGAGACATTGTTTCAATAACGTTAAGTACACATTGCAGAAATGTGTTTTATGGAAATGCTATATACATTAAATGACTATTCAAAGTATTGTATCTTAGTCCCCTACCCAACCCGTTCACACAGCAAAAAATGAATTGATGTGTATTTCAGCGACGCCATGGTGAATTCTTACATTTTTTTCTGAAACTATCCGCATTTGGCTATGTACGTGCATAGCGATTAAATATTTTGTTGATAATTTATTTGTGAGCCTCAACGGAACGTATATCGATACAACCGTCATGGTGGACATGATTAACTTGTCATGATATCTTATTTTCCCATCAACTGAACATACAATCATATAAAACACATAAATGCTATTATTTTGGTGGGTGGGTTGGGTAGGTATCCTAGGTACGTTACTTTTGCCTATGAACTCGGTCTTCGGAAATGTATCTATAAAAAGTGTAGTCTAAAAGCTTCATGAGGAAGAACATTCAATATTAAGTGTAACGTCAAATATAGATATGAGGTCATCACTGGCGAACTCCTTGGTACGTATATAAGACATTTTGTAGAAGGTGAGTATAGAAAATGGTAGCTTTAACATGATCCAGAGATATATAATATTGTATATTTATTATCTGACATAGTATAAATTTGGCTTACTTTGTACATCCTGGTAAAAGGTTTTAGTGAAAATATACGAACTTTTGGAACATCCCTCGTACATATAATATATATATATATATATACATTTGCATATGTATTATATAACGCATGCACAAATTGGGATATGGGATTATTATAGTATGTCTGTATTGTGGTGATTTTCATAATGAACACATAAAACAGATATAAACTATATACAGTTGAAGCTTGTGTTTGTGTCATTATTGTAACTATCTATAATTCACGTTTAAAATAAAAGGTTTTATTTTCGATATTGCAATATTCCGATGGTATCAGGAAATATTAACTTTATTCAATTTTGAGAAGTGAAACAAATATAAAACTTCACTTAGTTGAACGCGCTACACAATTAATAAGCCAAAATTCAATTGACACCGAGACTTAACAGATATGGATCCGGCGGACTTTGTCGACCTGACGTTCTTTTTTATACAAAAGTGTATTATTAAAGACAACAGCGGTTACCTACGACTTACAAAATGGTATTTCTTTCGTATGTTTCTACACTACTGTATCAGTCTTGCGGAATTGGCTGCGGTTACTGCCACATATAATGCCTTACAAGACGGAGAAGGTGAAAGAATTGCCATACAAGAAGCATATAACACCGGACTGATATCAAGGGAATCATATGCGTTTTTTATAATAGTATATATTGTTTTATCCCTGGAGTATCTACTCTTTGCAGTGCTCCTCATGAACATGTTTTTAAAGATACGGGAATACAATGATGCCATTGATGAATCGTATTACATTATCATTGTGGTTATATTTAAAACTAGTATGCTACTCCTGGACGTGTTTATGCTCCTGTTTACAGCATTTCTTTCCCTGGACAGTGGAGAACAACCCGTAGCATGGTCTCCACCATTTAAAGGCTTCCTAAGCTTTGTGTTTATTGTGTCGATCATTGACTGCGTGCTTGATTTATTCGGATGTGTGTGGCGTTACTACCGTTGTTGCTAATTCAAATCTTTAATAAGCTGCGGACAATGAATTGCATGGAAAAAATTACTTTAATCGAAACAGTGGTGTTTTGGATTGGGTGTTGGTCGGTCATGCGAGGGATCACGGGCTCGTTCCCAGGCCCGACACGATGACCTCCCTAAAACAATATTCAGTATTGGAAAGCGACCTCGAGAGCGATTCATGTGAACTCTGACCTTTCTTCGCCGATAATTTATCTAAATTTAATTAAGAAAGACATTTTTTTTTCAATGCCCTGTGTGACTATTAGTCAGTTTTGACTATTTGTATTGTTTCCAGTACCACAGTAAAGCCTCAAAATTGCCCCACACGTGGTCGCTGTATAAGACATTCGGATGCAGAGTGTTGTTTTGTCATTCGCCATTCCTCTTATATTAGATGTGGGTAGCATTAAAATGTTGAGGATATCATGTTTGTTTTTTAAATATAATTGCTCCAATTATTTTATTAAATGTACTTTTGCTGTATACATGAAAGCTAATGATATCTAAGACAATAGTATCTTTTTACATTATTTTTAATGTTTCTTTTTGTGGTATTTTAATGTTTTATTTTTGTCTCATTGATGTACAAAGCAAGCGATACAACTTGTACACAGACATTACCGGTATGTACACGAGCTGGTTAATTATTACAATACAACATGTGAACAGACATTACCACTATGTACACCAGCCGGTTAATTATTACAATAAAACATGTGAACAGACATAGCCGACATTACCGCTATGTACACCGGCCAGTTAATTATTACAATACAACATATGAACAGACATTACCGCTATGTACACCGGTCAGTTAATTATTACAATAAAACATGTAAAAATGACATTACCGCTGTGACACCGGCCAGTTAATTATTTCAATACAGCATGTAAACAGACATTAGCGCTATGTACACTGGCCGGTCCATTATTACAATACAACATGTGAACAGACATTACCGCTTTGTACACCGGCCGGTTTATTATTACAATACAACATGTGAACAGACATTACTGCTATGTACACTGGCCAATTCATAATTACAATACAACATTTGAACAGACATTACCGACATTACCGCTATGTACACCGGCCGGTTAGTTATTACAATACAACATGTGAACAGACATTACCGCTATGTACACCGGCCAGTTAATTATTACAATACAACATGTGAAAATGACATTACCGCTGTGACACCGGCCGGTTAATTATAACAATACAACATGTGAACAGACATTACTGCTATGTACACTGGCCGGTTCATCATTACAATACAACATGTAAACAAACATTACGGCTATGTACACCGGCTGGTTAATTATTACAATACAACATGTAAACAGACATTAACGCTATGTACACTTGCCTGTTAATTATGAAAAACTAGACCTATTTATGTTTGTATTCATTCCTTTTTATTAAGCTTCTTTATTTTTTCTCTTTGACTTGAACCAGGAAGTTGCAACTACATTACAAGGTAATATGTGGCAGTAGAATAACCCAGGTTTTGAAACATAACGAACTTGTTAACATGTTCATTTGGTGTTTTTTTTTCAAATTTAAATTTAATTTAATTTAAAACAATGTAAATACAAAATAGCCCCATATGTGTCATATTATCAATTTTGTTGAAACAGAAGGATTTTTCAAAAATGGTATTATTTTGTATTTTCTACAAATAGCGGTCATGGAAATTCAGTAACCCACTTGGATTCATTCCCAGTTGTATGTGTCCCGTTACTCTGACACGGGGTAGGAACGCAAGTTTGATATAGTATGCATTGTGTTTAATTGTTCAATATTACCGATACACTATTAAGTGTTAGGACTTTAAGTAGTATTTATAACATGTCATTAATGATTGGGTTACATTTGCTAATTTATGTAAATCTTCTTCATAGTTATAAATCTTCTGCTGATGAATCTGATATGAGGTGATGATCGATTTTAAAACAATTGTTATATATTTTGTAAAAGTGTGATAATGCAATCTTTGTAACCTAAGGTTAGAATACATTTTATAACTATTTATGATACTTTAATTCAATGCCATATTGCTACTAAATTTAATAAGTCTATAGTTTAGTTTAACTTAGTTTAAACTAATTTATTTTACATCGAATGTTTTACATCGAATGCGAAACAAGTTCTTACAATCACGCTCAATAAGTCTATAGTATGTTGACAATCACGTTTTCCCTCCTTCACCTTGATATGTGGGGAAATGTGTGCTTGTGTGTGAGTGTCCGTGCAGCATGCGCATTGTGCCATGCATCAGGTGTCTTTACTATACATAGAAGTCATTGTATTTATAGTCAAATACTTCTGTGCTATATATGTCTTCATGTTGTTTTATATACGCGTGGTATTTTTCATAGATGTGATAATAATTATTCTATGTGATAACTTTTAGGCGAGGGAACCATATAGAAAAAAAGCGCAATTATGTTGCTTTAATGGATCATCCCAGGTTGTGAGATCATATAAGTTTTTCTTTTTGTTATTAATATGCTACCTGGCACCATTGCTATTATGATAATATTTATGTATATGTTTTTTTATTAATAGAAATCTGAAATGTCATTTTTATACATTACGATTTTATGCCCGAATGATTTGAATTTGAATTTCGGACGAAAATAAAGATTACCAGTATATTACCTTCAAATTTAATGATTATGTAAATAACTGTTTTCATTATGTTTAATACTGTGATATTTAAGCAACTATACTGATACGCTATTCTGGTCTGAGATATTTGATTTGTTTTTTATATCTATATATTTTAAAATTGCTAGGAAATAAGAAAAGCGGTGACATGTTTATTTTAGTATTATGCAAGTCTTATATGTTTAAACAGGGCATTTAAAATATTTGTCTTAAGTATGAAGTATATTCTCAATGCATCTACTGTGTAAAATATATAAGTTAAAAAAAATGGTAGTAGTGAAGTGGATAGAGTGTTGCATCTCACACCAGAGGTAGTGGGTTTGAACTCATGCTCGATCAAATGGTCCCTTAAAACAACACTCCGTACTTTTTCAAACCAGGAAACTCAAGAGCTGTTCATGTACGTTCTGAGCTTTCATCGCACTCCAGCTAAATCATAGATTAATCAAATTCTTTATAGAATTACAAAAGACGATTGTTTCACCACATATACATGATATAGATGAATGCTTGACCTGTACATATACTTTAAAGGGTCACTCATCAGCGTTGAAATCATATTTTCTAAAGTTCATAATAAATTAATATTTGCACTATTAATGTATTATCATATGAAAATATTAATCTCCAAGTATCAGTATGAAACGTCCTTTTAATTAAATTATTAACAGTTTTTATCTATTGGACCTAATCAATCATTCTAGTTTCAGAAATAGGACTAAACAATATTAAAAAAAAACACACACATTTATTTTCTTGGATTTTGTCTAGATCTGCTTTATCAATGAAAACTGATGGAATTAAAATATTTCTATCTTAAATTACAACAAAATCTTTGCTAAAAAGGTTCAAGCATTTATCAGAATTATACCTTAGTAATATAAAAACAAAATGGAGGGTTTGAATACATACTGAGTAATCTTAATCCTATTTGCACCATGTAGATATATCATTTTTAAAACAATTGTGTTGAGTGAAAATTTGTAAATATTGACGTTTGTACTTTATATTTAATACATCTTCCGTGGCATGAAAACGCAACCCTGACTCGCCAGAGCCTTGCCTCGTTGCATGAAAACGCAACCCTGACTCGGCAGAGCCTTGCCTCGTTGCATTAAAACTCAACCCTGACTCGGCAGGGTTTTGCCTCGTTGCATGAAAACGCAACCCTAACTCGGCAGAACCCTGTCTTGGTGCATGTAAACGCAACCCTGACTCGACAGAGACTCGTCTTGTTGCTTTCTTGCTTAGCCTGACATACTACACTTTGTAGGGAATGTTACTAACCTAGTAGTTTGTATAAAGTTTCTTTCATAAATATAATTGTATTTGTGTGTGATTTATTCTTTCTGATCTGTTAACTTGCGTAATGTGATATGTTTACTTACTGATCAATGTCAGCCAATAGTTTTACACAGCTAATGTTTATTGTATTATATGACCCAAACTGTAACATTTTGTATACGTTATACAAGAACAATATCTGAAACGAGTATAAGTTACCTTATTCATACTATATGTTGTCACATACTTTACGATGCAGTATAATAAACCCGAGATATATTTATAACTACCGAGTTATCACTCGGCATTTTCCGTAAAACTCGACTTTCGTAAATATCGAGCTTCTTTCCAAACATTGGAAGCAGAAAATGCTTCCGTGGGACAGTTGCATAATGGCGGTTATAAAAATCTTTCTTATTTCCAAATGCATTTCATTATTTTAATACGCATTTTATGATTAGGATGACATTATTAAGGTATTTCAAACAATTTGGAAACATTGACATATTTTAATTAAGAGAACAAATATCCTTGGAACTTGGAGTATGGATACAATATTTTTGATGTCTGCTTTCACTTTGGCAACAGTGTACACTCTGAACAGTAAAAAATCAATTAAATGAAACATGACCCCTATTTTTCTAACTATGATTTGGCACTTCCGATGTCAACAAACAATGAATGCAAGATTAATTTTGAGAATTGAGTCTTTAGAATATGAGTTACAAACATTTAAAAATGTTTTATAAGAAAGACAATTTATGACGGGCTTACATCTAATGACGTTGACAGATCTGTCTAAGTTAAATAATATACAACATTTTGAGACGTTACGAATATTATATGATAATTGACGGAAACTAAGATGCCCGATTATGTTTTCGTTCCTTACAGAAATGACCTGACAAAAAGGAAAAGGTACTACATTCCTTATTTGTGTGGCATTATTGGCCTTTTATTATCTATTTCTTTATATGGCAAAGAATGAAACAGTGCTCAGACGACCCTAGCATTCTATATGTTGCCAACTCGTTTAATAAATTCATATAAATTAATCAATGATGTTACTGATCATGAAAATTAGCTAAACCATTTTGTCTTATTGTTTGTGGTAATTATGCAATTGTTATTTAGTCTATATATGACATATCTATAATCTGGTGTTGGTATTTCTGTGAATAAAATGAGTGAAATAAAATAGCTGTGTAGTTATATTTTGGTATAGTTTTGTAAACCAAATATCTACTTAGTACGCACCTAGTGTTTGTAAGATATCTCGATACATTTTGGATATAACAGGTCTACACTAAAAATTGGTAGACATGTTTTTTAAAGTTCAATCTCTCCAGTCATGTCTGATTTATAACAATGAAGTCTGATCCATTGATCTGTATCAATAACTATCCGGTGACCCATCAATAAAAAGTCACTCTTTGGAATATGGAAATAGTGTGTAAGTTTTCTTTTAGGAGGTCACCTGATTGTTACAGCTCAATTTGCTCCTTTTGTTACAAATCTAACATGGTTTAAAATATTAAACACCAGTTAGGATGCCGATCAAATTCCAATGTATTGAATCTAGTATTTATAGAGATATTTATATTCTAGGGTTATAGATAGTTAGATTAATTGCAATGTCTATAATATTATTCATGATTTCTAACCTTAATATACAACAAGATTTCGTTTTGAAAGGCTTGTATTTCTTCGTTGTTCTCATGGACCGTTTCAAGATAATTGACGTCTTGATCGAAATAGGATCGAACCCACAACCTTACAAGTGAAACAGATCAATGAATAAGACCCCCATTGTTACAAATCCGGTATGACTGGAAAGATGAAACATTAAAAAACATGTCTACTAAATTTTACAAATTTTTTTTGGGGGATGATAATGCAAGGCACCCTAAATGTTTAAAATGTAAATTAAAGAGTACGGTGATATAAATATGAAAATATAATAAAATCATAATGAAATATCAATATATATTTACTGGAAATGCCATAATTTCATATAACCTGAAATGTGTTGAAAATGGCGTTAAAGGGAGTATATCAGAGAAAAACACACGCTTTAAATGTCTTAACTAACATAACAAAAAATAAAATAACTTGTAAACCTTTATAACGGATGAAATTGAAATCAAAATGATATCACGTGACTCATATACAAAATATGTTTTATATGCTTTAAAATTTAGCCTAAACCTAGACGTGTGGACAATGTTAGCAAACCCCTTTTCAATATATTATTTCGGCATGTTTAAATAGATATCCTTTTTGGTAATTCGGGGTCAGTGAGTTTATACAGTCACGATATATTGGAAAAACATTTGTTAAAAAATCCTGATTTATTCACTTAAACCCAATTAAAACTGTTTAAAAAAACATACAACGTTCGATAACCCTCTGGGTAGAACTGCTATTAAGCGCATGTAGTTGTAGAACCTTGACCAGTAACACATTACATTATAATACACTGTTCTTACAATACAATAAATATAAGTAGAACAACTAAATCATCAAAAATACAAATATGAAAATTTTGCAGTACAATGATAACATTATTTTTATGTATTATTGAGGAATTATTCTGTGAAATCTCACTATTTGAAACAGTGGAATGACCATTTATAAAATACACTGTTTGGAATAAACATGTCACCTGTTAATTTTTGAGATTGTGAAGAATGTAATATAAAGGAGCTGAAATTAAGCAAAGCAATAAAACAGAATAGGTGTGTTAAGCTTAAATACTTAACACCTCGGGGCTCGCAGTGGGACAGACTGAACTGAGTACTGAATAACCAAAAATAACGCATGGAAAAGAAAAGAAAACATAAAGGAAAAAGAAAAAAATGCTTGCTTCATTGACAGCTATTCCATCTCCATCTGTGGAATTCTCATTCGATCATGTTATACAGTAGATCACTAAACCAAACAAATATTCCGTAATTATCATTATCACCCGGGTCTTGTTACCGTAGTCATTCGAGCATCTGACTATCAATCCGGCGTCGTTGGTTCGAACCCCACTCATGAACCCTAGATTAAAGCCAGACACGTCACCAAGCCAGGTCTTGCTACTTCAGTCGGTGGTGCGTCTGAAAATCAGTCCGGGGTCGTGCGTTCGAATCCAACTCATGACTCCTGAATTAAAGTCAGAAGCGCCACCAAGCCGAGCCTTGTTACCTCAGTCGGTGGTGCGTCTAACTATTAGTCCGGGTCGTGCATTCGAACACCACTCATGACCCCTGAATAAAAGTCTGAAGCGCCACTAAGCTTGGCCTTGTTACCTCATTCGGTGGTGCGTCTGACTATCAGTCCGGGGTCATATGTTCGAACACCACTTATGACCCATGGATTAAAGTCAGACGCGCTACCAAGCCGGGCCTTGTTACTTCAGTCGATGGTGCGTCTGAATATCAGTCTGGGGTCATATGTTCGAACACCACTCATGACCCCTGGATTAAAGTCAGACGCGCTACCAAGCTTGGCCTTGTTGCCTCAGTCGGTGGTGCATTTGACTATTAGTCTGGGGTCGTGCGTTCGGATCCTACTCATGACTTCTGGATTAAAGTAAGACGTGGCACCAAGTCGTGTCTTGTTACCTCGATGGCAGGCATGTCTGACTATCAGTCGGGGGTCGTGCGTTCCAACCCCACTCATAACCTCTGGATTAAAGTCAGATGCACCATCAAAGCGGGTCTTGTTACCTCAGTCGGTGGTGCGTCTGACTTTCAGTCCGGGGTCGTGCGTCTGAGCCCCACTTATGACACCTGCATTAAAGTCAGACACGCCACCGAGCCGGGCCTTGTTACCTTAGTTGGTGGGCGTCTGACTATCAGTCCTGGTCTTGCATTCGAATCCAACTCATGACTCCTGGATTAAAGGCATACACGCCACCAAGCCGGGTCTTGTTACCTCAGTTGGTGGTGAGTCTGACTATCAGTCCGGGGTCATGCGTTCGAATCCAACTCATGACTCCTGGATTAAAGGCAGACATGCCACCAAGTCGGGCCTTGTTACCTCAGTTTGTGGTGCGTCTGACTATCAGTCCGGGGTCGTGCGTTCGAATCCAACTCATGACTCCTGGATTAAAGTCAGACGTGCAACCAAGCCGGGGCTTGTTTCCTCAATCGTTATTGCGTCTGACTATCAGTTTAGGGTCGTGCGTTCGAACCCTACTCATGACCCCTGGATTAAAGACAGACACGCCACCAAGCCGGGCCTTGTTACGTCAGTCGGTGGTGCGTCTGACCATCAGTCGGGTCGTGCGTCCACCTCTCACGACCTCTGGATAAAATTCAGACACGCCATAAAGCCTGGCCTTGTTATCTCAGCCGGTGGTGTGTCTGACTATCAGTCCAAGGTCGTGTGTTCGAACCCCACTGTCGGCACTTTGATTAAAGTCAGATGCACCACCAAGCCGGGTCTTTTACTTCAGTCGGTGGTACGTCTGACTATCAATCCAGAGTCGTGTGTTTGAATCCCAATCATGACCCCTGGATTAAAATCAGACACTCAAAAAAGCTTGGCCTTGTTATCTCAGTCGGTGGTGTGTCTGACTATCAGTCCAGGGCCGTGCGTTCGAACACCACGCATGACCCCTGGATGAAAGTCAGAGACGCCACCAAGCCTGGCCTTGTTACTTCAGTCGGTGGTGCGTTTGACTTTCAGTCCGGGGTCGTGCGTTCGAACCCCACTCATGAACCCTGGATTTAAGTCAGACACGCCACCAAGCAGGGTCTTGATTACTTGATTACTTCAATCGGTGGTGCGTTTGACTATCAGTCCGGGGTCGTGCGTTCGAACCCCACTCATGTCCCCTGGATTAAAGTCAGACACGCCACAAAGCTGGGTCTTGTTACTTCAGTCGGTGGTGTCTCTGACTATCAGTCCGGGGTCGTGCGTTCGAAGCCCACTCATGACCCCTGGATTAAAATCAGACACGCCACCAAGCCGTGTCTTGTTACTTCAGTCGGTGGTGCGTCTGACTATTAGTCCGGGGTCGTGCATTCGAACCACACTCATGACCCCTGTATTAAAGTCAGACACGCCACCAAGCCGAGCCTTGTTACCTCAGTCGGTGGTGCGTTTGACTATCAGTCTGGGGGTCGGTGTTCGAATCCCACACATTATTCCATGGATTAAAGTCAGACGCGCCACCGAGGTAACAGTCTTCGTGATGATTGATATTAAAACAAGGTGTCTCATCGTCATTCGTCTCTCAACGCTGATTCTAATCAGAGAGTTATCCATTGATATTATGATACACAGGACCGTATAGCTCAGTCTGTAACGCGTCTGACTGACAAGGGGTCGTTAGCCTCTGTGAGGAATGGTTATTAACGATGTGTACGGTCACGATTCTCCCACCTATGAATATATGGGAAAGTAGTCAGAGACTTGTAGAGATAATGTTTGTCAAGCAACACTGGTTAGCCACCTATCGGCTCCCAGGAGCGATGAACAGGTCCGCTGACTGTTCTATATATTGTGACTGAAATACTGTTGTAAAAATGCGAACAAAGAATAAGGGTTGATACACTTGTGTTTTAAATTTGAATAACTTGCTTTTTTTTCTATGAATTTGACTAGGAAGTAAAGCAAATAGCTCATGCATTTGAAATATTAATCAATAAGAAGTATGCTGCAGTGACGTTTATATTTTGGCTTTGTATGGCGTATTTTGTATACTGCTAATTGTCTTACTGTGCCATTTCATGTAATTTAACTTTTTTTTCTTTTAAAATACCTATTTCGAATATTTGATAAATAACAGATTTGGGAATGTTGCCGTTCTGGATATGTATTGATAAATTTTGTTGAAAAAGAACTATTTTTTTTATAAAAATGGTATTATTTCCACAAATAGCGGACATGGAAATTCAGAAACCGATTTGGATCCGTCCCCAGATATGTGTGACCCGTATTATTGACACGGGGAAGTATGACAAGATTGATATAGTATACATTGTGTTTAAATGTTTGATATAACCGATACAATATTATGGGTTACAATTCATTGGATTTACTTCTAAACCACTTAAGTAGTATTGATAACATGTCATTAATGATTGACTTATATTTGATAACCACTGTAAATCTTATTCATGATTATAAATTGATTGTTTTATATAATTGATGTATATACGCATTTTGTCAATTGTGATAATGCAAGCTTTGTAACCTGAGGTTGGAAAGCATTTGTTAAACGCTAAATGTGTGGGAATTCGGATGTTGTATATTTTAAATCTTGTATAATTTATAATTACTATTTATGATATGACAGACTTATATTATAATTCAATTGAATAATGCTACTTAATTTAATAAGTCTACAGTATGTTGACAATAACGTTTTTCCTCTTTCAATTTGAAATATGGGGAAATGTGTGCTTGTGTGTGATTGTCCGTGCAGCATGTACATTAGTCAAAAACAGCTTCTATGCATAAAGTGGCGATATTTTGCAAAATGGTTAATTCAGATGTAGCAATTGCGAAAGTAAAAAAAACGAGTCGTCATCAATGCACAGTCGGTCAGCTGAGTACCCATATGTAAATATAGGAAATGGTCACACTCTTCTCCTTGAACGAAGATAAAACAGGAAAACAAAGAATTTAATGATTTCTAAATGCCTAGTGACCAATTCAAACAAAAATAAATTCATACAGGTAACAAACCCAACACATTAGGAGATAACGCTAATTAATGATACGAATATCGCGACGGTTACAAAGATTAATCGACAACTTTTATTGTATTTAGAAGTCATTGTATTTATAGTCAACTACTTCTGTGCTATACTTGTCTTTGTGTTATTTCATATACGCGTGGTATGCTTTATAGATGTTAGTAATAATTATTTTTATGTGATAATTTTAGGCGATTTTGTTGCTTTAATTGGTCATCCCAGGTTGTGAAAGCATAAAAAGTTTTCTTTTTGCTAATAATATGCTACCTAGCACGATTTATAATATGAGCTGTAAATGTGTTAATTAATAAATTTTTTTCATAAATTTGAACAAGATTAGACGGAAGAAAGATTTCCAGTATCATTTTTTTCAAATTCTATAATCCTGGAAATATATTATTTCTTATGTTAAATATTGTGATATTTAAGCAACTATGCTGATACGTTATATTGGTCTTTGACATTTTATTACAGAAGTGAACGGACAAAAATGCAAATGTTCTACAATCCTTAGTTGTGTGATATTATTTGCCTTTTATTGTCCATTTATTTATATGGAAAAGAATGAAACAGTGCTCAGAAGACCATAGCATTCTAAATGTTGCCAACTCGTTTAATAAATTCATATAAATTAATCAATGACTTTTTTTATAATGAAAATTAGCTAAATCATGTTTTCTTATTGTTGGTAATTATGCATTTGTTATATAGCCTATATATTACATATCTATAATCTGGTGTTGGTATTTCTGTGAATAAAATGAGTGAAATAAAATAGCTGTGTAGTTATATTTTGGTAGAGTTTTGTAAGCCAAATATCTACTTGGCATCTTTTCTAAGTACGCACCTAGTGTTTGTAAGATATCTCTATACATTATGGATATAACAGGTCTACACTAAAAATTGGTAGACATGTTTTTTAAAGTTCAATCTCTCCAGTCATGTCGGATTGATAACAATGAGGTCTGATCCATTGATTTGTATCAATAACTATCCGGTGACCCCTAAATAAAAAGTCACTCTTTGGAATATGGAAATAGTGTGTGTGAGTTTTCTTTTAGGAGGTCACCTGATTGTAACAGCTGAATTTGCTCCTTTTGTTACAAATCTAACATGGTTTAAAATATTAAACACCAGTTAGCATGCCGACCAAATTTCAATGTATTGAATCTAGTATTTATAGAGATATTTATATTCTAGGTGTATAGATAGTTAGATTAATTGCAATGTCTATAATATTATTCATGAGTTCTAACATTAATATACAACAAAATTTCGTTTCGAAAGGCTTGTATTTCTTCGTTGTTCTCAGGGACCGTTTCAAGATAATTGACGTCTTGATCGAAATAGGATCGAACCCACAACCTTACAAGTGAAACAGATCAATGAACAAGACCCCCATTGTTACAAATCCGGGATGACTGGAAAGATGAAACATTAAAAAACATGTCTACTAAATTTTACAAATTTCTTTTGGGGAAGAAAATGAAAGGTACCCTAAATGTTTAAAATGTAAATTAACGAGTACGGTGACATCAATATGAAAATATGATAAAATCACGATGAAATATCAATATATATCTACTGGAAATGCCATAATTTTATATAACCTGAAATGTGTTGAAAATGGCGTTAAAGGGAGTATATCATAAATAAAAAACGCTTTAAATGTCAAAACTAACACAAAACATTTTTTTATAATAACGTGTAAACCTGTATAATGGATCAAAATGAAATCAAAATGATATCACGTGACTCATATAGAGCGTCACAAAATTTGTTGTAACTTTAAACTGGAAATCAAGTTTAGCCTAAACCAAGACGCGTAGACAAAGTAAGCAAAACAGTTTAAATAGATACCCTTTTGGCAATTCGGGGTCAGTGAGTAGTCACGATATATTGGAAAGACTGTTGTTAAAAATCCTTATATATTCACTTAAACCCAATTAAAACTGTACAAAATAACGTACAACGTTCGATAACTCTCTAGGTAGAACCGTTATTAAGCGAATGTAGTTATAGAACCTTGCCCAGTAACACAATACATTATAATACACTGTTAACAGATTATTGATCCCGCAATACATTAAATATAAACAGAACAACTAAATCATCAAAAACAAAAATATCAAAATTTCGCAGTACAAAGATAACATTTTATTTTATGTATTATTGAGGAATTATTCTGTGAAATCTCACTATTTGAAACAGCAGAATTACCATTAGCATTTATAAAATACACTGTTTGGAATAAACACGTTACCTGTTATTATTTGAATGTTAAATAAAGGAGCTGAAAATAAGCAAAGCAATAAAACAGTATAGTTGTGTTATGCTTAAATACTTAAGACCTCGGGGCTCACATTGGGACAAACTGAACCGAGTACTGAATAACCTAAAAAAAAAACGCATGAAAAAAAAAGAAAACATAAAGGAAAAAGACAAATGCTTGCTTCATTGACAGACACTACTCTTTCATCTCCATCTGTGGAATTCTCATTCGATCATGTTGTGCAGTCAATGAAACAACATGCGATATTTCACTAAAACAAACAAATATTCCGTAATTATCATTATCAGTCGGGTCTTGTTACCTCAGTCGGAGGTACGTCTGACTATCAGTCCGGGGTCGTGCATTGGAACACAAATCATGACCCCTGGATTAAAGTCAGACGTGCCACCAAGCCGGGTCTTGTTACCTCAGTCGGTGGTGCGTCTGATTATTAGTCCTGGGTCGTGCGTCCGAACACCACCTATGACCCCAGGATTAAAGTCAGACACGCAGCCAAGCTGGATCTTGTTATCTCAGTCGGTGGCGCGTTTGACTGTCAATCCGGGGTCGTGCGTTCGAACCACACTCATGACCCCTGGATCAAAGTCAGAAGCGCCACCAAGCCGGGCCTTGTTACATCAGTCTGTGGTGCGTCTGACTATCAGTCCAGGGTCGTGCATTCGAACCCCACTCACGACCCCTAAATGAAAGTCAGACACGCCACCAAGCCGGGTCTAGTCACCTTAGTCGATGGCGCCTCTGACTATAAGTCCGGGGTCGTGCGTTAAAACCCCACTCATGACCCCTGGATTGAAGTCAGACACGCTACCATGCGAGGATTTGTTACCTCAGTCGGTGGCGCGTCTGACTATCAGTCCTGGGTCGTACGTTCGAACCCCACTCATGAGCCCTTGATTAAAGTCAGAAGCGCCACCAAGCCGGGCCTTGTTACCGCAGTCGGTGGTGCATCTGACTATTAGTCCGGGGTCGTGCGTTCTAACCCAAATCATGACCTCTGGATTGAAATCAGATGCGCAACCAAGCCGGGCCTTGTTAACTCAGTCGGTGCTTCGTCTGACTATCAGTCCAGGGACGTGCGTTCGAACCCCACTCACGACCTCTGAATAAAAGTCAGAAGCGCTACCAAGCCGGGTCTTGTTACCTCAGTCGGTGGTGCGTCTGACTTTCAGTCCGGGGTCGTGCATTCCAACCCCACTTATGAGACACGCAACTGAGGTAACAGTCTCCGTGATGATTGATATTAAAATGGGGTGTCTCATTGTAATTCGTCTCTCACCGCTGATTCTAATGAGAAAGTTATCCTTTATTTGCGAAGATGGGTATATTCGAGTACTGATTAACCTTCCAGGATCCGAGGAAAGAGTTGTTAAATGACGCTGAATATTCAACCAAATAAATCATTATCAGTTTTTAAATATAAGACACACAATTTAGTCATTAGTAAATATTTTTATATCGTTTATGTTATGATACACAGGTTCGGTTAGCTCGTTCGGTAACGCGTCTGACTGACAAGGGGTCGTTAACCTCTGTGAGGAATGGTTATGAACTACGGTGTACGGTCACGAATCTCCCACGTATTAATATATGGGAAAGTAGTCAGAGACTTGTAGAGATCATGTTTGTCAAACAGCACTGGTTAGCCACCTATCGGCTCCAAAGAGCCATGAACAGGTTCGCTGACAGATCTATATATCGTGACTGAAATACTGTTGTAAAAATTCAAACAAAGAATAAGGTTTGATACGATTGTGTTTTTAATTTACATAACTTGCTTTAGTTTTCTATGAATTTGACAAGGAAGTAATAGCAAATAGCTCATGTATTTAAAATATTAACCAATAAGAGATATGCTACAGTGACGTTTTATATTTTGGCTATGCATGGCGTATTATGTATACTGGTAATTGTCTTACTGTACCAATTTATGTAATTCAACAATATTTTTGAAAATATCTTATTTCGAATATTCTACAAATAACAGATTTGTCGTTCTGGATATCACCCAGATTTAGGTTCGAGCTTAGATCCGTATAATAAAAATATACGTGAAAAAGTTTTCCAGTTACTTGCGGAAGGACGATGATTTTACTCAGATTCATTCTGAGTTTTTCATCCACCAGTAAAATTGGATATGTCATTTATTACCTGAACTGTGTTGAAAATGGCGTTAAACCTCCTTATATATACATATACAGTGCTAGTGGGTCATCTCTATTAAGCCACCACTTGTCTTAAACAGCCATATTTTCTATTTCCCTTTTTTAATTTAAGGTTTTTATCAACCTGTGTTAAGCAGCCACCTGTTAATAGGGGTCACTTTTGCTCTTTTCCTTGAGATGGAATTAGCGAATATTTTTAACTTGTTTTTTATACATTGTCGACAATTACCCACTCATATAAATATATATTTATGCCGTGTGTATACACAACGTCATCAGTATTGTCGAATTAATTGTTGTTGCTTTCACGTATACTGCCATACAAGGCGAAGAAGGTGAACGAGTTGGCATACCGGATGCACCGGACTGATATCAAGGGAATCAAATGCGTTTGATATATTGGCTGTAACGGCTATAGGCGTTGAGTCTCTATTCTATTTCGTGTTCCTCTTTTTCTTCAAATATAAACAACTCAACCAAAACAACTCGTTTACTGACGATGAAGTCGCTACAAAAGAGTACATTAAACTTGTGGCGACATGTAAAACTATAATGTTGCTCCTGGACGTGTTTATGCTCCTGTTTACAACATTTCTTTCCCTAGACAGTGGAGAACAGCTCATAGCAGAGTTTCCTACATATAGAGCCGTTCTAAGCGTTGTGTTCATTATATCGAGCGTTGACAGTGGGCTTGATTTGGTCGGATGCGTCTATTACGTTCGAAGAGTTGCTGTCGTGTATGGTCTGATGAAATGGAAAATGTCAATTCAAAAACGTTAACATATTTCTTACAAACTGTCATAAAGGAACAATTTACTGTAAGCCGGACGGTAAGGTAATGGATTGGATGTTTACCAGTCATATGAGAAGTCGCAGGCTCGACACTACGTCCTCCCAAAAACAACATTCAGTATTGGTGTCACCCAGAAAAAACGATCTCGAGAACGATTCATATGAACTCTTACCTTTCTTTGCAATCAAACTATCTAAAATAAATTCGTATCAACAAATTACTTTTTCACAGGCCTGTGTGTGACTGCTTTGATAGTTTCCAGTTCCGTAGTATAAGACGCTCGGATTCAGATTATTTGATTTGTCATATATAAGAATGGGAGTACGTTTTGTCAGCTGTCTTTCCTATGATCACATTATACAGGTCTTAGATATTTTATTGCTTATTGTTTTATTGTTCCTATCAAATCTGATATATACAAGTGAATGTAATTACGTGTAACAATACATATGCGTGTGTATAATGATAAAAAACTAAATACTGACTTATGAATATCTACACAAGAAGAACTGAGATACCGGTGTTAATCATTTCTGTAATTACGTGTAACAATACATGTGCGTGTGTATAATGATGAAAAACTAAATAAAGACTTATGAATATCTACACAATAAGAACTGAGATATAGTACACCTTCACTTTAATGTGGAATTATCGGTCAATACGAAAATTTGATTGGTTATTTTTTTGGCGACCGGCAAAGAAGATTATATGAGAACATTTGCCCTAAATGTACAATTTCCACGAAGAAGAAATCAATGGATATAGATTTCATACAGTTCTCTGTCTTCTTCCTGGTACCGGACAAACGTACCAGGGGTGTTCCATAAGTCTATGTTTTCATTCTTTCATACAAAACGCATATTCTTAAAATTTGGTTCTCATACAATATCATAGTCTTTGACATTTTACATATTAAGTATTAGCACCGGCACAATACATTTTATTAGTGGTCGTTTTAACAACACATACCTTTAAGTTGACTACTAAGCAGTCGAAAATATACACGTTTTTATGTTTCACAAAATTGGATTCAGCGACTTCGAAAATATAGGCTTATCCATGAAAACGGTAATTACTTTACGAAATAGAACATTCTACACAATCTGATCACCTCGGCCTTTATGCTACGCAATAGACCTCTGAAATAATAAGGCGCCATTTTGGAAATACTTTCAGTCACATGATAAAGTAAAATGGCGACCCCCTTATGCCACCTGTTTATATACATGTACGTTGAAATATAAATGTTTGTTAACCAAGACTGATATTTTAAATTTCCCTCTAAATATGACCCATGTAAAGTGTATAAATAAAAAAATCGATATAACAACGCCATATATAATCAACTTAATGACGGATACATTATTTGTTACTTTCACGCGAATGAACACAGACTTGTAACACAGGCGATTCGCGTTGGTGTATTCTAGAGCTATACACGAGGTGTATTCTACGGAGGATACGGAAATACCCGATGTTTCACGATTGCATTCTACAGTTAGTGTGACGTCAAATTTACGATATGAGGACGTCACCGGCGTTCTCCGTGGTTCGTGCATAATACTTTTTGTAGATAGTAAGTGCAGAATTTGGTAGTTGAGTTTAAACGTATTCGTTTTACTTCGATTTTCACACGTTCTTACAAGATAGACAATTCACGCTCGAAATATTCCTACTTAGAATCAGTACTAAGCATATGTTGAAAAGTGTCTTATTCAAGAACACCACACCTAGCCGTGGCGAATGATCAAATCCAAGACACTCCGATCATGGATTCGGTGCTCTAACGTTGGACCACGTGATCAATGCAGAATATAGTATTTTAAGTATGAACAAGAGATATACAATATTGTAGATTAACTTTATTATCTGGCATAGTATAAATTTTGTTTACTTTGTACCTCCTAGTTAACAGTTATAGGGGAGATATACGGACTTATTGAACCTCCCTCGTATATGTTTATTATACAACGCTTTCACATATTAGGCATGTTAGAAAGTGATTACGATTGCAATATGGGATTATTATGCATGTGTGGTGGTGATCTTCGCAATCAAACTATCTAAAGTAAATAAGTATCAACAAATTACGTTTCAACGCCCTGAATGTAACTGCTTGGATAATTTCCAGTTCCGCAGTATAAGACGCTCGGATGCAGATTATTTTATTTTTCATATATAAGAATGGGAGCACGTTTTGTCATCTGTCATTCCTCTGTTATTAGATGTGGATTGCATTAAAACGTTGAGGGCATTATGTTTGTTTAAAAAAAATCGATAGATAGAAAGTCCAAAAACACTTTTGCTTTACAAATGTAAATAAGAATGTAATATAATATATGTAAAATAATGGGGTTTTTTTACATTTATTATCTGACCACTGAGATAGTTTGCAAACGAAAAAGTAAATATAAAATACTTTAAATAATTATGAGTTCAGATTTTATTCAGGTATATAAGATAATTATACAACATATATATTATGATGATAAAATAACAGTAATAAATCAAGAAAAATAAATAAGTAAAATAATTATAGTAATCAACTAAAAATTAAAGATCTTAATACCTGGGATAACCCATTAAAGCAGCAAACGCGCTTATTTCCAACGGGGTCCCTTCCCTTAAAATTGTGATTTTTTAAAATTTAAAAAATATGATTTACATTAAATCTTAAGAAAGTAGAATTTGATATAAACTTGTTAAAATGTAACAATACAAAAAACATTTAATTATCTTATACCCTCAATAACTGAATAATACATATATCTGGTGAACTTTATTTTTTACAATAATTGGTCGTCTCTTTTTGATAAATTAACGGGGAGTCACGAAGCTTGGTCTGTAGTTTATGCACAAGAGAGCATACGAGGGGCATTTCAAAAGTAATGCAACTGGGGTAATATAAAGCGGCGACAGTTTTTGGTAGCCCACATTGTGTTGTTAATTTTTCTGGTAGGCTCGAAAAAGTGTACCCATGTCTCATCTCCAGTAATAATGTCAGAAAACTGCTTTCTTTGATATTTTGGAAACATTTTAAGCAGTTTTCTGGCGGTTTCAAGTCGGACACGCTCTTGCTTGTCTGACAACAAATGAGGGATTCATCTAGCTGTAATACGTCTCATTTTTAAATAACGTTTTAGAATGCGGAATACGCTTGCGGCTGAAATACCAACTATACTAGCTATCTGATGAACAGTTAGTCTGGCGTCAGACTTAACCACATCACATACTTTGTTAACCATAATGTAAGAAGTAGCAATACAAGGACGTCCCGATTTTGGTGCATCATTAATGGAGTCACAACCGCTTTTAAACTTCTTAATCCGCCTGGTGACGGTGACATACGACACTTCATTCTGTCCATGAACAACACACAATTCGTCAAAAATCTCCTTCGCTGATACGCCAAGCTGGCATCGAGTCTTTACATAACCTCGAATTTCAGCTGCCTTTACACTTCTCTTGCCAACCATTTTACTATAGTGTCAATGACTATATGTTGCTTTTATCACTGTATTAGCGATAATACTGCGTATACACCTGTAAACTTGGTATGTATGTGTAAAGAATGGATGTCTCGCTACAGCGGTACAATTTTCACGAAAATCCCGTGCAAGGCGAGGCCACACGATAATCAGTTGCATTACCTTTGAAATGCCCCTCGTAGCATGGGACATTGCAAATGTATTTAGAAATTATCAAGCTAGTTATCAAATACATCAATTTTATTCTCCTCAGCTTATTAGCAAACTGAATCCCACGAGCCAATTTATTGCAAGGAAGCGAAAAATCGTTCATATCAAAATAAAATTATTTTTAATAACTGGACCAAGAACTGACCAAACAAGCATAAAATCGAGTCTTCGGCGCTCATTGTATTTCAGACATGGAATAAATAATATATGCTTCCTACGCTCGTGAAAATGATACGTTTTTATCGCAGACATCAATATTTATATTTAAAAAAATATGAACACTCGATAACGATGTATTCATTTGTCTCAAGACATTTCTTTATAATTCATGATGACAGACACCTGATCCGACGGTCTTGATCCGCACATTATATGCTTATCGCTTATTCCAAAAATAAACTGGTATGTCACCTGAATATGGCACACTACAGACGAACATTGGCGGAGATTGTTGAAAATGATAAAAGTAAACAAACAGTTAAAAGTTCAGTTCGCTGATTTAAGAAATACACTTTTGACAAAAGTTACTTTTTGTGTACATTTTTAAAAATCTGTCATTTTTATTATTAAAAACATAATTTTAGGGAAGTGTATTGAAGCTTTAGCTTGAACCAGGAAGTATCAATCACATTATAATGTAATATGTGACATTGTAATAAATCAGGTTATCATAACGAACTTGTAAACATGACCGTTGGTGTTCTTTTTGCCAAATTGGGTAATGTACATATAAAATAGTCCACACAGTTGACACAGATACAAATAATACAAATGGATATCCGTTAACCAATTTGGTTCCATTGCCAAAATTTATGGCCTGTATTAATGGCACGAATTAGTAAGCAAATTTGAAATAGTACGTTTTGTGTTTAATTGTTTAATATCACCGATGCACTATTATGGGTTACGTTTCAGTGGAGTAGTATACGTCATTAATGATCGAATTACATTTTATAACCACTGCAAATCATTAACATAGATATAAACCTTCTACTGATTGTTTTGATAGGAGTTAGTATATTGCCTATAGATATATTGTCACGATTTAAATAACCATCTATTGCAATTTTAGACGAAAATCAAAATTAGCTGTATATTGGTCTTAGATGTCTTATGGTTTATAACACGCACAAGCGATATGAAAAACGCAACACATGAAGAGATATTAAAACGCAATAGAAAGAGATATTAAAACGCAACACTGGAAGATAGGTCAGCCTCTTGTTTGTAGAGCTGTATGGTGTGCTGGATTTGTAACACAGTGGCGGCTGTGGATTTATGTGAATAAGTAACTGAAAACATCAGTGCGTGAAAATATAAATATTGATTATCAGTATAATATATATGCTCATTTTTATTGCTAAAAAGTGTTATGTATCAATACTATTTACTGTTCCCAAATATGTATCAAAACATATTATTTGAAAATTCAAAAGGACGTTGTAGTGCAGTGGATAAGCGTTCCACATCCGGCCGAATGACTCCCCGAAACAATCCTCAGTACTGGTTCTACATAGAAAAAGGACTCCAGAGCGATTCATATAAGTTAGGAGCTATCTCTGAAGTCATTAAATGCCATTTACCGCATTTAATAGGAATTAATTTTATATCTCGTGAAACATCCGGGACATCGAGGTAATGGGTAAATCGCACTCGAACAAAAGGTTATTAAAGGAACACATGGCGATGTTAAATGCCAGGGAAAAAATTGCTATAAATACATAAAGACTAAAGTTATACCTAAAATGAATATAAAGCATTTCTAATTATCATTTATAATAAATCTACGAACTATTTGATATTTCAATTCCGAAAAAAAAAATGAGACATCGGAATGAAATCGAATTCGAATCCTAATTCTAAAACATAGATATCACGCATACTGCTTGACGACATTCACCTCGTCATTTGGACTCGATCTGAGATTACCTAAATTCAACAATTTGTATCCAATAACAATGAATATAAATAAACAGATGTCTCTGAGGCAGGTTTTTTTTTATATAATTCTTTACAAGCTTCAAATCAGAGAGCTCTTTTTTCTAAGTTATACTATATACATTTCACAGTAACTACAGCATTGTTTTTATCTAATTTGGCACACTATTATATTATCGTTTATACATTTTATTGACAAAAATACTTTCCAAAATGTGTTAGTTATATGTAGTTTGAAAAAAATAAATTCAACTGCCTAAAGTTTGAAATTTTAGGGAGGAGTTTGTGATGTGATATACTCTGAATTGTTAACAAACACACGTGTGTATCTGTGTATTAACATCTTCGGCAGGCTAATGCAAACGATTAATGATGTATCTTTAGCACACTGAAACCCAGATGACAGATACAAAAGTTACACTTTAACTACTGAAACAAATTCCCGCTTCGGGAGTCCAATGTTTCTGTTTGATGTTCACTGATATGTTAAAGCCCATGCATGTATAACTATACGTAATAACGTTTGATACTAATTATGTATATTCCTATGTGTTATCAATAACATTTATATGTTATTTACAACACATTAACAATGTACGATATGCCTGTAATCATTACATGTCAGCGCCTTAGACCACTCTGACACTTACATTTTTCTTACACTATCATAGGACAGGTCAGTTCAATAAGAGTTATAAGAGACAAATCCAATATACAGTCAAACCTGTGTAAGCGGTCACCTCTATTAAGCAGCCACTTGTCGTTAACAGCCGCATTTGTTATTTCTATGCTTTTAGTGAAAAAGTAGTACTACTATTTATAAGAATTTAAGTATCGTTTCGATCCGATATTTCATGTACTTGTGTTTGCGATAATATTCTATATGAGCCGCGTCTTGTCGCGTGTTTGGCTCCTGGATGAATAATTCTTTGAGTCGAATTTCGCGCGACGCGGCTCATTTGTTTTTCCCGCTATTTTAACGTCACGTTATGTGACGTTACTTCCTGTGTTTATATATTTATCATACCATGATTAAGGCGATATGCCGAAACGTCGGTATTAAATTTTAACTAACGGTTTTTACGTGTTGGTGTTTTTTTAAACTGTATTATTATGCTTTTAGTGCAAATTAACCTGTATTAAAACATGATGGAAGAATAAGTAGAAGACGTGTAGCATATAAGATATGTTTTCCTGTTTAGTGTGTACATTGTTGGCAAAATGAAAGTAGTATTTTTTTTTTAAATGCATAATTTAAATATGACAATGCTTTCAATATTTTCAACATACATCAATAATGCCATTCAAATATAAAAAAGGAGCATTAAAATGAGGAAAAGGCATTTTAAAGAAGAATAACAAAACAATGGAACACGGACACATTTCGTATTTCAAATGGTGGGGCTATCCCTTGATACATATAATTGCATTTTGATATCAAAGCGGGGAAAAAACATTCCAATATGTACTCGTGTTAATGTGAATACTGTTATGTGTATTAAAATGCAGTACAAAGTGTTTAAACTAATATCCAAATAATAAAATCGGTATAATACATATATGTTAAAGTACATTAAATTGTTTTTTTCGAGATCTACGTGTTCCTTTAATACTTAGATATGTATAATATGTATGTGTTCCTTTAATACTTAGATATGTATTATATGTATGCTGAATCAGTATTTACTATTTCAAATTATATAATAGTGTTAAATCCTTATTATATTAAAATGATTCAATGAAGCATGCGAACTTATTTACTTTAATTTGCTATAGAATAAAGAACAAAAAACCAATGGTGGGCTTAAACCTTAGACCTTAAAATAAATGCCATTGTTTGGGACAGCGACTTTATCACCTTGAATAAGTGCACGTGTTTTAATAACAATAAATGGCATCGTGGGGCCAATGAAACGTAAATGTTTTCATCTAGAAATAAGATGCAGTTTATCTATTGAGTTCAAGTTATCCTACTGCAGTAGACGTGTAAATATGTTGACAATACAATACAGATGGGACGGTATGAAACCCGCCGTAATAGTCATAACAATTTAAATAGAGAGTACCATGTTTAACTTTTCACTTTGAAAAAGGATGAACTTTGTTGTCACTGCATATCGTTATATCGGTACATATATTAACATCTCCTTCTATACACGGTCTGTCTTCTTTTTTGAAGCAGTACCAAGATAAAGCAAAAATCGCCACTACACCAGCAATGGATCCTATTACGGCACCCGCGATCCAAGCGCTGTTCGATGAATCTGTTTTTTCGGTTTTTTCGGTGGTATGCTTCCTGCAACGGAAATAATGGTAAAAATATCCAGTAACATAGGCTAGAGTAAACAGGAGCACACAAAACATGTATGAATCACAACACACATAATCAAACACATAATTGTATGCGATTGTTAGTGGTATTTAGCTGAATAAAAGTTGTTGTATATAAAGTAATACATTGTATGATCACCCCCCCCCCCCACCCCCACCCGGCGACTTTTTTAACCTTTTAATGTTGCACAGATACGTGGTTAATATTAATATCCGTTCGTCAGTATGAAAAAAATGGGTCGTAATATAAGGCATAATAAAATATAATAAAATAAGAAAATGGAAAGGAAGCGACCCTTTTCGACTTGAATGGGGCTAAATAATGCTCACACACCATTCCTCTGCACCCATCCCCATCGCTATATGTATCATACATACGTTGTACAGCATCCATTTGTACTGATACACGTGGAGTCCGGTAATTTGCAGAACCAATCATGATGGCACCAGTAATCGAACTTCAGACCAGTACAACGCCTCTTTCCATCAATGCCTATTATCAAAACAAAAGTTCTCAATTTAATATTTTCCATAGACGTTTAAAGCAACAGTGTCCAATAAGGCAAATATGATATTACGGTATATATTCATACGCTAAAACATCCAATACTATCTGTTAAAATAATCTTCCTTGGAATATTCTATAGATATAACCTGATATCTCCCGAATCGGGTCTATTAATTAACCCCCAATGAAAACAGCATGGAAGTCTGCCCGTCCAACAATGCATAGCAACCGCACGCTTACTAAACAGTGACATCATTCAAACTTTCCCTGAAGCAACTGACCAATCAACGTGCTCACGTGTACTGCTATTTAACGGACCCAATCGGGAGAGCTGTGTCCGTTCTACAGACTATCCCTTAAAAGCAGACTGTGTATTGAATTTATAAAAGTAATTAAATATGTAGCATCTATCCAATCCCTAGCATAAAAAATGAGTTTCATGTTCCAAGGATTAAGAAAGACATCAACACTGAATCAAACAAGGAGACGTTATTTCAGCAAGACTGTTGCTGTGCTGGTTAACAATAATCCATTGGAAGAACAGCATGAGGCAAAAGTTGAAATATAACTTTGTTATGTGATGTTTTCATACATTGATAAAGGAATAGAAAAAGTGTCCAAAATTAAAACCAATATTTTTATATTATATACTATTATAATTAGCATGGAAAATAATATGCCACACTCATCTCGACCCGTAGCAACCGCTTAATCAGCATTCTTTTGGTAAAAAGTAAAACAGCTATTTAAAAAAGGCTTTATAACCTGATCATTTGTACGTTTTTAAAAAGACTATTTACCCTTGGTATAAACGAGTAGTCCTAACGCAACAAGCATGACTGTTGCCTTCACTGTAGTTGACATTGCTGGAATATAAGAACATAAACAATATCACGTACTTGTCTTTGTAAAAAAAGCAGCCATATTGCCAAAAAAAAATTTGTAATTTTTTATTTCATTGTAACAGTTTAACAATAACAGATGTAAAGAAGCACATTATAATATAATATATGCAAAATTCAACCTTTTCATATTTGTAAAAACAAGGGCAAACTTTTCTTTTAGTGAATTTGTTTACTCCCATTCTTTATATATATATATATATCGTTTAAAACGGTAAACCAAAGAAAATACTGGTGAAACAGAAACCCGCTCTCCGTGCGTTGTATACAAAATAAGATAACTTCATTGAAGTATTCAATATAGACATATATGCTGTATGTTACATATTTGTACAATATATATAATCTCGAAGACTGACTATGTAACATTATATATTTCTAATTTAAAGAATTATGTAACATTTACTTATTTATAGACATTAAAATCACCTGAGACTTTTTTTTTATGTTCTTTAAATACTAAAAAGTAGCTTCTTTTTATAATAATAATAAAAATTGTATGAAAAAAACGATTGGAAGGACCAAGTCTACTGTACTTGATTGTATAAATATTTAAAACAATTTAACCACAAAAACCCGGAGGGGAATCAATAATGTATCTTACAATAGGTTTATATACCTCCCACAGAGCATCAAATCCTACCAAATTAAAGTTTACTTTTGCTATATATCTTTCTGTGTTATAAAGATTTCGAATATAATGTTTAAAGTTTGTTAAACAGAGTTCTTTTTTATTTAAGTTATGGTTGAAGATGATTTTTGTTTGGTATCAATAATAATTTATTCAACACTTGGTCAAACTCTTTGTTTCCAAATAGAATATCAGTAATTGACCAGTTTGTAATAATAGCACTGTTCTTTTCTTTGATATAGTCAACAAGACTAGACATAAATTGTTTTGATGTTGCACAGTCTATAAATAGTTGTTTTATGGTTTCAATTTCTGTCTGACAGAATGTACACAATTCTGAAACAGCGATATTCATTTTCTTCAGGAGTGAGTTTGTACCCAATATTTTATGGTTGATTCTATATTGAAACCATTGTAAATTCGTATCTGTAGTGAAACTAAATGGTAGAGCATAATATTTTGACCATCTTAAATTAATTCTTATATCTAACTCCTCTTCCCACTTACATTTTGAAGAAGGTTCACTATTTTCTGAAAAAAATGTTTTATATATTGCTCTACAACCCTTTTTATCTTTAACAATAGTCAAGACTGGAAGTGGACATATAGGGTTCTGGCAATTACTGGCTTAGTGTTGACACTTAAATTTATTTATGTATTGTCTTGCTGATGTAATAAGCCCTTCTAATTCAAGAAAATTTGTATTGATATTATACTTGTTGATGAATTCTCTAATGGTATACAAATTGCCATTGCTATTCATTAGGTCATTTATAACTAATATTCCTTTAGAAAACCAATGCTTATAAAAAATGCTAGAGCCTCCGACCTTAAGATTAGGGTTGTACCAAATGTATGAACTTTGTAAACCTGACCATGTGGTAGGTTCGATGTTTGATGAAATTTTTTTGTATGACATGAAAGTATCTTTCCAAAAGTGATTATGAATTCTATTGATGTGGTTGTTAATAAATCTGAACCAAATGCGGTGAAGTTTAATATAAACGGATACATTGTTTTAAAAATATCCAAATATATTTTGTCAGTTGTTAATAAACGTCTTATCCATGTCAGCCTTAGAGAGGAAATAAATAATTCTAAGTTAACCATTTTTAAACCTCCTTTCAAGTACGACTGGCAAACTACCGAACGTTTGACTTTATCAGGTTTCCCTGTCCATAAAAAATTAAAAAATAATGAATTTAGTTCTTTTATTTGATTATCTTTTGGATTCGATAATGTTAAAACTGTATTTTTTCCTATTGGGGTAAGGATTCTCTGTGACCAATTTATGAAAAGTTGTTTAATCTGTTGTATTTTATCTTCATAGTTTATGTCAACAATTTTATCTAAATCAACAGAAAAGTGTATTCCCAATACCGTAAACTCATTAACCCGAGATAGATTCCATTGTTCACATAATTTTAAGTCACTTGTTTTCATTGAACCTATCCAAACTGCTATTTTTTCGACATTTACATTAAGGCCGGAGATCTCTGCATAAAATTTTAATACCTTAAGAGTGTTTAATAAAGATTTCTCAGACTCATCCAACATGAGTGCAGTATCGTCAGCATATTGTGAAATCAAAAATTCTGTATTGCCAATTTTTATTCCTTTTATATCAGGGTTGGTTCGAGTCAGGACAGCAAGGATCTCTTTACATATGATGAAAATATACGGGGATAATGGATCAACTTGTCTACAACCGCGTTGTGGATAAAACCACTCAGATAAATGCCCGTTAACAATTACACATGATTCAACATTTGTATAAAATAGCTGTATCCATTTTTTTAATTGAAGAGCCAAAACTGAAAAACTCTAGAACTGAGAAAATAAAAGACCAACTAACGGATTCAAACGCTTTCTCAAAATCGATTAAAAGAAGCATTCCATGTAAATGTTGTTTTTCAACATACAATAATCTAATATTTTCACCTATATATCTGCCAGATAAAAAACCTGTTTGATCTTCATTAATAATATGTGGTAAAATATGTTGTATCCTTTGTGTTATACTTGCTGATGCCAGTTTGTATGACACATTTAAAAGAAATATTGGACGCCAGTTTTTTAAAAGTTGTTTATCTTTATTTCTTTTTGGTAAACATGTAATGACTCCTTGTCTTTGGGAAATGGACAGTTCACCTTTGATAATACCTTCGTTTATAGCAATAATTAAGAAATCCCCTATATCATACCAGAAAAACTTAAAAAAAAATCAACAGTAAAACCATCTAGACCTGGACTTTTATTATTCTGCATGTTTTTCAGACAATGTAATACTTCTTGGTAAGTAACGGGGCCTTCGATTGATGATTTTAAATTTTCATCTAGTACAGGGACATCAACGTTTGAGAGAACAATCTTTAAATCTATGTCGGTGGTTTCATTATATGAGTACATTTTTTTATAAAATAATTGTGTTTCTTTAAGTATTTCTTTTTGCGAGTTTATAATTTGACCATTACTAGTTCTAATGTTTATCATTGATTTCGAAATAAAATTTCTGTTTTCTAAATTACAAAAAAATTTAGAATATTTTTCTCCTTCCTGTACCCACTTTGCTCGTGATCAAATTTTATTCCCATCCACTTTTTTTTATAGTTGTTATATTTCTATATATAAATTTTCCTCCCTTTTAATTTCTGTTTTTTCTTGAAAGATGAATATGAAATAGTTTTTCCTCTGATTTCTAAAAGAAGTACTTAAAAAAATAATTAATGATTTATGCTAAATTCTATATCTTTGTTTGCAATAGTATGTATGTCTGCGAAATGATTTTCTTTAACAGATAGAGATTTCACCATTCTAATTGTATTTTTTATTTCTTCAACATATTTTGTATCTTTTAATAATGAGTTGTTCATTTTCCAATACGATTTACCTTTTTTAAACTTTCCAAATTCAAATGTAAAGAATATTAACGAATGATCTGTTCTGTAACCTGGTTTAATTGTAACTTTATCAATGTCTGCCATTAGAGGTTCAGAAATTAAAAAATAATCTAACCTAGCTTTCTTTTGCGTATTCTTTTTGAATCATGTATATTTTTTTTCTAAATTTTGATCCCGCCAGCAATCAATTAAATTACATCCCGCCATTAATTCTAATACAGTATTTCGAGCATTTGGATTATTAAAATGTAAATAGTCAAAGCAATATATATCTGGATTCAAAACCAGGTTGAAATCTCCTGCTATAATATAAGAAGAATCTTTAGCTAAAATATTATTTTTAATTTGATTATAAAAGTCGGGCTCGTCTTTATTAGGACCATAAATATTAATGAGAGTATTTTTTTTATTTGCTATAGTTGTTTCCAATATGAGTTTGTTTCCATTTTGATCCGTTTCTTTGGAGTGAATATTAAATTCAAAATTATTATTTAAAAAAATGGCAACTCCTCTAGACTCTAGACCAAACTCGATAGTAATAAACAAGATTGCCTGCATTCACGTTTCCAATTATGATTCAAACAAAGGTATGTTATACAATGGACACTAAATAATAGAAACGTCAGTTACAAATATTTTCGATAGCAGTTTTCCTGCTTTAACTGAAAATCAGAACATTCTACTGAATTCGTCATTCTTAACATGACACCAATACTAATTTATTGATAGATCATATAATTAGACTTAAAATCAATGAATTAGCTGTATAAATGTACATGTGTCTCAACACTGCATCAGCTATTTATATATTTTATATAATATATGCACAGTTTAAGATACTGTGACAAAAGTCCCTACTCAATTCTGACTCATATATGATTTGGCTTTAAGGTCATCCGTAAAAACAATAATGACACCTCTTCAGAAGTATGAGGAGACTACTATGAACAAAAGTGGAGCATATTTGAGATCCTATTTTTAGATCTACATGTTATATTCTATTCAAGAATCCTTGAAACAAAAACGAAATTCAAGGTGCTCATTTAGGATAACAAAGAGACTGAGATGCATTTATGACCATCGTAAGATCAATATGTCCAGGTGGATTTCAATGACATATTTAAGATGCTATGTTTAAATCTACACGTAATATCCTATTTGAGAGTCCTTGAAGCGAAAAACAAAATTCAAGGTGCTCATTTAGGATAATACAGAGAATGAGATGCATTTATGGCCATCATAAGATCAGTATATCCCGTTCTTCTCAATATCGTTCTATATGCGCATGGAAACAGCATTATAGCGGTAGCTATTTTAAGGAAAAACATAGTTAAGGAAATATACTATGTCACTGACATGAGAAAAACAGAAACAACACCCTTATAATATAGTTTTCAGTTCTTACGTTCTGGCTTTACTAAATTTAAGTTACCTCTCTGTTCATAGCAAAATAGTCAACCAGTTTTACATGCCAATGCATGCGTGCATACATATACACATACATACATACGTACGTACGTACACACGCACACATATACACACGTGTACACGTACATACGCAAATACATTCGTATATACATACATACACACGCACATACGTACGCACGTATATACCTACATAAGTACATACGCACGCACATCAGTATATACGCACATACATACGTATACACGCCTGCATGTACGTACATACATACGCACACAACACATACATACATATATACGTACATACGTACATACATGCACACGTGTACACGTACATACGTAAATAAATATGTACATACATACACACGCACACACCTACATAAGTACATACGCACGCACATCCGTACATACATACGTATATACGCACGCACGCACGAACGCACATACATACGCACATACACACGTACATCCGTAACCCGTACATACGCACTCACGTAAACACGCACGTACACATGTACATGCGCACGTACGCACGTAAACACGCACGTACACACGTCCGCAAGTACATACGCACATACGCACGCACGTACGCATATATACACGCCTTATGTATACATATCCACTCAATAATAATGGTGTACATACATTACTGACACATAATTAACGGTGAAAATATATTGTTTTAAATATTCAGCTCTATCCTTTGTTACAAACACACATCTAAATCAGTTTGCCGAACCTGACTAGTAACAGTTTTTTTTACACCGAAAGGTTCCATATTTAGATATGGTGCGTGTACATTCCAGCGTGGTCAAGTGTACTAACAATATATTAGGTATTTATGAATTTAAATGGACATGAGTGACGTTTATGCCTACACACACTCACACACACACTAAACACAAACATGCTATCTTTCAATACCAAGCGCTGTCGTTAGACACCGCAGATATATATATATATATAAACATGTAATTAAGTCACTGATCACAAAATAACAATATTATTATTACAGGATACAATATATTCTACTATCTCGTCGCATGTAATGTTAATGCAGGTAACAAAAAATATTGAGATTAATTAAGCTTAAACGAGTTGAGTTACACAATAAGCATTACAGTGAAAATGCACAGGGAGTCTAAGCGATAATATTACAGTCTATTTTGTAAACAGGATTAGAGTTTTATATTTTATATGTTCAGTTGAAATTCAGATCAATATTTAAGATTATTCTTAATATACATACCTTAACCTACTGTGTAATATAATATGTAACTTTATTCTCATATAATAAAGAAAGCACATACATAAAAAAACTTACTTGTTGCAGTGCAGCAAAAAAAATTTAATTACTGAATTTTGGCTTTTCACAAATTTTGTCATATAGCAAGTTCTCAACTTCAATAACTTTATTTATTAATAAACAATTCTATATTCTTATTCTATAAAATTACTATCAAATAACGTATAGGACCCTCACAGACTTTAATTGGATATCCATGTATCATGTATTAAGATCAAAGAACAAATTACAACATAAGGCGGTGACTTTGATTACAGCAGTCACTAAAACTCACATTTGATATAGACGTGCATCCTGCCATGTAAGGTGATTTAGGGGATAGTGTAAAACAATGACATATCATTGGTTTAAACTAAACATATATAAAAATACATAAACAGCGCATGCATATAATAGGAAAACTGTATCACAAAAACAATACTAATTATCAAAATATATCATAATAAGAATAAACATGGGATTTTACAAAAGCGTACACTACACTTCCTCCGAAAACACACGTATGAATTTATAGTAGATTTATATAAATTTATAGTAAGCCATTGAAAATTTATGGTTTTAACTCATGCAGATCTACAACTGGGTACGCACACATGTGCAGATCCACAACCGAGTACTATCTCCTGTTCTCCAAGGTCCAAGAGGTAGCAAACTATTGTTAATTGTTAGTGATTTTATTGTAAATTCGTGATCTTAATTCATGCAGATCTGCAACTGTATACGTATACGTGTGCGGATTTCTCTGTAATTTAAGATACAGGGGAAGATAGACTATTGTTAAGTGAGAGTGAGATATTGTAAGTACATGGTTTTTACTCGTGCATATCTACAACTGGGTTTGTATGCCAAATTTGGTAACATGGAAACTATTTAGAGCTTGGTTTAAACATTTTTTTTTTATAAAATACGAGTTTACATAAGTAACACCACAGACGAGCAGGTGTAAATATACGTGTACCAATCGAAACTATTTTACCGTCTGTATCAACCATAACGAACAATTCTTATTTTACAAAAGCTGCTAGGAGCAATGGCTCGACTACATCAGAACTTGTGTTCACATACAAACTCTAAATCAATGCTATACTCCGACAATACAAGAAAACTCTTATTTTGGCGAGTGTTCTATTATGGCGCTTCGATGGTCGTGCCAAAACCAAAGCTCCGCTCTTAAGTCAGACGTCAATTCGATTTGACTGTTGGACGATAAAATTATTAAACAAATCCAATGTCTCGAATTGCCGTTGTGTTTCAAATTACTAAACAAAAATTAAAATTTTAAGAAATATTTCTTTTCTGATAACAATATCAATCTTTGATTAATACATCACTTTCATTGTGTGTTTTTTTATCCTGTATTTTTTTTACTATTTCTTCTTTGTATCCACTTATCGGCGTATCTTTGAATTAGGTATCAAAGTTTCATTGAAACATTTGGTATAGTAGAATATAAGACTTAAGGTTTTAAAATGAGATTTGAGAAAGAAATGTTTAATTTATTATACAGGATATAACGCTGAATGATGTTAATATTATGGTGGGAATTATTTTTTTTAAAACTACATAATTTTAATTTGGGTTGTTGATATGATACCAAACTTAATACGGAAGGTTTCTCCATAATTTTATTCACTCCAGATAGTTAATACAAAATGAGAGTAATGATAACAGTTCTCACTCCAAGACCAAATGACAGTAAAAATATCAGATATAACCGCTTTGCTTTCTAATATTAAATTAAAGATATAAGTTGTGTCCCCTTAACTGAATTTTTATACACATAATTCGAGTATTGATAACACTGTCAAACTGTCCTGATTAATATCCGCGTCACATTACTACAGTTGACCTGTATTCTATGCTGTTTTATGAATATCAACGTCACAATGCATTTTGTATGATTAATGTAAATAAGATCACATCTAAAATAACATCACTCTGAAAATGTAGCTATAATTTCCATTTTCTCTCCCATACAGTTAAACCTGTGTAATCGGTCACCTCTATTAAGCAGCCACGATTGCAATTTCCCATGTTTATACTTTTAGAGCATATTAACCTGTATTAAGCAAACACCTGCCTTAAAATGCCACGTTTGCTTCTTTCCTTGATTGGCTGCTTAAGACAGATTTCACTGTATGTTATCGTTACTTTCATTTTGTAATAAACAATTTGTATTAAATGTGTTGAGTGAATAAAACTATAGAGAAACAATTAGTGTTATGTCTGAAATCAAACAACACCCAAATTATCTAATTAAAAAATAAAAATAAAGTTCCAAACATAATACTTCTATTAATGTTGTTTTTTATTCAGTTTAATTTCGATTATTTAGATTATCGTGATGGCAAGTTCACGAACGATAGTTGACCAGGTTTAAACTATTGTGTTGTTACTCTAATAATTATATATATATAATAATAACAAAGCAGAGAAAAAATGTGTCAAACCTGAGCTCAAAGCAGCAAATCCAAAACTGATTATAAATGTCCTATATATTTATAATATACGTTCTTTTAATACTTTTCTGTCAAGTTCAATGTCACAAAGTGCTGTCTGTGAATTTTAATGTCTGTGAACATGTTATGTTTTGATTGTTGCCAAAACAGGTATCGCCATCCGTGTCGGTTGTGTGGTTGGAGGAACGTTAAAAAAGTACGTGAAATAAAATATAACAGTTACAGTTTCTCCAATGATATATCGAAAGACCAAATCATTTTATTTACTATATCGATGAGTATACGGTCAAACCTGTGTAAACTGTCACCTGTTGTAAGCAGCATATCGTCTTAAGCAACTATTTCTTGCTATTTCAAATTTCTATGCTTTCAGAATAAATGTATTAAGTAACAAAGGCCATTTTGTTTCTCTCCTTGGTTGATTGCTTAAGGCAGATTGTACATGAAGTTGTACGAGTTTCGTTATATCCAACAGTGTATGTAAACTGAATCGGCAGAACCCACTAAATTTCAATATCATGACATTAACCACCGTATTAAGTGATCGTTTTGCAGTTCAGGACATACTCGCTTGTTTTTGGATTCATTCGATAACTTAAAATCTTGTTTTTACTGAACAAAGTGTTTAACCTAAGTATTAAATAGGACAATAAGTATAATGTCATGACATTTTCACATACTGACATCCTTACAGAATAAGGATATTAAATGTCTTCTTGGGATAGTATGCCAATTTTGTACTTTATTAAGGTCAATTAGCAATGGAATTAGCAGCGGTTGGGCCAAACTAATAAAAGAATACAAAAGAATAACAAAATAACAATCAGGATGTTGTTTATTTAAAAAAAAAAACAGTATTTTTTAGGTGTAACGAATTAAGGAAGTTTAAGAAATATACCTCTTACCTATTTTATAATCAACTTTTATTCCTCCATTTAAAAAAAGTCTTTTAAATCCAACACATAGTGTTGGTCATGTTGCCCGATGTTTTAGTAAAGAGCATGTTTTGTACTATAATTATTTTGTCAGTTGTTTTATGGTACACTCTGGTTCATCCAGTATACATATTTATAGGATCGAAAAAAATGTTATGTGTTTATACACAATTAAGCTAAGGGCAAAACTGATCCTTTCCGGATTACCCTGTGTCCGTCGTGCGCCTGACGTATGTCATTAAATCTGTATTAAAAGCATAACAACTAAGTCCACTGAAAATAAACTTAAAAATTGTTTTGATTTGCTTCTATCCGAAATGACGTTGAGCATAACTTACAAGTTGAAAGAAAAAGTTGTGTTTTCGCGATAATCTACAAGCCCGTAAAAAGAGTCAAGATTTGTTGCTTTAAATCACGATTTTCACATCCATAATGAAAAATGGATATAGTTTACCAATAAACCTTATAGTATACTAGTTTTGTTATGTCTCTCATATGCTCACAGTACTTAGACATTTTATTTTATTTCACTAAAATATTTAAAAGTTTATGTTACATAATATATTCGCCACATTGGTGCAATAAGGTACCAAGTGTATATGAAATAAGAAGGCAATTGGTACCTTTTTGCACCAATGGGATGATATGTAAAACATGTAAATAAACGGAGTATGTGGTAACTAAAATTACAACAAAACTATTGTATAACCCTCCTGAAATATTTGATAATAAACAGTTAATATTGTATAGCGGCATTACCAGTATATATGTCTTTTCAACACAATAAAACGGGTATAATTGTAGTATTTAGTATACATTGTGAAATACTGGAACGTGTTTGGTGCAAAATGCCATCCTTTAAACTCTCAATTATCGGTGATATTTGAATTAGACCTGACCTCTGGAATAACGTAAATGATTCAGTAGTTATGTCGTTAACGTCCGAAAATTTCCGGGCATCATCAATTAAATCTGGGAGAGGGTTTTCAACTTAGATTTATACTACACATGATATATTCCTCCTTAGCATAGTGGTTATAGAGTTCGAATCAGGTATTGTATTTGTTCATTTCCAAAGCTACACTATTTTTCCTATAGTACTCCATAAACAGCTTCTAATATATAAAAAATGGAAAAAAATATTTGTCTGTAAATATGATTTTTTATCTTTACACATACCTATATAGCGATTGTTCTTATACTAAAGGATGACAGAATACCCTCCGAATATATACGATTGAATCGGAAATTTTATGATTTATTCACGCTTAAGAGAAGTACATGAATCTGCTGTTATAATTATACGGAATGCCATTAGAATTCACGAAAATGTTTGTCATATTCATAAACATTTTTTTTTTCTTTCTTTATTAAAGAAATATCTTCAGATACTGGTTATGCAGCTTTAATATCGACTTTGCAGGATTTTATTTCATTTTCGATAATAATACAATATTGGTTTTGAATAACACGATAAGAGGATTGATTGGTTTACACATGTATTGAAGAATCTTTATATATAGTCTTAAACCCTTTGCATAACTTCCTTGTTTTATGCAAATTAAAAATAATGTCTTTGTACTCAGTCTGATATGTGATCCTACCCGTATATTCGGATGATATTATTTTTGGAAAACGATTTGTTTGTAACCAATGATATTTAACACAATATCATTAAAGTATCTATATACTTCTATGCAGATACCTAAGTTAGGTTGTATGCTGTAAAGGAGCATTAATGCATGAAAGGCACACCTTTATAGTCTTAAGTGACAAATAATGTATAATGTACTTTATTGTATCTGTGTTATCGATATGTTAGGGGTTTTTTTACGAAATGTAAATTAGTACTTTCAAAAGAAATTTCTCACGGTTCTTATCTAGCGTGACGTCTCAACTCTAGTTTATTACTATTTAACTATCACATGAATGTGGCGTCTCAGATAGTAATATTTCTATATTACCATTTACGTATGTATGGTTATACATGCGAACATATATATATGTTGTTTTTGTTGTATGGTTTTTATCATTTTTTCAATAATTTTCTAGTCACATCGCAATGGTGTCTACTTGAGACAGAATTCCAAGCGCTGCCTCATTGGAGCATTATGCCGCAGACACATGGTATTATATCCCAACCCAATCATATTATACTGACATGTGCCGACTAGACCTAGAATTATCCTCTTAATGCTGAGCGTCAAGCTAGGAAATGTGTATCCCTTAAAATTTGACGATAATGTTTTACCGGTAGTAATTTAATACCATTTAATGAAAATGTATTAAAACTTTATTATTTGTTACAATGTGTATTTGTGTAACGAAAACCAGTTTTAACGATATGAGGGCCATTGAAAATGTATTTTGGCTTGAAAAAATGTTCACAAATTTTAAATCGGATTCTATATAACAACAGCACGAAGACAAATACGTACGTATTGCGATATAGTCTAACATGTTTACCCAACATAGCACAACTTTTTATGATTTCTTTTTAATTCTTAGCTAATGTTTTCTTTGTTTGTAAAGCGTCGCATTCTTAAGTCTATATTTGGAAAAAAAAGTAAATAACTTATGTATACAGTGTTTCAAAAAAAAACCCTGCCTGACAGGAAATACAACGTTTAAAGAACACCTAAACATGATTAGTATATATGTTTAGCACACCTTCATAAATACACACGTGATAACGGGCCTCGAAACAGTTGGTAGTAAACCGTCACTGGATACCTACCAAGCTTGTGACAATCGTGAAACATCGGGTATTTCCGTGTCTTCCGTAAAGGCCGAGGTGGTCTGCTTGAGCTTGTAGGTGTATATATCCTCGCTCTTTTTCCCGCTTAACCCGTTTTTAACAAATGCTGATATTGTAATGTGAATACGAATATGCCTTTTAAGTTTCAATTCTTCACAAACAAATACACATGTAATATCATGTTTTATATAATAGCAGTAGAGTTGTGGTTTTATATTTAAAGAAAAATAAATATTAGACTAATCCTACATGTGTTTTTAAGTATTATTGTCTTAATCGGTGTTCGACCAGCACTACTTTTGTGGTCGTATCGCCAATATGCGCCGCAGTGGGTAATAAAGGAACATCATCGAGCGGATTTGTCTTCCAGTATAAAGTTTCAGTATTCTAGAACATTCGTTAAAGCAGTTACATATCACTTGTACAACTGTATGCAGCGGAATTGCAATAAAGTAAATGTAAATAAGACAAACTAGTATATAGACATAGAAGGTATAATTAAATATTTTGGTTAAAAGAAAATTCATGTATTAAATGATTTTCAAATATGAATTTTAAAAATGTTAATGATTAAATGCGACTGAAAGTTTGCAAAGCTCGAGGCTATATACTATGCACTACTAGTTTGATATTTAAACATAACTGGAAATCATGAAACAATTAAAAATCATGTTTTATTGTGATATTTATTGGTTTATATGTACATATTCTGTTGATATACATGTATTTGTAGCATGTTTTTTTTATTCCGGGAAATCTTCCGCCAGAATGTAGCCTCCCAATGTTTCCATGTCCGTCAAGTGCCAGACGAGCCGGTCTGTATACAGTTCACTGTCTGGAACCGTGCAGTTTGGAAATGTCCTATTGTAATGATATTTTAGTCGGGGCCTCAAACACCTCGCATATCTTCTTGTTATACTGAAGCAGAAACAAAAAAAACTGAATTCACTTAATATAGTTTTTTACGGCAACGTTGCAGTGGTGTTTCTCTTACGTTCACTAATCTATAACCATCTTTAAACACTAGAACGAGTTACCATATGAAAAAAATAATCACTATGTATTACTATTTAAATATATATATATGCTTTTTTTATAAAATTAGTGACCTCAAGCCAGTTTGGAAAATCTAAGTAAGCATTCTTTTCATTAAAAAAATTAATTTCTATCGAATTGATGAACACTGATGACAATAAATCATTTTTTATACTTCTGCCGAACTTGACCACGGGTTCGATCCTCCGCCATGGCTATGTGTGGTGTCTTTGAGCAAGACACTCTTCCGCATATGCTTTGTACTGGTTCTACCGAGGAAGGCTTCGAGCGTGATTTGTCTAAGTTGTAAGAACTTGTTTCACAATCGAAGTAAAATAAATAAGTTTAAACTAATAGAACTTGACCACGGGTACGTGAAATAGGACGCATTTCAGCCATTTGCTTTAAACTTGTTTATTTCACTTCGATTTTGAATAAAATTATTACAACTTAGACATTTATGTTCGAGGTCTTCTTGTGTAGAACCAGTACTAAGCATATGCAGATAAAATGTCCCGCTCAAAAACACCACACGTAGCCGAGGCAGAGGATCGAACCCACAACCCTCCGATTCTCGGCCCAATGCTATACAAATGGTCGATGCGCTTCACAATTCAACAATTTGCAAGAATCGTGCCCCTTTTCAAAAGAAAAAAGTTTTTTTGTTTTTTTTTTGGAATGGGGTTTAACGCCATTTTCAACACATTTCAGGTTATATATGGCATATCCAGTTTTACTGGTGGAGGAAGACCTCAGACTGAGTCAGACTGAGTAGAACCACCGTCCTTCCGCAAGTAACTGGAAACTTTCTCACATAAAGTTTTTGGAGCGAGCGGGACTCGAACCTACGACCATAGCGGTGAGAGGTAAGTGATCTTGAGACGGCGCCTTAGACCACTCGGCCACGGAGGACCCAAAAGAAAAAAGAAAAGAAAGATTATACATTTCTATTTCAACCGTGTGAATTTGTTTTCAAAATACATAGCTTTTTTTTTTCATCTAAATGCCGACGACAAGATAGGATCCGGAGATGGTTCCTAGAACCATTCTTACAATCTATGGTATAACCATTCCGAAACAAACCAACAACTTCCTGTGGGCAGCTACATCACCAATAATACAAAAGTTATTTATTTTACATCGATTGTGAAACACGTTTTTTATAACTTACGCAAATCCCGCCGGAAGTCTGCAGAGGTAGACCTAGTACTGAGCATGAGGATAAATGTCTTGCATTAGGACACCGTGTTTGAAGATCGAACCAATGATCTTCATACCCTGCTGCGTCAAATACTCAAACTCTTGACCACCTGATATACAGTATCACACATACTAAATACAGGCTGCATTACCTTTCTACTTTTTCCAGACCTTCTGTCAATGAAACGTCTTCAGACCACTCGCTGACGCCGAGGTAGGGCATGATACACCTCCAGGTGGGTTGGTACTTCCCCATACAGGGTTCCGTGTCATATGTACCAACGTTGTCAATTTCTGAAAATAAAATGATGGTAAAACAGTTTTACCTTAAGTCGTAGATCAATTTAATCACTTACCATACACAAAGACTCCGTTAGTTAACAGACATTTGCTGGTATTTGCGAATTTATGACCCGCACGCATTAGACATAAAGTTACGGTACCAGACAACATTTAGATGCAGCTCGGTAATACTGACTATTTGGCAGCGACTTCAGTTATACCAACACTTGGCTAAGTTGATACTTAAAAGCTTGAAGTATACAGTAATGTAAACTGTATTTTAGGTAAGACAAACCTAAAAACACGTACCTAAAATACTAATTCTTTAAGTTTTAAAGTATTAACTCAGGTAAATGTTTGTGAAACCAGACCATGCCGTGTGGATTATAAATCAACGCTGTCGATTTCTGAATAAAACATGGATATTTTACCGGAATTGTAGAAATCTAATCTTATTCAATGCTATTAAGGATGTGTGAATATGTCGAGAAAGTGCCATACTAAAATGTCACACTGAGATCATATTAAATTATAGTTGCCATAGTTACCTGACATCACGTGTTGTCTTAGCGTTTCATCGGAGCATAGATTTGTTTGATGTTGTACAGCATCGATCACTGACGCTCCGTCGCTACATTCCCCGGCTCGCTCAGCTTCCGTTATACGTTCTTGGACACAACTGAGTATTGAGGGACGAACGTTTCTGTGGTACAGAGTATGAAGTCTTTATTAACTATTACTAAATAGAGTATAATGTATTTCCCCAGTATTTCATAACAATGTGTTATACGTCAAAAAGGTGTGTTTTAAGAAAGCAGATCATGATTTAGAATAACAACTCGGTGTGTTTTTTTGTTTTTTTTTCATGTTAAAGCCGGGCCCGATTAGATCAGTCCTTAGCGCGTCTGATTATCAATCCAGGGGTCGTGAGTTCGAATCCCCGCCCGGCAACAATCTCAGTGATGGTAGATGTACGACATTGCGTCTCATTACCATTCGCCTCTCACCGCTGATTCAAGCGGTAAAGTTATCAGTAACTTGCAGAGATGGGATGTGCTTGAGTACTGGTTAACCTTCCAGGATCCCAGGAAACAGTGATTCAGTGTTGGTTAACTGATCGTCTGTTGGTCCTCGATGGCATAAAAATGGCGCTAAATATTCAATCAATCAATCATGTTAAAACGATAGAAATATTGAATAGATAAGATAAGCACAAAATCAAACCAAATACACCTAGTCAAAAGGTATAGAAGACATTTTCATTCAAAGACCCTTTTCATCGGAACCGATCGTACATACTCGACCAATTCCGTCATACTTTGGTATTAGGATAATTGACGAGGTAGTCCGAATGCATCGGAACATTGTCGATATCCGTGGTCGTGTTGTATAACGCCTTGTAGGAAAAACATTTACTTCTGTCTTTGACCTCATATGTTTGAGCTCACTCGGTCAGAATTGTTTTATGTGGGAAAGTTTATAATTTGTTGACATAATGGCGGTGGTTCTATTTAGATTCTTTATGAGGTTTTCCTTCACAAATAAAGCTCTGTACCATTATACCAGTGTTAAATCCCAATATTTCCTCATTCATTTAAGTATATGGCGAATCATTTTTGGTTTCATAGAAATATGACATTTATACAATCGAATGATCATTGTATGTTAACGATTAATTTGATAATGCAATAACAATGTTCAGTGTACCAGATCACGCAGTGACAATTATACCAGACCTAGGTAATAAAACATAATCTTTGTTTATGGCCACTGGGTCAGATTAGCTCAGTTGGTTACGCGTCTATCAATCCAGGGGTCGTGAGTTCGAATCTCCGCTCGAAAGTTATCAGTTACTTTCGATGATGGGGGTGCTTGTGTACTGGTTAACCTTTCAGGATACCAGGAAACAGTGGTTAGGTTTACTGGTCGTCTGATAGCCCTTGATGGCATAAAAATGACGCTAAATATGCAATCAATCAATCAATCAATCAATCGTTTATGGCCGTTAAGTTCTTAATAAAAATGTTTTATAGAAATGTACTAAATGAATAAAAAAAAGATTCTTGGTATATATCAATTTCGCCAATATATTAAAGTATATACTTTAACACTGAAACCGATAAAAACAACCAGGTGATGGTTGTTTCATATTGACTCCAGGTAAACTACATATAGTGGCATTGTTTAAAGATTACGTTTGATACTTATTTATTTTACATCGATTGTGAAACAAGTTATTAAAACTTAGACTAATCAATCTCTAAGTCTTTCTGGGTAGAACCAGTACTAAGCATAAACGGGTTAAGTGTCTTGCTCCAGGATACCGCCCAAACCGCGATGGAGGATCGAACCAACGCCCTCCGCTCCCGGGTTCTGTGCTATACCACTGGAACATGTGTTCCATTTTTAGTTTAAGATAAGGGAAAAACCATATGACTTTTTATTATTTTAAAGACAATAAGCGTTAAACTGAAAAAAAAATGGTGAAACAGAATCCAGTTGTATAAAGAGAATACTTACGAACATAAATTGTTAACATAGTCCCTAAGAGAGGCCGCTGAAAGTGTATACATAATCCTGTTGAAGTCATTGCTAGTCCTTCCACTCCGCCAGCAAGTATTGTACCAATGCTGTGCAGACGACCAAAAATTGCACAAGTCCCGACTTTCTGCACAGGACGCTTTAAAATGAATATAAAGAAAGTTTTAATATTTCAGGGTAAAGGTTAGTCTTTTGTAGGCAATACATGTGTTTGAACTACAATGAATTCCCTATCACACTAACCTTTGACCAAACGTGTACCGACGTCAATGTCATTTGTTTTGGCCGCACCAATTTTATAAGTAGCACAGATCGCCCGCCTGGCATGGCGGTTAATTGATATTGCAGAGCACTCGCCAAATATATCTGTGTTTTTTCACGTTGCATGTTATATGCCAAGATACCAGGATATAGTACCCGCTTGTTATAGCAGTCCAAAGGTAGTCTAGCGCACGTCTGGCACACCGGTGTAAGTATTTTGATCCCCGTAGAATAACCCCGGTCGATATTTTATAGAAAAAATGGCCCCTTTTCTGTAAAATAACGACTCTCCTTATAAAATTATAACTCCCGTTGTAGAAAAGTGACCCTCTTTCGAAATAAACATATTTTGATCACTACTATAATTACTACTTCTATTACGACTACGACTAGTACCACCATCACTACTACTGCTGCTGCTTTTGTTGTTGTTGCTGCTGTTACATCAGCAACAAAAATCATAGTATAATGAAGTAATCAACACAAACATCGATAGTTATGTTCAAAACTGTTGCAAATGAATAAATATGGAATTTTATCTTCTGTCTACCTATTTTGGTAACTTGTCATCAATTAGAGTTCAAACATTGCACTCAAATCTCGTTTTAAAAGAAGTAGGAAATAACAGTGTTAATATACACACAGTATATTATCTTTTCAACATACACCCCCATTCAGTGCCAAAAATATAGGTCAAAAGCTATATTATACAGCTATGCCGAAAAAAATGTGTCTTCGACCTCTTTGGCCAGATGTTAAGCTTCGGCGCAGTTTCTTTAGAAGATACCGCTTCTCTTGATTTGGAGAAGAATGGGACCACGTGCGAGTAGTGTCACGTTCTTCCAGGATCAAAGGCCATGTTTTCGTCTTGTATAAGGGCTAGTTCGTAGACATGTGATCAAACTCCCAAAATGGATCACCAAGAGTACGTCGTAATTGAAGTGTTTTTAAAACATGGGACAATTTTCTGGTTTCGTTTTGTTTTGTTAGGATTTTAACGCCCGTTTTTCAACAATCTTTAAGTCATATACAGGCTAACCATCGTATCTGGGTTTCTTACAACTACCAGACCCCTATCCTCCGAAATAAAACTTCCAACTTACTCGCATCAAGAACCATATTGTCGAGGTCCATCGGACCAGTAGGGCTATTGTCCTGGTGAATTGTCCGTCCGTCGGTAATTTTTTTCTTGTTTACTCGATAAAGTCGACAGTTTTGATACAATCTTAACCAAACTTGGTCAGAATGTATGCACAGGTAAAAATGCCATGCATGTTAAACGTACGTTAAACGTATGTTAAACGTACGTGCCAAAACATACGTTTACATATAAATAGTACCACGCGCGTTTAACATACGTTTCTGGACATACGTTTAACGTATGTTAAACATATTTAACATACGGTCAAAACATATGTTTTCATATGAATAGTACCACGCATGTTAAACATATGTTTAACGTACGTTTAACATACGTTAGAATACGTACGTTTTTTTTTTAATATAAATAGTACCACGCATGTTAAATATTTGTATAACATACGTTAGAATACGTACGTTTTTCATATAAATAGTACCACGCATGTTAAATATTTGTATAACATACGTTACAATATGTACATTTTTCATATAAATAGTACCACACATGTTAACTATAACATACGTTTAACATACGTTAGAATACATACATTTTTCATATAAATAGTACCAAGCATGTTAAACATATTGTTAATGTAAGTTTAACATATGTTAGAGTACATACGTTTTTCATATAAATAGTACCACACATGTTAAACATATGTATGAAATGTGTATTTGATAAACAGTTGAATATGTATGTTTAAACTATATATAAAATGTATGAAAGTTAAAAGTAGAGTTGGTGTTTGTTCATCTATTTTAAGTGTTTTTAGTTAAAATAAGAAAATGTCGCACCATTGGCCCTAGTTGCGCAGCTAATAGAGAGCATACTATCCTGTACACAGGTAAAAATGCCACGTATGTTAAACGTATAAACGAACGTGCCAAAACATACATTTACATATAAATAGTACCACGCGCGTTTAACATACGTTTCTGGCCATACGTTTAACATATGTTAGACATATGTTTAACGTACGTGCCAAAACATATGTTTACATATAAATAGTATCACGTGCGTTTAACATACGTTTCTGGCCATACGTTTAACATACGTTACAATCCGTATGTTATTCATATAAATAGTACCACACATGTCAAACATATGTTTCCCATGAGTTTAACATATGTTCCAATACGTACGTTTTTCATGAAAATAGTACCACGCACGTTTAACATACGTTTGAGTACATATTTTTTTCTTGGAAATAGTACCACGCACGTTTAACATACTATTAAATATGTATGTTTTTCATGATTATATTACTATGTATGTTTGACATAGGTTCTAACGTATGCTTTAAAAATATGTTAAACATATGAAAACTCATTTTTAACATTAGATCAATCGGTAACTTTAACAAACTTGAGAAGCTTGATGTAAGAATGCTTGAAGCGTTCATACTTATTTTGGTGAAAATCTCCCCAGCGGTATCAGAGATGTCATTTATAGAAATTGTTGACAGACAGATGGACAAAAAGTGATTAGAATTATAGCTCATTTAAAGCCATTGGCAAGGTGAGCTTATAAGGCATAAAATGCCATACAAACAAATTATGAAAAAGGTATGACACTAACTTAATATTCAAAAATATTACAAATCTATACAATCTATTTGTACATCTATCTGATGTATTCATTTATTTTTTACTTCCATCCATGAATCCTTTTAAAATTTGTTTAAAAGTTAAAAACTATCAAATAAATCTGTTAATCATTGTACTCAATGGGACAGACATCATAATTCATTATTTTGTAAACACTGTGTCTTTCATTGCATGCTCTAGACAAAAACTACCATAGATAGCAAAGGTGAAAGATTGAAAGACAAATAAAATAACATGACTGACACAAGCTGATCACATAATAACTCAAGAGCTTTTGGCTCATGAGAGCAAATAATAATGAACAATGAAATAAATCTAAGCACATTTATATCAATCATGATGAGAAAGCAGATTTTTTTCATTGATGGTTCACTTTTACATACTAGGTTCTTAAATCAGTCACAGTAATTGTTATCTTCCAACAGGAGCGTCACAATGTTGTTAGTCTGCATTTTCCTTTTTGTAAATACTTCCTTCTCATAACATATGTAGCAAATAATCTGTAAACTCCATTTAATTTCTCCATTATCATAGCAATATCAGTCGGGACAACAGCACATTTTCCGGAAAAAAATTCATGTGTATGACTGACATCTCATCAGCATGTAATTTTGAACTTCAGTGTATGATTTTGTCACTTGTTGTCTTCAGGTTTAAGGGATATAACTGTACCATCTATTTCCAGGTTTACTTTTCTTCCAACTAAGCTATATTATTCCATGTCTCACTTCTCAGCAATGTTCCATACCGGTTTGTCACTGGAAAATAAATAATTATGCATGTATACACATTACATATAATATATACAAGAAGCCCATGGGCTTTAACGGTCACCTGATTATCAAAAAAACATTCGCATAAGTGTATTCAGTCGTAAGAAATAACGTTTTTTGTCAATTTCTCATAAATAAAGATTTAGTAAAGTAGGCCCTGCCTCTGGAGCCAAACAGTGAGACCCAGGGGCATGAAATTCACAAATTTTATAAAGGACTTATAGTCGTCAATAATCATGCTCACAATTTGTTTCCGAGTGCTTCCTGTAATAGTAAGAAGATTCTTAAAGTCTACCTTGAATTTGACTGTTTTGGCCCCACTCCTAAGACCTCATGGGGGTGGGGACCATGAAATACACATAGGTATTCACCGTCATGTCAGCAACAACAAATCACACCAAAATACATTCACATAAGTCTATTCAGTCATAAGAAATAAGGCTTTTTGTTATTTTCTCTTCTGTACCTATCATCATTTTCCATGAAAATATAAAAAAGGAAACTAAAATTATTATATGGAAATAAAATGTATGAATGAACAAGGGGCCCAAGAGAGCCTGAATTGCTCTACTGGCAACACATGGACAGATGTACATTTCAGAGACAATGTTTTTTGTAAATTTTGTTTCAACAAATCTTTTAGGAGACCACCATCAATGCTACACATGAAACATTTAAGCCAAGAGCTTTCAGAGAAAATGTATAAAAATTTTAAAATTTCGCTTAAAATGTGCCTATATAAGCCTTGTCGTGGGGGCATTTGTGGTTGAATCATGCTGGTTCAAGACCTTGTCCAAGATCTTGTGGTAATATAACAGTTAAACTGCTGTGCAAGTTTTGTTAAGATTCAATGAAAAATGAAGGTGGTATCGCGTCTACAACATTTTCCCTATAGATGTAAAACAGTGACCCCTGTGGCAGCCTCAAATTTGACTCCACCAGACTTAAACAAATCTTTTAGGGAACATCCATTCAATGCTACATGTAAAATATATAAGGTCTAAGCCTAAATGAAGGTGCTATCATGTCTAAAAGAAAAAGGTTAATGGACAACAGAAAATTTATCAGGACATAAGCCCTGTTGGCCTTTGACCAGTAGAAACCAGGGTTGTCAAAATGTACTAAATTAAGAACTAGCAGTATCCAACTTGTGAGTGCCACCGGCAAGAAACAAGCGCCAATGGCGCAAGTTTGGGGTAAAGTGCAAGAGGGGTGGTCTAAGTGGCCTCTGTCATGGAAATTTTTTTAAATTTAGATTGCAGGAGATGGCTTTTCAGCCATTCTGAGCTATATTCCAATCTTAAATTATGAATGAGTTTTCACTGTTTTTTTACATGAAACATCAGCAAGGTCTGAAAAATAACTTCTGAAATATGGCATACACAAAACAAGACGTATTGGCGATTTGAAACATATATGGGACATCATGTAGTAGATTGTAATCCCCCCCCCCAACACACACAATAAACCCTGAGAACCCAATAAATGACTGACAACATGTGACAACAGACAAAGCGTTCCATTTTGAAGTGTCCATCTAGCAAAAGGGACACATCTAAGACACTGGTTATCTGATTTGACTAGTTAAAGATATCAGTTTGATATATCACTCAGTTAGCTTACAGTCCTAGCTTAGGTAAACATCATGCAAAAATATTGACTTCTACCAGTTCTTAAATTGAACAAATGATTAACAATAAATTAAATACCTATCTATCCAGATGATATACATCGATATTTTGCATAAAATGGAGAGATTTAAGATGCAATTTTATTATTGAATTCAATACTGTTTTTCATTTATAATACCAGGAATATTAATCAATACGATAATTTTCCCTACCTTTTTCAAAGACATTGTCACTGGTGAGGCATACAGATTTTGGACCATTACAGCTAGATTACCAGGTCCATATAGGATTTGGGGGTCTTTTAAGATCTCTTCCTTTGTAAAACGCCTCCAGTTCTAGTGTAAGCTGTTAAAGCTGAAACAATAGATAATTTGTATACTACATGTATTAGCAAATTGTACACTTTATATGACTGTTTACAGTTGATGATAACTTATTAAGCATTCAATCTACAGAATAGTTTATAAACTTTGATACAACATTTTAAGACAATATGCCAGAAAAATCACAAAAATTAAATTGAGACTAAATGAATATAGTAAAGCAGTGTTTAATCAAGCTCCAATATTTGGGGGTCATTGGTGACCCACTAACTAAAAATCTAGGGGTCATTTTCAAAATCTGGGGGTCATCATTGACTAGTTTTAAACTTAATCAACTTGAATAAATAGAGGTGAAAATGACATATTTTACTTCAACAGTTTTACTGCCTATTTCACACAAATTTTAAAATAAAAATTCAAACTGAAATTAACAACTTCAAAACACTTCAACTTCCAAACAAATGTTTCACTTCTGGCCCAGCAAGTTACAACACCTGAAACTAGTTGTCTTTTCCTTCCTAACGACAGTTTTTATGATCATGGCCACCGGGTCATCAACTTTTCAAATGTTATGGTCTCAGCTTGATCACCATGGCCTTAACTATTTATAATGACTTACACTAAAATCATTTCATCTTATATTTCAGCTGAGCTTCATGTTAACCATTACTAAGCATTATAGCCTTTGGAAAACAAAACTTTGTTGTTTTCTTTTTCCCAAAACCATTTCTCTTCTGGTTCATAGCTAGACTCATTTTAGAGTAATGTTAACTTAATATTATAACATTTTAATGGTAACTTAACAAAAATAAGTTTTTCAAAATAAATATAATTATCTAAAAGTTTATTTTCTTTTTTCCATAACCTTTTAAACGTCCAATAAAGAAATATGAACAGCGTAAAAACATGGACTGGCCTATGTTTAAACTGGTATTAAAATGTTGCCCATGCGCATCTCGATACCTTCAACCTAAAACTGGGTATATATCAGTGCTATTGTTGCAGCATATGTTTGTTTTCACAGATGTTGTCTTCAAACTATAATATTGCTTCGCGGAAAATTATGTATGTGATCATAATCGTCTATGCGATTGCATAAATAGAGTGTTAATAACCAATTTGAGTGTTTACATAACTTAGTAGAACCGCGTCACCAGGGTTTTCCCCAATCAGACCATGTGATCTGCCAAAACAGCTAGCATTGTAAAACTAACTCTGAAACCAGCTTGCCGAAACAAATATGCGTAATTTGAATTTCTGTATTTTTAAGGTTGTGTCATAGTGTACGCACTGAACAAGTATGATTGCGTCAAATGAGATTTAATTGCGTCAAAAACACAAGAAACATACTCTGGAGAAAATACTGTATATTCTCTATATATTATGACAAAACACCATCTGTTATGGTTTAATATACTTGTATTATTAAGAAATTATGTGAAATTGTACCGAAATGACAAAATTTTCAAATTTTAGGCCGCGAAAAAAAATCTCCCTCATTTCCATCCAATCACCCTCATTTCAAAACCCAATCTCCCTCATTGCTTTCCAAAAAGGTTCACATGTATATATCAGACTACCCTGAATCATACCATGGGATCTCTCAACACTGCTAGCAGTGTAAAAATAATAACTCTGAAACCCACTTGCCAAAATAAATCTGTGTAGTTTGAATTTCTGTATTTTTAAGGTTGCGTCATAGTGGACACAATGAACAAAATTGATTGCGACAAATGAGATTCAATTGCGTCACAAACACAAGAAATGCGCTCTGGAGAAAACATTGATCAAGAATAAAAATCCTTTGACATTGCCTTTAAGTCTAGTGATCGAGGTAATTAGCAGGACTGTGGTCTACTGAAGTTTCACAATCCGTTCCGTGGCTAACTATATTCTGGCTGTCTAAATTAACATTTGTTTATTCGATGTTTTCTAGATAGTGCGACAAAATTAAATCCAAAATCTTGTTTTATTTACTTTCTAAATGTTCCATGGTTTCTCCCTTCACACCAGATATGTCTTTAAAAAGTGTCCTACCTTTCCATTATTTACTATAGGGCCCGTGTCACTGACTGGAAAATTGCCTGTGCATGGTCCCAGTTCAATATATCAATAAGATGGCAAGAAATTCTTTACATTGTCTCCAGTTGAAATATTTAAGAAATAGTCACCATACAATTAACATAAGAACATGTTCTAAAAATAATATTGCAAACTAAAATTATAATTATTGAACATACAAAGTAACAGTGGGTGGGGTAAGGTTTATGGTTTAAAATGAAAATATTTCCAGTTCCGAAAGTTGCATAGCGTACTGATGTATATCTATAACTACATTGATATACATAAACATAATACTCACCGCTAAATATCATTAAAAACAATGAGTATTATTAAATTTACCAGATTATAAACTCATAAAATTTGTTCTCTGTGCGTTCACAACAAGGGAAGTAACTCTAGCACACTAATCAACTTTCGTCCTAAAGATGTTCACCCACTTTTTTTTAGAAAAAAAAATATTGTTGTAGTAAAAAATAATAGAAAATATATATGAAAACTTTACATATGATTTACATTTAATTTTAAAAATATCTATTCATTCTTGCACTTACCTTGTTTTTCTTTAAAGGCGAGTGACTTCATCATAAAAAAATCCCGCAAATGATCTTTGTTCAAATGTTCACATTTTACAGTTTTACATATTTAGCTGTTTTATGGTTTATTTAGTCTCAGTAAGCCAGTGCCGACCTTTACCTTGAAAAATACCAGGAAACAGAAAACATCGAGGTTGATTGACAATATTTAATCTGTGGAACCATATAGGCATATCTCTGACAAAAGTAATTAATGGATTAAAATAAACATTTTATTGCATAGTGTGTGTTAGTGAACCGATGTAAATACACGTTTGGTAGAGGTGAAAATGGGATAGTGCAAAACCGAAAGTACAACCTTGTACAGAAGTCACAGTGCCATGATAAGCAGGTAGATCTACTGTTTATTTTTTTTAATTCTTAATTATTTTTTTTAATAAAGATTTTTACAATTTTGGTTGATTAATTATTTTTATGTATTGTTGGTATGCAAAAGTTTATAGAAGTAGGTAATACTTGACATTTAGATATATTCTTTAATTCATATGCTCTTCATTGAGGCCCTCTATTTCACAAAAGGAAATAAAAGTTGCCATTATATTTGACAACTTCACAATAAAACAGATCTAGTTATATATATAAAATTAAGAATATTTTATACTTTATTTCAGTTGTGAAGCTGTTTCAACAGTTACATTCGAGTATGCCAACAATGTGACGTATGAAGAGGAGGACTAATGAATATTGGACATGATACAACACTCCATTAATTTGAAACTACCTAGATGGTGTCTACTTGGATGATTATTATATTGTGGCTATACTACAGAAGAAAACAATAAAATATTGGGAAAATATTGCCGGTTCCGTTTATATCTCGTGTCAGTTGTGATAATTTATCAGTTATACATGTAAATGAATTAAATCATTTGGATTAAACATATGTATGACACACATATGTTTACATATGGTTTTGTTAAGATATATGAATAATATGCAACATGAATTTTTTTAATTAGCCTCTGCCTGTTCTAGTGTTATTCCCTAAAACAATATGTATTAAGTGTTGTTGGAGATTTTAGCGCAATAATTATATAGGATTTTTCACATATTTTAAATGTATGAATCGAAACACATATGACAAACGTATGTTTCACATGCGTTTAACATATGTTGATGTAAACGTATGTTTTACTATGTTTTTGATTGTCAGACATGTATTTATGATTCTCGTACTTAAATTAGACCCTGCCTCTGGCTCTGCTAGTGATATTTCCAAAAATAGTGAGTGCCATGTGCTGTGGAGCATTTTAGCGCAATAATTCTATATTCACTTTAACGTATTTTAAACATATGAATTGAATCACGTATGTCAAACGTACGTTTAACATGCGTTTAACATATGTTTCTGTAAACGTATGTTTAACGTGCGTTTCTGATTATCATATGTTTCTTAACTTTCTTTACGTATGTTGAACGTATGTTTTGAAACGTATGTTAACCAAAACGCATGTAAAACATACGTTTTTTTACCTGTGTATAACTACTAGATCTCGGATGAGTTTTATAATGGATCAGATAGGACCAGGATAATCAGATTAATGGCCCTTTAAAAAGCAAAAATGCTTACTTTGCCTTGTTTACGCGAGAAAGTATTAATTCTTCACCAATTTTGCCCAAATTTGGACAGAATGTGTATAACCCCAATACCTCGGACAAGTTCGATGGACCAGATCGGACTAGGAAGACAAATGTTATGTCTTCTTTATAAACAAAAATGGTTTATTTTGCAAAGATTTCTTGATGTATTTTTTATTTCTTTACCGAACTAACCAAATTTGCTCAGAATATGTATGACCAATAAGATCTTAGATGTGATTGATAATAATCTTGATCAGACCAATACCACAAGAGTTGTGGCCCTTGACATAGCAAAATAATGCATTATTTTGCTTATCTACGCAATTGAATATGTAATTATTAACCTATCTTTATGAAATTTGGATATAATGTGTATTACCATAAGTTATTGGCCACATTCCAAAGTGGGCCAGGTGGGGTCAAAGTCTAGGTCAAATGATAGTAAAACTCTTGTGAGCACTCTAGAGTCGTGGAGAGAACGTTTTTCTTAATAAAAATCACAGCTAAGTTTGAAACCGGGTCAGGAGGGGTAAAAAACAAGGTAACTAACAGTTTTGGCCTGTTTTTCATTTTAAGAATGATGCTACCCCTATTTGTGTGTCAAACCAGTACAGCGATTCATGCCCTCATGGGCCTCTTGTCATTCAATGCCGAGTATGCCCACATGTCATTTAAGTCAAACCAACAATTCATATGACCGCATCGTACAGTATAGTTAAAGTCTCATAATGCCTTTGTTTTAAATGTCGCTGCCACATAGTTTTGTTATGAACATAAAATATATTCTTTTCTTGTTAAATCCTATTTTCAATAAGTTTTTTCTCATATATTTGTCATAGGTTTGAATATTTGATTCACATCGAAGAAAGTATTAATGAATCCATTATTTTGTTTACCTCCCTTTATGGTTCTAACTGTATAAGTTCATGTGTAATATCAAAAGTTGTGCTATTCTAACCATGTAATTATGCATATTTTTTATTTGGACAGCTGTTTTACCTATTTTTAACACAAAATTAAAAGCCTTATAGAACTTTAACAAATAAAGCGTGTAAAACACGTCGCTAGACATACACGTGTAAAAGATTGCATGACGCAGCTCTGTCAGTTAAAGTGCATGGTTTCTTTTTGCGTCAGTATATTTCATTTCAATCCAGTGATATTCTGCATGTGTCTATGGGAAATAAGATAATGCACATTAAATGAAACTTGCGCGCACACAAGAACCCATAATTGTATGCACATATGAGAATAAGATTTGAATTCATAAGAATGCGTAGTGTTTGATCAACAAAGTTTGTTTTTACTTCTCTCAGATTGGGAGAAAATCGCCGAAAGGTTTTACTGTAAAGGCTGCTATGAGGAAGTTAAGACATTTATCAAAAGTTGTGACAAGTGTCAACGGAAATACTTGAAAAAAAGCAAAGAAACCGCTACGGCCGATACCAGTTCCTTCGGAGGCGTTTAAACATGGATCCCATTGGTCCCTTAGAAACCACGCCAACTGGTATGTATATAAATGTGTTAAAAATTAGGGGGGTCATAACACCAAAAATATCTTGTCGGCAATTCGTATGCACAACTAAGCTCCGTACTGATTGAATATGTAAAATTTCGTCGAAACTGGGCTATAGGTTTAAATAGAGTAGAAATCAAGGTAATGCAGACGGACAGGCGAAGAAGCCAAATACATGGGACTTCTGTTCTGTTTAGCGAAATTTAACAGACGTAACTGGTACGTGGGATATTTGAAAAAGTAGTGGCAATAATAGCGCGTTTTCAAAATATACGTTATATCTCTGTCTTAAACTGTAGTGCAGTCATTCAAAGTATTCTTCGTTAGCGGTACACATGTTTTTAAGCATAGAAACCAATCAGAAAGTGCCATCATTGGGATCATTGTTTGGATGTATATATATACTGATTACATTCTGGCAAGAAACACTTCTACTCGCACAGAAGATCTGAAACCGGTTCCCGTTTAAGCATAATTTTATGTTTCGAAACAATTAAAAGTCGCTGGGAGACGAAAAAATCGACTGCAGAGTGGGTGTGCATAATTTTGATAATGATGCTTATTCACATCCATTTGAATTACAACTGAATGCTATGTGATCCGACCCTTATCCTTAAAAGACTTCAAAAAATAAACATGTCTAAATATTCGGAAGTATGACTTCCTTGTTGAATTGGCCTCATAACATGTTATCTTACATTTTGTGTAGCCCTTCTCCATTACGAAAACCGCTCATTTTCTTAAATTAAGCAGATTAATTTTGAGAATGTTTGATACATTAAGAAACAATCAAAGTTGTTCCAAGTGCACCCATTATGAATATTAAAGTGTACAGGTTTGCTAATATTTACATGATATCTCAATGTAATTTCCTTTTTATACGCTCGTTTTGGAAAAACGGGACGTATTATGTGGTAGCACGTGCATCTGTCCGTCCGTCCGTCCGTCATATTTCGTATCCGGATCATAACTTAACCATTCAAGGTAATGACTTCAAACTTGGCGTATAGGAAGGTGGCGATGAGACGATACGCAGAGCACGTGAATCGGGTCCGTAGGTTAAAGGTCAAGGTCACAAATTGAGCTCAAAGGTCAAATCTGTCCGTCATATTTCGTGTCCGGAGCATTACTTAATAACCATTCAAGGTATTGACTTTAAACATTGGATATAAATAGGCGGCGATGGGACGATGTGCAGAGCACGTGAACTGGTGGGAATGTCAAAGGTCAAGACCGTCAAGGTCTCTAATTGAGTTCAAATGTCAAATTTGTCTGTCATATTTGTGTCCGGAGCACAACTCATAAACTATTCAAGGTATTGACTTGAAACTTAGAATATATGTAGGTGGTGATGAGACGATGTGTAGAGTGTAACAATCCACAATACTCCCCCTCCCCCCCTTTCCCCTCTGCTCCAATCCCCACATTAACCCCCAATATCCCTGCTCTTTTAGTTACTTGTGCCTGAGCATTACGTCACCGCCGCCGCCGGAGAACATGGAGAATTGTATACTTAATACTTAAAATTTAATGATCATGAAAACTTAAAGTGTGCTCACAAACTCGATCTGCTGTATCTTAGAAAACACACTCAGTACTGGGTCTGCACGGGAAGCGGACTCAAGAGCGGTTCATATAAGCTTTGAGGTGTCACTAAGTCTTGTCAGAAGTACTATTATGACACCCACAGCTGGTCATATTGCTTTTTCATAAAATTCGGTTCAACGTTATAGACAGTACATTTATAAAAGCAAAATCAGATAAAAGTATGCATTTAATTGTTCATGTTAGGCATATTTATGGAAGATAGCAAAACATGTATTTTAACGCAAGTGACATCACGATACAAAATGAACCGTAAATACAAAGTAGGTAAATACAATGCATGTACTGCTCAATCACCAACAGTTTTGTTTTGTACTTTGTTATAAATGTAACGTTACCTGGCAGGACGTTGCTGTATTATCAGCAAATAAACATATATTGCAAGTGTGGTTATTTTAATTCATGTGAGGGAGTCGTAATATTATGACCGAGAAGTCATTATACTATATAAAATATTGACCGAGGAGTCAATTTTTCTATAAAATAACGACCGGGGGATCATTTTTCTATGGGGGTCAAATTGCTGCATAAGGGGTCAGTTTACTTCAGTGGGGGAGTTTTAATATTATGACCGGGAAGTCATTATACTATATAAAATATTGACCTGGGGTCATTATTCTATGGGGGTCAAAATACTTCCTTACGCCGGCGGCAAATCTGTCAAGATTGTATTTAATATACATGGTACATGAAACTGAGGTGCCTTTTTAAGAAGTAAGTTTAACATTAACGTATGATGATAATAAAACTAAAAGTATAACTCACCATATAACAGCACAAGCAAAGCGTATTTAGCACACGTCATGGTAAACGAATGGTCCAAAGCGACTATTTGAGATATTCTGCAGAAATGACACTGACACATATATCAATGTTGCTATATATATATATATATGTGTGTGTGTGTGTGTGTGTGTGTGTGTGTGTGTGTGTGAACAACTGCTTATCACGGCATTCCATTTCAAAAACGACAGTGATTAAACTCTCCCATGCTGCGTATGACCTTTTCAACATATTTTCCCAATAGGTCGCCAGTGACCGAGTTCAAAGCACCAGTTTAATATGTATGATAAATAACTTCCACTCTGAACTTAGTTTAACCACATCAGTAATCACAATTGACATTTTGAAAAGTGCAAATTGGTACTTGAGTATTTGCGTACTCATCAGATGTGTCATCATCAAAAGAGAATCTGGCATTTTGTAACATTGTCAGTGCATTTTCCTATAAGCACTAATACGTGGCGAGTATTGAAAGTCAACAGGAGACCAACTTACACCAGAGAATGCGGAATTGACCCCTTACTCGCCCAGAAAAAAGCAACATCCGATACTGGTTCTACCCAGGAAGTGTACTCGAGAGCCCTTAATATAAGCTTTGAGCTTTTTTCGCGATTGAGCTAAAATGAAATTATATAAGCTAAGCCAGCTATGTCATGAGGTCGAGGTCGCTGGCCCGAGTCTCGTGCGTAAGGTCTTGACACATGCCGCCATTTAAATCTCCTCTGAGCAATCTCAGACGGTCGTCGTGATACAGCTGTGGCAGTCGTCGTGATACAGCTGTGGCAGTCGTCGTCGTACCAATGTGGCAGTGGTTGTGATACCGCTGCGGCAGTCGTCGTGATTCCGCTGTGGCAGTCGTCGTGTTACCATTGTGGCAGTCGTCGTGATACCGCTGTGGCAGTCGTCGTGGTACCGCTGTGACAGTCGTCGTGATACCGCTGTGGCAGTCGTCGTGATACCGCTGTGGCAGTTGTCGTGATACCGCTGTGCCTGTCGTCGTGATACCGCTGTGGCAGTCGTCGTGATACCATTGTGGCAGTCGTCGTGATACCGCTGTGCCTGTCGTCGTGATACCGCTGTGCCTGTTGTCGTGATACCGCTGTGGCAGTCGTCGTGATACCATTGTGGGTGGCAGTCGTCGTGATACCGCTGCGGCAGTCGTCGTGATACCGCTGTGCCAATCGTCGTCGTACCAATGTGGCAGTGGTTGTGATACCGCTGCGGTAGTCGTCGTGGTACCGCTGTGACAGTCGTCGTGATACCGCTGTAGCAGTCGTCGTGATACCATTGTGGCAGTAGTCGTGATACCGTTGTGGCAGTCGTCGTGATACCGCTGTGGCAGTCGTCGTGATACCGCTGTGGCAGTCGTCGTGATACCGCTGTGTAAGTCGTCGTGATACCGCTGTGGCAGTCGTCGTGATACCGCTGTGGCAGTCGTCGTGATACCGCTGTGCAAGTCGTCGTGATACCATTGTGGGTGGCAGTCGTCGTGATACCGCTGTGCCAGTCGTCGTGGTACCGCTGTGCCTGTTGTCGTGATACCGCTGTGGCAGTCGTCGTGATACCATTGTGGGTGGCAGTCGTCGTGATACCGCTGTGGCAGTCGTCGTGATACCGCTGTGCCAATCGTCGTGATACCATTGTGGCAGTCGTCGTGATACCGCTGTGGCAGTCGTCGTGATACCATTGTGGGTGGCAGTCGTCGTGATACCGCTGTGGCAGTCGTCGTGATACCGCTGTGCCAATCGTCGTGATACCATTGTTGCAGTCGTCGTGATACCGCTGCGGCAGTCGTCGTGATACCGCTGTGGCAGTCGTCATGATACCACTGTGGCAGTCGCCAATCTGCTTGCTTAAAGGTTGTGTTCGCACTAAAAACTGTATTTGTCGGGGTGGGATTGGGGTGGTCTTCATCAAACTCCTACACTTGACTTATACAGAATGCCCAAAATTCTAGAAATGCCCGAATCGGATAATGAATTTTAGTGTTATTATTCTTGAATTTTCAAAATGCCATTCGACCTTGCGCGTGGTCTTGCATCCGTTTTATTTTCATAGGATCTTTACCAAACTTGCACTGTTGTTATGTAATAGTGCTATTATATACAACTCAATTTCGAATACCTCGGCAATTCAATGGCGTACTGATAACCCTATTTGAGAAATATTTCAATTGATAATGAAGGTTGGCCAAGCGGCGTATAATCGTACTGATATTGGATCTAAAGTGTCTGAGTCGTCGTCTCCAAATCATTTAACCTCCCACCTGAGGTCATATGTTCGAGTCCCGCTCGGTCTAAAAATGTTATGATTAAATTATGACGGTTCTACTCGAATTTACTCAAAGACTTTCCTCGACCGCCCAATTAAACTTGATATTCCATATAAAGCATAACTAGTTTATAATCCCATTCAGTTACAAAGATAAACAAATATCATAATATATATTAGCCCTGTGTCTTTTCGTCTATAGACACATAACGGTAATCTAGTGGTAGAGCATCCGCCTCGCATGCGGAATGTTATAGGTTCGATCCCCGAAAATGGTTTCGTGCGCTTCCTCGCTTGACGCTCGGCGTTTAGAGCATTTCGATGATAGTTGTATGTCTGATCGGTCCGGTGTCAGTATAATGTGACTGGGTTGTGTATCGTTTCATGTGTCTGTGGCATTGTGTTCCAGTGTGGCATTTACATACAAATGGAAACACAGAAATTAGTTTGTTCAAGGGAAGTCAGTCATTGCAACATGTATAGGCCTAATCATAATATCCAACGAACAGGAAGCCGGGCCCGATGAGCTCAGTCGGTTACGCGTCTGATTATCAATCCAAGGGTCGTCAATTCGATTCCCCCGCCCAACAACAGTCTCCGTGATGATTGATATACGACATTGAGTTTCATTATCAATCGTCTCTCATCGCTGATTCAAGTGGGAAAGTTATCAGTTACTTGCGGAGATTGAGTTTGCTCGAGTACTGGTTAACATTTTAGGATCCCAGGAAACAGTGTTTATGTTAACTGATCGTCTGTTAGCCCTCGATTGCATAAAATGACGCAAAATATTCAATCAATCAATAAAACAATCAATCAACGAACAGGAACACGCATGTATTTTGTATTGGTACAAATAACAAACAACATTGGTAGAAATACTAGCTAATTATAGTTAATTACGATATGAGGATATCTCTCTACACGTATTACTATCTGAAACTTTATGTCATAGAAATGACTATAATTATTATAAAGTTATAAAGTGGTGACACGCTATTTATGGAACTACAGTAGAACTGGATCGGACAAAATAGTTCGAGTTTAAGGTTGTTCGAGCCAAGTATTGTTTATCATCATACCATACATGTACATGTAAATTCATCAAAACAGGAATTCGGTTGGGACCAGATAAGTGGTCCGAGCTATCTGTTGTGTTCCAGCCATCCGTGTTCGAGTCAACGAAGTTCTATATATATATATAAGTGATAAAAAAAACTTCAAAAACACAAACTCATATTTATTTCTACAATACTGATACGACTGCGCATTTTACACTTTTGGTCGCAGACGACCACAAATGTGTGAACTATGTTCACCTTTCAGTTGTTTACTAGAGACTCTCATTTTGAGCTAAAATCCAAATTAAAGGTATGCACGCACGTTTTAATTGTCCATGTGTACACCCACCATGTAAATATATAATTTTAAATGAAAGTTTTTCAACATATCAGCCTGTTCCTTTAATACCCCGTGTTGTTAGATAGGCGACACTGCGTTGTCAGTAATATCGCACACATTGCTGGCTCCAGATTTACAACAGCAACGGAGTATAATGCCGATAATAAAAAGGGGACCCAGCGTTGCAGGAGCTGCTATCCAGGCTTTGGAGCTACTCTTCTCTTCCGTTTCCGTCTCAGTATATTGGCTGAAATACAAATAACTCTAAATGGTCAGATATCATCACTGAGACGAGGTTCCTGATTGGCTGAAATATAATTATGTTTGTAAACTTGTCTCTGATTAGATATAGATGTCCCAATGAATTTTTGCTCATTCTGGCTATTTAATAGATAAATTTGCACTAGTGGTAAATCTGTGGAAATGCAAATAAATTAAGTCTGAATTTATTCATAAACGCCAGAGAACCGAAAGTAGTTAAAAGTGATACTTTTGTCCGTTTTTGTTTTGTCGTTTTTTATGTATCAAGGCTGATACCTGAATCCAAGGTATGTCTTTTTCATGAACAAATGTTTTAAAAGTAGGTTATAAGCACAAATGTAAGTCTATATGAAATGTAACGATGGTTACTGACCATACAATCATTCTATTTATTTTATATTTAGTTTATATCCCGTATAAGTTATATGATCTGTTTGTTTATTATTTTGTTTTTCGTTTCCATTCTGTGTTTAGATATCGACGGTTCAACGCAACACTGCTCCATTTCTTCATATGTTTATAAAAACAATATTGCGCTGTATTTTCGATATGGAGAAGGGCATCTAGCGTTATCAAGGCCTCGGAGGATGTCACTTCCGGTTATTCGTTTAATGAATTAATAAACTGGTTTAAAAATAAACATATAAATGTTTTAGTTATTTTTTTATAATTCGTTTATATCTTTAATAATTTGCAAGATGATTGATCGTTATAGTTCCTTTTCCTCGTTACGTTCTGTGCTTTTATCAAATTGATATTTCAATTATATTCCACACAAAACATAACAACTGAAAAGTAGCTAAGTAAGTAATAAGGTAGCTCCAGCTTCTATACTATGTTTGAAGTTGTATGTATAAATAATTATTCAAACCAGCCATGATATTCACGCTTACTACTACTTCTTTTTCTACTACTACTACTATAACTACTACTTCTACTGCTACTACTTCTACTACTACTACTACTACAACTACTACTACTACTATTACTACTTTTTATACTACTACTTCCACTATTTCTACTACTACTTCTACAATTACTACTACTACAACTACTATGACTACTACTACTACTACTACTACTACTACTACTATTACTGCTGCTGTTACCACTACTATTACTACAACTACTTTTACTACTACTTCCACAACAACTACTTCTACTACCGTACTAACACAACTACTACCACGTCTATTACTACTACTTATATTACTACTTCTACAATTTCTACTACTACTGCTGTTACCACTACTATTACTTCAACTACTACTACTTCTACTACTACTTCCAATACTACTACTACTTATTCTACTACATGTACTATTACTACTACTACTACTACTACTACTACTACTACTACTACTACTCCTGCTGTTACCACTACTATTACAACAACTACTTCTACAACTATTTCCACTACTACTACTACTACAGTATTCTACTACATGTACTATTACAACTACTACTATTACTGCTACTATTAATACTACTACTACTATTACTACTACTACTACCACTACTACTTCTACGTCTCTTATTATTATTACTACTACTACTACTACCACTATTTCTATTTCTTCTACTACTACTACTACTACCACTAACACAACTACTACTTCTATTATTACTACTACTACTACCACTACTACTACTTCTACTACAACTACTACTTCTACTATTACTACTACTACCACTACTACAACAACGTCTATCATTACTACTACTACTACTACTTCTACTTATTCTACTACTACGTCTACTTTTACTACTACTACTACTACTTCTACTACTACTACTACCACTAACACAACTACAACAACTACTACTACCACTAACACTACTACTACTACTACCACTAACACAACTACTTCTACGTGTATTATTATTACTACTACCACTATTTCTATTTTTTCTACTACTGCTACTACCACTAACACAACTACTACTTCTACTTTTACTACTACTACTATCACTACTACTACTTCTACTACAACTACTACTTCTTCTATAACTACTTCTACCACTACTACTACTACTACGTCTGTTATTACTACTACTACATGAACTACTACTACTAATACTTCTACTTATTCTACTACTACTACTACGTCTACTTTTACTACTACTACTATTTCTTCTACTACAACTACTACCACTAACACAACTACAACAACTACTACTTCCACTACTACTACTACTACTACCACTACTAATACTACTACCACGAACACAATTACTACTACTACTACTTCTACAATTAGTACTACTACTACTACTACTCCTACTGCTGCTGTTACTACTACTATTGCTACAACTACTACTACTTCTACTACTACTACTTCCACAACAACTACTACTACCGTACTAACACAAATACTACTACTACTAATTCTACTACATGTACTATTACTACTACTACTACCACTATTTCTACTTCTTCTATTTCTACTACTACTACTAACACAAGTACTACTTCTACCTACTACTACAACTTCTTCTACTTCTACTTCTACTATAACTACTACTACTACTTCTGCGTTTACTATTATAACTACTACTACTACGTCTACTATTACTACTACTTCTACGTCTTCTTCTACTACTTCTACTACTACCACTAACACAACTACTACTACCACTGCCATTACTACTACTCCTACTCCTCCTCCTACTACTACTACTACTTCTACTACTACTACTACTACTACTACTACTACTACTACTACTACTACTACTAATACTACCACTAACACTACTTCAACAACTGCTGCTACTACTACTACTATTACTACTACTTCTACTACTACTACTACTAAAACTACTACTACTACTACTACTACTACTACTACTTTTACTACTTTTACTTCTACCACTACTACTACTACTACTACAAACACAATTACTACTACTTCTTCTACTACTACTACTTCTACTTTTACTACAACTATTACGTCTACTGTTACTACTACTGCTACTGCTACTTCTCCTACCATGCTGCACAATGATTGCATGTTCTACATTTGCATGTGCCTTATGTATTTGAATATGTTATTTATAGAGAAAGGCTTTGTAATGCTTACGCAAAAAAAAAACCGAACGTTCTGTTCTGTTCTATAACAAGGTGGCACTTGTATATCTTATATCATGACAATACAGGACTTTATCAAAGTTATGTAAACATAATGCATTTTCTCTCCAGATGTTTAGCAAAGTAAATGAAATGAAAAATATTGTTTCGCTGTCAGATTTCCTATAAAACATTTTCAAGGCACATGGGTACCGACCAGCAGCATCCATTTGATGTGTAACACGACGGTGTGGCGGCGTACGAGCAGCAATAATCGCTATCTGTACAGTAGTAGTTCCAACTTTGTCCATAACACGACTTACCACACGTTCCTGTAAGTGACAGAAAACAGCATTTACATTTCCGTATTCAATATCTAGTGTGCTTTGCCATACAAAATATAAACATCGTCTAATGTATCTTTCAGTGTAGAATTTTATCTGAACAGCATTGTCTGCTCTTAAGTAAGTGTTTTGAATGCTCGCAGCATGTTTTAAACAGTAGGTGTCAAAGAAAAACAGCATCCTAATTTTCACTATTCTGGCCTCATTTGAATAATCTCACGTGACAATGTATGAATCATTTTTATCTTCTGTCGTCAATCACACACACCATGTGAACATTTCTCTTTAATATCAACATTATTAAATAACGTTGAGTAGAGATTCTAATTCTGCTTTATAACGTTGTATGCATGTGGTACAGTAGGTGTGAGTCCACCATTGATTTTTGTTCTACATTCTATAGTAAATAAAAAAAGTTTGAAGGCTTTTTATTCACAGAGAGAGAGAGAGAGAGAGAGAGAGAGAGAGAGAGAGGCCCAAATGAAAGAAATGAAACTTACTTTTCATTGTTTGTCAACATCTGCACTACAAAAATATAATGAGAAAAGTAGGGGTCATGTGTCATAAAAAAAAAAATTTCTGTCCAATGTGTACACTGTTGACAAAGTGAAAGTAGTCTTTCGAAGTTATATATTCATACCCCAATTGCCATTCTAACTTCACACTTTAAATATGACAATGTTTTCAAAATGTTCAAAATACATACATAAAGCCAGTCAAAAAAAAAAGGAGCATTCAAAGAAGGAAAATGATTGATAAAGGCCTTGATATAAGCCTTAGTATAAAACCATCTTTTTATAGACACTGGATATAGAGAGTTTGGCTACAGCGACCCTGGATACAGATACACTTGATATTAAGGCACCGGAAATAAACCCTTTTGTTAAGAAATTAAACCCCTTTTTTAAGGGGTATAGAAACCCTGGATATAGATACACTCGATATAAAGACACTGGATATAAAAAAACTCTGTTATGAGACCTTGGGTATAGATACCCTGGACATAGCGATCATGTATATATACTCTCGATATAAAGACACTGGGCATAAAAACACTCTGTTAAGAGACCTTGGGTATAGATACCCTGGACATAGCGATCCTGTATATATACTCTCGGTATAAAGACACTGGGTATAAAAACCCTCTGTTAAGAGACCTTGGGTATAGATACCCTGGACATAGCGATCCTGTATATATACTCGATATAAAGACAATGGATATAAAAACCCTCTGTTAAGAGACATTGGGTATAGATACCCTGGACATAGCGATCCTGGATATATATACTCTCGATATAAAGACACTGGATATAAAAACCCTCTGTTAAGAGACATTGGGTATAGATACCCTGGACATAGCGATCCTGGATATATATACTCGATATAAAGACACTGGATATAAAAACCCTCTGTTAAGAGACATTGGGTATAGATACCCTGGACATAGCGATCATGTATATATACTCTCGATATAAAGACACTGGGCATAAAAACACTCTGTTAAGAGACCTTGGGTATAGATACCCTGGACATAGCGATCCTGTATATATACTCGATATAAAGACACCGGATATAAAAACCCTCTGTTAAGATACATTGGGTATAGATACCCTGGACAAAGCGATCCTGTATATATACACTCGATATAAAGACACTGGATATAAAAAAACTCTGTTAAGAGACCTTGGGTATAGATACCCTGGACATAGCGATCCTGTATATATACTCTCGGTATAAAGACACTGGGTATAAAAACCCTCTGTTAAGAGACCTTGGGTATAGATACCCTGGACATAGCGATCCTGTATATATACTCGATATAAAGACAATGGATATAAAAACCCTCTGTTAAGAGACATTGGGTATAGATACCCTGGACATAGCGATCCTGGATATATATACT